>CM055883.1:35760000-36360000 GCA_029582165.1 Portulaca oleracea
GGCCGATTGTGGATGAATGCATGATTTTTCGACAAAAGGTTTTGAACTAACAGTGACAAACATATGTACATCAAGTAATAAACATGTGAACATAAAGAAACATATAGAAATCAACTAACAATGAGATGTATATCAACTAATAAACATATGAAGATTAAGTAGTAAACATATGAACATCAATTAACAATGATAAACAAGCTATATTCCATCAATCGATTATCATTGTTAATTGATGTCCATATCTGTGTTACTTGATGTCCAAATCTTTATTACTTGATGTTCATATGTTTATTAGTTGATGTCCATCTATCTGGGACTGAATGTTTATCACTGTTAATTGATGTCTATATGTTTATTACTTGATGTCCATATATTTATTGTTGATGTCCATCTATTTGAGACCCCTTTAATCTAATACCCCCACATGATTCTCTATCATATACCATCCATTTCGTTCAAAAAACAAAGTCCTAATTTTATTTGGTGGGATTGTGTATCCTAAAGTAAGAACGTTTTCGCTTTCTTCTTTTCTCATCATGTTTCCTTTCTCTTCGGCTATGTTTGTTGGTATCACCCTATCACCTCAAGGAGCAATGTCAAATTCAAAATGGACATCAAATGAACATCCATTATCAGTAAAATGAACATCAAGTTAAATAAAAGTGGACATCAAATGACAGTTAAAAAGGACACTCATTAATTGACATTTTAATAATTGATGCGGAAATATCCAATATAATCAACATCAAAATGGACATCCAATATCAGAAAAATGAAAATCTATTAAAAGGAAAATAGGCATTTATTGACAGAAAAATGAACATCCATTAAAAATATCACAAAAAGTACAGCACAATATATTACTTATTTTACATAATTCTGATCCTAAAAAATGCCATATAACTAGAGACAATGAGGGAAATGACCTAAAATTCTAATCATTAATGTACAGCGAAACACCATCATCAGAAGGGGACGAGTGTCCTTGTTCGATTTCAATGGGCAACCTTAGCAAATACGATCCCTTCAGCTTATTGCGGGGTAGGAAACAGGCATTTCGTCTCAGCGTCCACCTGTCGGGTGACTCTACATATTCAACAAGACATCATGTTCAAACAAAATAGACATTATGTGTAAACAAAATGGACAAAGAGTTTAAAATGGACATCATCATAAAATCAAAATGACATCATGTTCAAATCAAGACAGATATCATGTTGAAACCAAATGAACATCATGTTTAACAAGATGGATACCATGCCTTACACTCTTGTTCAAACAAGAGGAACATTAAGTTGAAAAGAAATCAACATCTTATGAAATTCAAAATGAACATTAAGTTTAAAACACATTATTAATTTGCAAAATAGACTTCAATTCCAACATAATGGACATCGTGCATAATCAAATGGAAACAATCTAAATATCATGTTCACACCAAAAAGACATCAAACCCAATCATCATAGTTTTTTATTCACGATACATTAAGTGTACTTCCAAAGCACATCAATAAACTATCATCTACTATCTAATTATGTGTCAAATGTACATTATGTATCTCCGCCATATACATCATCACCGACCATAATGTGCATGCCCTAGCATATATTCAATATGCACATCATAACCTACTGTAATACACATCTAACCTACGACAATGTACATAAAGCAACATTGGTCTGCATATACATGATCATATACACGATTATGACCTTTTACAAACATATTGTCATGCACATCATAATCTACTGTGATGTACATGAACATGACACCACCCCACCTCTCACCCCATACCCAGCTACATGCCCACAAAAAACGACATCTTCCCACAAATTCTCCCCCACCTTCACCCATACGATCGAAACTCATCATCCCTAACAAAAGATGAACAGATACGTGCCCAAACAAGAGATGATTTTGTTCGAAATTGCAAGGTCTTCACCATAAATGAACAAACTTTTAGCAAAATACATTTTCTAACCTTGCTTGATGTTCTGCCCCACTTTGATGGTCATTCTTTTCGTCTGAAGGCATGGTTGTCCCTGCAAAACAGTCACTGATCTCCACCGCTTTCTCTGCCGGCTTCCCCGACTCTTCGTCGTCGAAAACCGTCCCAGATCTCCACACAAACCCTCACCACTTTCTCCCGCCAGTTCGTCTCCCTCTATACTCTTTGTCTACTCCGTTTAGCAAACCAGATTGTGATAACTCAAAGTTCAAATCAGTCATCCATACATCTCACGCGCGACTATTCCCGATGCAATATAATGATCATCCATTTTTTTTTGCTGTCTAAAGTCACGTGATTACTATTAAATAAAGGATAATTAGAGAGTTAATTGTGGCCCTTGATCCTAAATCTAATGGCTATTAAGGATTCTTCTCACATTCTCACCAAAAACCCCTTCTCACCCTATCTATTCCCTACACACACACACACACACACACACACACACACACACACACACACACACACACACACACACACACACACACACACACACACACACACATATATATATATACACACATATATATATATACATATATTATATATATATATATATACATATATATATATATACATACATATATATACATACATACATATATATATATATATATATATATATATATATATATATATATATATATATATATATATATATATATATATATATATATATATATATATACACATACATATATATATATATACACATACATATATATATATATATATATATATATATATATATATATATATACACACATACATACATACATATATATATATATATATATATATATATATATATATATATATATATATATATATATATATATATATATATATATATATATATATATATATATATATATATATATATATATATATATATATACACATACATATATTATCTACCTCAATTTTATCTACCTCAATTTTATTCTATTATTATCTATCATGTATTTAGTTTTCATTAAGACCATTAGAAGAAAATCTCATTCTATTCTATAACAATTTTTTTTCATATCCAATTTTAGCGCTAAACACAACTTTTTTCCATATGTCTTTGAACTTGTGCATTATTTCATGAGATAATAAAATATTATCATGTATACACCGTTCAGGAATAAAAGCACTTTGCAGTACTGGTGAGAGTAAATTTCCCAATATAGGTCTTCATCTGTTTACTAGAATCTTCGCAATTATTTTATAGAACGTTTATATAGACTAATGAGTCGAAAATGATTTGTTTGCGAAGGATTTTCATTTTTGGGAATCAATGTAATAAATGAGTTGTTGAACTCCTTGAGCATTTTCCCTGAAGTGAAAAAAAAAAATCTTATAATCCTTGTATCACATATCCTTTAATGACCATGAATCCATCCAGGCTTGGGAATTTGGTTGGGTTGATATAAAAAAAAGTGCTTAGTTTACCTCTTTTTCAAAAGGCATGACTATGAGCATACTTTTTTCAGATTCTGACATTTGCAAAAGAATATCATGCGTAAATTCCAAATAATTTCTTATTTATGATGTGAATCTACTTTTGTAATCATTAACAAACATTTGACCGATTTCTTTGCTATTTTCGAACTATGCTCCTAAGTCATTTCCTATTTTTGTAATTTGTTGTCTCTTATTTCGCCCTTTAGCCAGTCTTTGGAAATACGACGAGTTACAATCACCCATAGCTTCGATAACCATTCTTTTCTTGCAAGTTTTTCTGAATATTTCTGGTTAAAAAGGAACATTTTTTCCCTAGCTTTATCAATTTTTCTAGCCATTAGTTTAACCTTACACTCTCTGTCGAATCCAAGAGTTTAGATTCAATTTCCCCAATTTTAACCAGATTTTGGTCTAATTTAGATTTCCAAATTGTTATTTTGACTTGTAGTAAAATTCATATTTTAGGATTTTCAATTTTTGTTCAATTTGGAACATTTTGGTTCCTTGAGCCGGTTTCTTCCAATTTTTCCTTGTAATATCTAGCATCTGGATATATTGCCCTTAAACGTTTTAGTACCAGAATGGGTAGATTTTGGACATTATATCCCTATATATTCTTAGTAGTAAGGATAATTGGACAATGGTAAAAAAAAAAGTGAAAGCTCTATGTATCACTACGGTATATATCCAGATATAACGTGACTAAGTTCTTTCTTAGGATTGCGTGATCTAATTTCTCTAGAATCCATTTCCCATTTACTCGCATCTTCCAAGTAAAAGATATTCCATTAATTGACGCCGATTCCATTGATATTCATCAGAAACTTGTTCAGCCTACTAAACCTGGATATACTAGGAATTACTCCTGCATTTTGGTCATCGCATTTTTCTAATTAAAGTCCCCAATTATACACCAAGGCAGATAAGAAAATTTGTTTTGAGAGTTAAGACTATTCCAAAAAATCACTTTGTTCTTAACCAGGGCTCGACCGTAAACCTCTAAAATAATGCAATGCTTATTAATTGTAGGTAGACCTATCAATTCGAGCGAATCAGGTTGGGTCTAATATGTCCCGTTTCATGGATTTATTTATTTATTTAATATTTTAGGTTTGAAAAACATGACCGGTTTCGGGTCGAATCAACTTTTGCCAGACCTAATTGTACGTAGGTAAACCTGACAATCGGATATGTCGAATCAGACGACTTCGGGTTCGGGTTTGTTTGGACTAGCCGTGCTTCGCTTTAAACTTGGTTTGGTTTGGGCGGGGTTTGGGTTCGTTTGACTTTGAATAGATCTCGATCGGTTTAGATCCGGTTTAATCGGATTCGGATCTTTGACTTAGAGCCAATTGAATCTTTTCTTGGGTTGATCTGGTTGCTTGTTTTCAGATGAATCCAAGGTTGCATTCATATTCGGGTTAGATTGAATTGCTTTTGGGTCGAGTTGGTTCCGTATTATGTTAAAATTTATTTATTTCTAAAATGTCAGTTTTCAAATTTTGAGCAAATATTAATTGCTTAACTAAATAATTTATGGTGTATGATTCATTAGTTTGTACTTTGTAATGTACTACATAGTGATTGCCCAAAAGGAAGATTAACCACTACATTAATGAAAGTCAAATAAATAACGATAATGTATGGACTAGTGGCTATGACAATTGACACAAAAGCTCACATGGGTTTAGTTTAATTAATTTATATTATTATTAATTTTTTCTTTTGAATCTGAAAGTCAAAGCATATGAGATTTAAATGTTTAACTGTAAAACCCCGAAAAATTGAAGGTGTTGACTGTTACATAATTAGTTATTTAAGTTTGAATCTGTTAGCTTATGAGAATTTATCGGCAATTATTTAATTCTGCTAACACTTGAGCACGTAGGACCGTTGAGAAACTAACATGGGTATTTTAGTAATTTACTACGTGCATGAGAGTAGGAGTATTTTAATAATTTCATGTGTTAATATTTGATGAGTTATGTGTTTTCTTTTATTCAATTATGTGGCTATTATTTGTATTATTATTATTATTATTTGAGAAAATAAAATGTATATTATTTTGATATTGACCGAATTGACCGAATATTCAGACATAAAATTTCTCTTTTTTCTATTGTCCGAACCCGATTTTAGCTTCGTCCGAATTTTCCGACCCGGTTCAGCCCGAAATAAAACCGCGTCCGGACAAGAATTTCTTGTCCGAATTTCGACACTGTCTGAATTTGTCCGACCCGAATTTACCCGAACCCGATTTTTTGTCAGCGCTACCTACGAGGAGCAACCGTTGGAGTTTCGATCTAGACTATGGAGAGAAACAACTTTCTCTCTAGTAAAGGTGCAAAGGGAGAACCATGCCACAACTGAAGACCTTTGGAAAGTCAAGGAGGAGATGACATCAAAGTATCCGCACTTATCCAAAGCATAAGATATGTCGAGTTTCGAGGACGAAAGAGGGTAATGATGTAAAACCCCGAGTTTGGGTTAAGTCCATCATCAGTTCCATCTACCAGACCGTTAGTTTTGAGTTTAAGTTTCGAGGATGAAACTTCTTTTAAGGGGGTAATGATGTAAAACCCCGAAAAATTGAAGGCGTTGACTGTTACGTCGTTAGTTATTTAAGTTTGTATCTATTAAGTTTATGAGAATTTTATCGGCGATTATTTCTGCTAACACTTGAACTCGTAGGACCGTTGAGATACTAACATGAGTATTTTAGTAATTTACTACGTGCATGAGAGTAGGGATATTTTAGTAATTTCATGTTTTAATATTTGATGAGTTATGTGTTTTCTTTTATTCAATTATGTGGCTATTATTTGTATTATTATTATTATTTGAGAAAATAAAATGTATATTATTTTCCCTATGACTAAATTTAGTTGCTGAATTATTTAGGTTATGTTTACAAATTATTTTAGTTATTTGTTTTGGTTAAGATATATACTAATTTTGGCAAAAACCATACAATCCCTAATCACTCACTTCTCCCTCCTCTAAATGTGCCCCCTCTCTCAGTGTAACCGCCCCACCGCAGCCAACCGCCGACCACCACCTGTAACCGCTGCCATCTCAGCCTCGCCGGAATCTACCCTGAGCAACCGCTCCGACCACCGCTACGACCACTGCACACCCTTTTCTCTCTCTATCTCAGTTTCACGGTCTGCTTCGTTGTGCACTACCAACGCGCCGCCCAGCTGCCGGCGATCGTTGTCGTCGACTCCCGGACACCAGGCGACCAACGAGCACCGCTCCCGCGACCACCGAAAACCGCTGCGTTTGCCCAGACGTGAGGAAGGCGACCCGACCCATTCGTTGCTGATGTTGATTGTTGGCTCGATAACCAACGACGACCGCCGCGACTCCTGACCACCGTGACCCCACCGTTCGGCGACCACGCAGACACCCTTGCCGCCGCCAACATCACCGGAGCCCCGATCGCCGCCCGTTTTGCCTAGAAGCCTTGCGTAAAACCCTAACCCTAAACTCTTTCTAATATTTTAGTTTTTTCACACTATTTTCGTTTGCGTCTTCTCTGATTCTTTTTATTATTACTATCTTTATTATTAAGATTATTAGTTACCTTAATATGATGTTAAATGTGATTAGTATGCCTAATGCTTCTGTTAATATGAATTGTTAGGCGTAGGATCCGTATGTAAAGTACTTCAGTGTTATATTGCTTTTATACATAGTTTGGCTAGTTTTAATAACATGTTTTGAAGTAATAATATGATTAAGATTAGATTTATTTACATGCAATGCTTTTCATTAATATAATTGAGTAAGTGTGTGGTCATTAACATTAGTATTATGTTTAAGTTTGGATTAATATTATTTTTGTGTATGTTTATGATTAGGATAATCGTTATGGTGATGTTAGTTTAGTATTATGTAATAGTTTTTTTTAGAAAAAAAAGGTCTCGGAGTGGTTGATTAGAATTAGGATCGAAAAAACCCAAAATAGAAACGGGTCAGTTTGGACAGAATTTATGAGTCGTACGATATCGGTCAACATAATACACATAGTTAATATTTCTCCCTACCGTTTGGTCTAGAAATACCTTAGGATGTTAGCTTTCATAGGAATTTTGCGGATCGGGATTTCAAGGTGTATATTTTGAGTTTCGACCCAAATAGCGCACCCAGGTCAAATCTGGACAGGTTGCATAGTTGGCTGTTTTTGAAGACCTTAAAGTGTGTTTTAGGTCTTGTGATCAACATAAGAGTTTTAGTAGATATGTCGAGGTTTCTAGAAAGTCTAAAACCAGACCCATAGGATGCCAGGAGGTCAAGTTATGATTCGTTTTATATGAGTGTTGCAATTTGTCCAGTTTGCATTTTTAATAAACGTGTCGTCATGCGTGTTAATTATTTATTTATTGTAATATGTAAGTATTTGTGTTTTATGATGATTTAGAATATATGAGATAAGTTTAAAATGTTAATTTATGAATGATGGGAATCTTATAGTGTTGCTAAGGGTGGGTTAGGAGGAAAATAGACGTGTTAACTCCGTACGACGCATTTTGCTTTTAGAAATTTCTTTATTTTTAGGCGCGGTCTAGACCGTTTGTTTTTAGTGAGCTCAACTGGATTCGTGAAGTGCAGAGAAGATTGTCAGGTAATGTCTATGTCCTAAATTCCAATGGGGTGCACTTTAATTGTTTTGATTGATTTTAAGTTGTTTTGCGATTTGCATCCCGAAGGGATTTTATAGTGAAAATTGTATGTCTGTTTTGGAAATCGACTTATGTTCTTTGAGTAATTAAATGAGACAGTCCTTTATGTGTGTGATTTGGAAATGGTTTTGAAAATTGGGAATGGATTGATTGAGACTGGAAGAATCTGTTATTAAAACGGACTAATAATTCAAATAAGACATAAATGGGGGTTCGTGCAACGTCCCATAGACCAGGATCTGTTCCTGCAGGGAGGTTGTCAAGAGATCAAGGGATTCCCTGATATGGTTGTGTGTTCGGGCAACGCCCCATAGACCAGGATCTGTTCCTGCAGGGAGGTTGTCAAGAGATCAGGGATGCCTGATTAGTGCTACTTCCCCGGGGTTAGTTTTATGCACGTGTGTGAAATGGATGGCCATCCGTATGTTTGAGATTGTGATTGATTGAGGTTGATATTGAGATTGAGATATGATTATTGTGACGTCTTGGACTTCGAGTGCCAAATAATCAAGTTCCGCCAGCTTAATAAATCTGAAAGATGGTTATAGTTGGTTGGGAAAGAAAGTTGGTTTTGAAAAGATTTGACTTGTTCACTTCTTCCCCAAAAGTGAACTGAAACGAATTTTAAAATTTATTAACGATTAGGGGTAGACATTATTGAGTCATCCTCATGTTTTAAATGTTTTGCTTTCAGGTGATGCATTCTATGGTGGGAATGGGAACTAGCAGTGAGGACGACGAAGTTAGTTTTGAGTAAAGTTTAGTTTATGTTTTAGCTTTGGAGTTAGTCAATGTTTAGTTATGTTCTAGAATTTGAAGTTCTTTTGTTTATTAAATTGAAGTAAAAGTGATTAGTTGTTAGTTTTCCTTTCTTCCCTTGTATTCCTTCGGGGATACGGCAGTAACGCCCAATTAAAAGAAAAAAAACGAGTCTTCCGCTGTTAATGTTTGTGAACGTTTGACTTTGAGCGTTAAGTTTAGAATTGAATTTCCAGGGCGTTACAGAATGGTATTAGAGCTTTGGGTTACGACCTTGTAGCTCCTAAGTTTCTATTAGGTGTTTAATTAGAGCTTATGAAGCTACGTTTAGAGTGATGAGTGTAGGATGGGGGGATGGGATGTGTGTCTCTTCTTGGGTTCCTTTTTGCATTATAATTGCATGCTTGTTGTTTTTGACATCTATTAGCTAGGTGGCATGCCACCGCCCTTGCCATGAGTGCCCGACCCAAGCTTCTTTGAAAGACCTGAAACCCCGAGGAGGCTATGGAATAAAGCTCCGAGGAGGCTTCGAACAAGAAGAAGACCCCCATGAGAATTCGGAGGTTAAGAGAAGACTTAACCGACGAGTAGTGCTGGCAAAAATTTGTCCAACCAGGATTACGCGAATTGTTCGACCCGGAAAAACCGGGTTTGGACATGGATTTTCCGTTCGAATTTTGATATTAACCGAATTGACCTAATATTAAAACATAAAATTTCTCTTTTTTCTATTGTCCAAACCCGATTTTAGCTTCGTCCAAATTGTCCGACCCGGTTCGGCCCAAAATAAAACCGCATCCGGACATGAATTTCTTGTCTGAATTTCGACATTGTCCGAGTTTGTCCGACCCGAATTTAGAACCCGATCTTTCGCCAGCGCTACCTACGAGGAGCAGCCGTTAGAGATTCGATCTAGACTGTGGAGAGAAACAACTTTGAAGAAATATTATCCCTCAAGTAAAGGTGCAAAGGAAGATCCATACCACAACTAAAGATTTTTAGAAAGTCAAGGAGGAGATGACATCAAAGTATCCGCACTTATCCAAAGCATAAGATATGTCGAGTTTCAAGGACGAAAGAGGGTAATGATGTAAAACCCCGAGACCGTTCGTTTTTAGTGAGCTCAACTGGATTCGTGAAGCGAAGAGAAGATTGTCAGGTAATGTCTATGTCCTAAATTCCAATGGGGTGCACTTTAATTGTTTTGATTGATTTTAAGTTGTTTTGCGATTTGCATCCCGAAGGGATTTTATGGTGAAAATTGTCTGTCTGTTTTGGAAATCGACTTATGTTCTTTGAGTAATTAAATGAGACAGTCCTTTATGTGTGTGATTTGGAAATGGTTTTGGAAATTGGGAATGGATTGATTGAGACTGGAAGAATCTGTTATTAAAACGGACTAATAATTCAAATAAGACATAAATGGGGGTTCGTGCAACGTCCCATGTACCGTGATCATTCTGCAGGAGGTTGTCAAGAGATCAAGGGATTCCCTGATATGGTTGTGTGTTCGGGCAACGCCCCATAGACCAGGATCTGTTCCTGCAGGGAGGTTGTCAAGAGATCAGGGATGCCTGATTAGTGCTACTTCCCCGGGGTTAGTTTTATGCATGTGTGTGAAATGGATGGTGTAACACCCCAACACCCTAAACCACAAGATTAACACAACAACTCATACTAAACCTGTGATTAGCGCAGCGGAACACCTTAGGGTGGAGGTATTACCGCCGTCCCCACTCGGGACAAGGAAACAACCCAAAAGAACATCATTAAAACATATAAACATTACATACTATCATTAACGTAACTTGAATTCATAAAGAAAGAACATGTCGCATAAACTTAGAAGTAAACGTATAAAATCAAGAGTTTTGGTCCCTTACGATCGATGCCAAAGCATCTCACACACGCGCATGTCCAAACCGATCTAAGTTTGGATTGGGTGACTGCTAAGCAGTCGACACTGGCCAGGTCTAGGACACTCTGATCAGGAGCATCTAAAATAAATAGGGCTAGCACTTCACGTGACTAGCTAGAATATAAAACATAGAATACATAAAATGGGACCACTTAAAACCATCAAATAATCATAAAAGCATAAACTTAGCATAAACCGTAAACATAAAGGAGCGAAGAGTTGGAGAATTCGCGTACCTTGGATTAGACGAAAGTTTTAACGACGAGCCTCGAGCTTGAGATGGCGTGGGCGACTTGGAAACTATAAGGAATTTGTAATGAGAGCGTAGAGAAATCGGTAAGGTTCGTGTAATTACTTAAAATAGAACTAAATACTTAAACTTGTCTCATAAAAGGTAAGAAAGGAAATAAAATTTCAGATTTTAGTAATTCGCCGTTTCGTCGATAACAAGGGCTAGAAATCTCGGATTTTTGCAAACGAATACTTTTCGAAAAGGGAAAATCATGCCCGACAATTTTTTCAACTGGCCCAAAAGCTAGAAATGGAAGGAAGGACTCGGAAAACGGCCCGGACAGAAGCAGTGCAAGAAGAATTTATAAACGGCTTAAAAACTTAGAGTGGAACTCATGGTGAAGATTGAATAGGATTAGAGAAGGTTCATGACTTATGAGGCATTCTCAACCATTGGCTTGAAGGAACATAGAATTAGAGTACTTGAAGGTTCAATAAGGGAACTATTCGATTAATGAAAACGTGAAAAAACGTCGTAACGACGGAAATTTAGGTAGGGTTGTGTTTATGGTTTTGCAAACGATTTATGAATCGATGAACGGTGAATCGGATATAATGAAAGAATGAGCTTATGGCTACTTAGACATAGAGGGACTCATAATCTTGCTAAGAACACATGTGTACCCTTTAGCCATCAACAATACTTAAACAAATCCCAAAACTCACTCATTAAATCAATGGTTTGCTAAGGTATCTATAATCCTTTAGGTGGTATTCCTCAACATCAATCTAGCTTAAACTATCTTAGAAACTCATCCAAACTATCTTAACAATACTACAAAGGTTACAAACTCATAAGAACTCCTTATAAGACCCAATTTTCACATTTTAGGCTAAAATAGCAATAAAATTTCTGGGCAGAAACTTGTTGGTCGGCCCCTGAACATAGCTTCATATCTCACTCTCCTCATATCGTATGGCCGCAAACTTTATGTTTCCGGAAATCTTGAAGAACGACCTAAAACTTTTATGTTCACTCTCAGAGCCAATAAGGTCCCTAAACGGACGTAAATTTCCTATCAACCTACTGACTCAGAAAAACGTATAACAAGGTACACCTTCATGGTTTTGGTCGTAACTCGGGCTATACATGCCGGATTGTCGAAATTCCAAAGCCTATAGTTAGCTAATAACTTGGACTACCATTTCCAGTAAAAATCTGGAAAAAAATCCCATTTCATATCCTCTGTAAAAATCAGACATCAAAACAGAAACTTCTTTGGTCTTTTAATTTAACATGCATGCTCTTCTTTGACCTCAACTTGCATCAATTCTTACCCAAACCTCAAATTAGCCCTTACTCATAGTTTTTCCGGAATTAAAAGCTCGAAGAATACTCAACCAAGCTCATAAAACTCACATGCAACCATAGATTACACAATCAAAAACATCCAACACTTAAATTAGCCCATAAATCAACAATTCCACCCCAAATTCATATCATCCAAGAGTAGAAACTTAAATAACATGTAACTCACTTCCAAACAGCCCCTAAATCATCAATTTAGCCATTAAAATTCACATGCAAGTTAGAACTTTCTTTACTCATCAAGAGTTAACAAGAATTACTTCCATCCTTCACCAAATTAACATGCTTCTCTTTAACAATTCAAACCCTAACTTAACCACAACGTAAATTCATGCTTGATAAACATAAAGGAGATGAAAAACATCAAGAAAACATAAATTGGAAGCAGAATTTCAGATTATAAACAAAAGAATTGGGTTAGGGTTTGAGATTATACCACTTGAACTTTGAGGTGAGAGATTGAACAGGAGAAGGCGGGAAGGAGTGGGTGCCGGCGTGGGTGGCCGTCGGCGCGGGCGAGCTCGCCGGAAAACACCAGGGAGGGCGACAGGAGGGGTGGCGCACGACTGGAGAGAGGAGAGGGTCAGGGAGTGTGTTTGAAAGGTTTGATAAAATCTGATTTGGAAATGGAAAATAAACCCCCTTTAACCCCCCTTAACATATAAATACACCCCTAAAATAATTAACTCTTCTAATAGTAATTAACTTAGATAATTAGGGTTTTAATTTAGTTAGGTAAAATAATTGGTAAACAACCCAAATAAATTTATAACATAAACTTGATAATATAAATTTAGTATACAACTAAATAAAATTTCCTTGAAATAAAATTGGGTGGAAGACTAAGATTAAAATTACGTAAACTAAATTGATAGAACATACTAATAAAATAATTTGGGCCATAAAATGTACTTAGGTGGATCGAGTAGTATAAATCGTAAAAGAAACGGAATTGAGAATAATATAACCTTCCTCGGTTTTAAACGTAAAAATTTTAGAACATAAAATAAATTATATAACTTATCGTAAAATATTCATAACCTCAAAATAATGTTCGTAAGGTAAGATAACATAAAATTAACCCATTAACCATCGCCTTGCTCGAGACCTGTCACGCATAAAAAAAAAAAAATGTAACAACTAGTACAATAATAAACACGTCATAAATAGAGAAACTTTAATTAGCGTAATTCGGCTAATCAACGTACTTAGGGCCTTAATTAATACGGGTTTAGGGTGGGTCGTTACACCCTCTCCCCTAAAAAGAAGTTTCGTCCCCGAAACTTGCTGTTGGATTGATCGCGAACGAGAAACCTTAGAAAAGATGTGGGTAGCCTTTCTTCATGTCTTCCTCGGTTTCCCACGTGGCTTCCGAGGTGTCTTGGTTTGCCCATAGCACTTTGACTAAGGGAATTTCCTTAGAACGAAGTCGCTTGTTCCTACGATCCAGGATTTGGATCGGCTGTTGTTCAAAAGTGAGATTTTTCCGACAGCAAAGGTGGTTCTTCTTCTAAAACATGCGTCGAATCAGGTACATACTTCCGTAGTTGCGAGAAATGAAAAACATCGTGTATTTAACCTAGTTTGGAGGGTAAATCTAAACGATATGCTACCGAATTTATCTTCTGTACAAAGAAATAAGGTCCGATATAGCGTGGGATCAACCTTCCCCTGACATTGAATCCCCCTTATCATTCTACTTTCTTTTGCTACTCCCCTGACTCCCTTGACTTAAAACTTTCAGCTCTTTCCTAACTCTTTCTACTTCTGTAGCCCTTTCATATATTTCCTGCATCGTCTAAAAGTGATGTGAAGATAGTTGGCCGCGTATATACAGTGATAAGCCTCCCTCATACCTAAACATTTTAATATTCTCCGACACCACATACTCCGGGGCGAAATGGGACAATTCATTGAACTTAGAGGTGTACTGCAGCACCGAAATATCCTTGTTCACCATGCTCCATTCTAAAAAATTCGTTTTCTTTTTGCCGTCTGAGAGTTAGGGGGTAGAACTGCACCCTAAGGTCACTGAGAAAATCATTCCATGTCTTGGTCATCCCGTGGTATCTTTCCATGACGGTTCTCCACCAAATGTCAGCTTCTCCCTTTAGGTAGAAGGTCCCTATTTTCAGTTTCTTTTCTTCAGGTACCTCTACCACTTCGAAGATCTTTTCCAGATCTCTAATCCAATCTTCCAAAGCTACAGGGTCATATCCTCCCGCATAGGTGGTAGGATTACGCTTTGCCACCCTACCAGCATAGTCTACCTCCTCAAGGTTACTTGGTTGGGCCATAGATGGAACAGGTATACGTCGTAGCAACTCCTGAACTAAAGCCCCAAAATGGTCGGGGTGTAAAGAAGGATTAGGAGGAGCTGATCCTAAGGATGACTCAGGTTGGTATACGATTCCCGGGGTACGTTGGGGTCCCTGTAATTCTAATTGATTCCCCGCAGCTCCATGTGTCGATTCCTCTTGTGGTGAATTCCCCGATGTTTGAGAAATACTACACAATATATAAAGAATAGTTCAACAAACGACATAATTCTCATTCATTATCCATTGGCAACGTATCCCACGTAATTACGGTTTTTAGTCATGCATACATCCCTAATGACTTTATGGTCACAAAAACCCCAACATGCATGTTTATACATTTACATTCATATTCATAAAAGTTGAAGATGCCATGAAAGACTCTCCCCAGACATTGCAAACCTCAAGCCATAGACCATAGTACCAACATCTCCATTCATAAAACATTAGAGAAAATTTGGATCCTATTTCTGTTCTTCTCGGGTATCCATGTTGTCATCCTTTTCAAGGTATGTCCCAACAGGTAAACAAGTTTAATCGTTCAACATACATACACCACCTCCCTTTACCCAAAACATAGGGGGGGGGTTCCATAAAAATGGCGAACAGATTTGGGAGTGGGTTTCCATTCGCGTCCATGTACATCATACACATAACATAAACGCGAAGTTTCAATAAACTTTAGCAACTTAAAAGCTTGTTAACATAAATAAAAGAAAACTAGACAAGGTCCGAGTCTCAACTATCTTGAATCTCATTTATTACAAAAGGGCATTCTTGTCCCTTCTCATGAGCTATCCTAGAACCACATTAAACCTTTGTGTCATAAAACACCTTTAAACCTTTCACCATACATTTTGATAAGGCACTTTGCCCCTAATTTGAGCTTCGCACCAATCCCACTTGGGATTGGATTTTATGAATTCTTATTTGAATTGATAAAATCTCTTTTAAGACTAACTCAACATGCTTCGCATCCACAACAACACTCATGCCCATGACATACTTTCCTAGATCCAATCTCTTATGTTGCCCTTAATTTTGCACTTAAATTTGCTTAAGGTGCCACTAAACTCCCCAATTCCCGGGAAAAATTTCGGCAGCACTTCCCCTATAAATTGGACTATCCCACATTTTTACATATCTTCAAACCTGGAAGAAAACATATGTACCATATATATACATCCACTTGGAGCTTCAAGCTCGTCATCCAAACCAACCAATGCACACATCTCCAATATCAGTCCATAAAGGACGCATAAACCACACATAGAATCCCAAAATTCCCATACTCAAATCATACTTCCTATAAATTCCTAATTCCCCAAACACTTCTTATAACTCTGCTCTGATACCACAACTGTAACACCCCAACACCCTTAACCACAAGATTAACACAACAACTCATACTAAACCTGTGATTAGCACAGCGGAACACCTTAGGGTGGAGGTATTACCGCCGTCCCCACTCGGGACAAGGCAACAACCCAAAAGAACATCATTAAAACATATAAACATTACATACTATACTTCCAAAACATAACTTCATACTTAAAGATGAATCTCCAAAGCATAATCATAAAACTTTAAACAACCATTAAAGAGGACAAGTACAATCCTTCTTCCTTAAGTATGGGTACTTTAAAACGTGCGACACCCAAGTCGACCGGAATACTTCAACCATGACTACCTTGCTTGCAACACGTGACTACCCTTTGCTTGCCTTTGCCTTTATCTTGGGTGCTCGGACCCCCTAAAACAAAACATTAAAACAACATAAAAGTGAGTGGGGAAACACTCAGTACGTAAACCTCCAACACGTCAAACCGTTCGAAAACGGTTTTAGTGCCGGCGCTTAAATTCTTTTTGAAAACAAGAAAGGGGATAACATGCTTAAGGTAACTTGAATTCATAAAGAAAGAACATGTCGCATAAACTTAGAAGTAAACGTATAAAATCAAGAGTTTTGGTCCCTTACGATCGATGCCAAAGCATCTCACACACGCGCATGCCCAAACCGATCTAAGTTTGGATGGGGTGACTGCTAAGCAGTCGACACTGGCCAGGTCTAGGACACTCTGATCAGGAGCATCTAAAATAAATAGGGCTAGCACTTCACGTGACTAGCTAGAATATAAAACTTAGAATACATAAAATGGGATCACTTAAAACCATCAAATAATCATAAAAGCATAAACTTAGCATAAACCGTAAACATAAAGGAGCGAAGAGTTGGACAATTCGCGTACCTTGGATTAGACGAAAGTTTTAACGACGAGCCTCGAGATTGAGATGGCGTGGGCGACTTGGAAACTATAAGGAATTTGTAATGAGAGCGTAGAGAAATCGGTAAGGTTCGTGTAATTACATAAAATAGAACTAAATACTTAAAATTGTCTCATAAAAGGAAAGAAAGGAAATAAAATTTCAGATTTTAGAAATTCGCCGTTTCGGCAATAACTAGGGCTAGAAAACTCGGATTTTTGCAAACGAATACTTTTCGAAAAGGGAAAATCATGCCCAACAATTTTGTCAACTGGCCCAAAAATTAGAAATGGAAGGAAGGGCTCGGAAAACGGCCCGGACAGAAGCAGTGCAAGAAGAATTTATAAACGGCTTAAAAACTTAGAGTGGAACTCATGGTGAAGATTGAATAGGATTAGAGAAGGTTCATGACTTATGAGGCATTCTCAACCATTGGCTTGAAGGAACATAGAATTAGAGTACTTGAAGGTTCAATAAGGGAACTATTCGATTAATGAAAACGTGATGAAACGTCGTAACGACGGAAATTTAGGTAGGGTCGTGTTTATGGATTTGGAAACGATTTATGAATCGATGAACGGTGAATCGGATATAATGAAAGAATGAGTTTATGGCTACTTAGACATAGAGGGACTCATAATCTTGCTAAGAACACATGTGTACCCTTTAGCCATCAACAATACTTAAACAAATCCCAAAACTCACTCATTAAATCCATGGCTTGCTAAGGTATCTATAATCCTTTAGGCGGTATTCCTCAACATCAATCTAGCTTAAATTATCTTAGAAACTCATCCAAACTATCTTAACAATACTACAAAGGTTGCGAACTCATAAGAACTCCTTATAAGAGCCAATTTGCACATTTTAGGCTAAAATAGCAATAAAATTTCTGGGAAGAAACTTGTTGGTCGGCCCCTGAATATAGCTTCATATCTCACTCTCCCGATATCGTATGGCCGCAAACTTTATGTTTCCGGAAATCTTGAAGAACGACCTAAAACTTTTATGTTCACTCTCAAAGCTAATAAGGTCCCTAAACTGACGTAAATTTCCTATCAACCTACTGACTCAGAAAAACGTATAACAAGGTACACCTTCACGGTTTTGGTCGTAACTCGGGCTATACATGCCGGATTGTCGAAATTCCAAAGCCTATAGTTAGCTAATGACTTGGACTACCATTTCCATTAAAAATCTGGGCAAAACTCCCATTTCATAACCTCTGTAAAAATCAGACATCAAAACAGAAACTTCTTTGGCCTTTTAATTTAACATGCATGCTCTTCTTTGACCTCAACTTGCATCAATTCTTACCCAAACCTCAAATTAGCCCTTACTCATAGTTTTTCCAGAATTAAAACCTCAAAGAATACTCAACGAAGCTCACAAAACTCACATGCAACCATATATTACACAAGCAAAAACATCCAACACTTAAATTAGTCCATAAATCAACAATACCACCCCAAATTCATATCATCCAAGAGTAGAAACTTAAATACTATATAACTCACTTCCAAACAGCCCGTAAATCATCAATTTAGCCATTAAAATCCACATGCAAGTTAGAACTATCTTTACTCATCAAGAGCTAACAAGAATTACTTCCACCCTTCACCAAATTAACATGCATCTCTTTACCAATTCAAACCCTAACTTAACCACAACTTTAATTCATGATTGATAAACATAAAGGAGATGAAAAAATCAAGAAAACATAAATTGGAAGCAGAATTTCAGATTATAAACAAAAGAATTGGGTTAGGGTTTGAGATTATACCACTTGAACTTTAAGGTGAGAGATTGAACAGGAGAAGGGGGGAAGGAGTGGTGGCTGGCGTGGGTGGCCGTCGGCGCCGGCGAGCTTGCCGGAAAACACCAGGGAGGGCGGCAGGAGGGGTGGCGCACGGCTGGAGAGGGTCAGGGATTGTGTTTGAGAGGTTTGATAAAATTTGATTTGGAAATGGAAAATAAACCCCCTTTAACCCCCCCTTAACATATAAATACACCCATAAAATAATTAACTCTTCTAATAGTAATTAACTTTGATAATTAGGGTTTTAATTTAGTTAGGTAAAATAATTGGTAAACAACCCAAATAAATTTATAACATAAACTTGATAATATAAATTTCGTATACAACTAAATAAAATTTCCTTGGAATAAAATTGGGTGGAAGACTAAGATTAAAATTACGTAAACTAAATTGATAGAACATACTAATAAAATAATTTGGGCCATAAAATGTACTTAGGTGGATCGAGTAGTATAAATCGTAAAAGAAACGGAATTGAGAATAATATAATCTTCCTCGGTTTTAAACGTAAAAATTTTAGAACATAAAATAAATTATATAACTTATCGTAAAATATTCATAACCTCAAAATAATGTTCGTAAGGTAAGATAACATAAAATTAACCCATTAACCATCGCCTTGCTCGAGACTTGTCACGCATAAAAAAAAAAACATAACAACCAGTACAACAATAAACACGTCATACATAGAGAAACTTTAATTAGCGTAATTCGGCTAATCAACGTACTTAGGGCCTTAATTAATACGGGTTTAGGGTGGGTCGTTACACCCTCCACCTTAAAAAGAAGTTTCGTCCCTGAAACTTGCTGTTGGATTGATCGCGATCAATATACCTTAGAAAAGATGTGGGTAACCTTTCTTCATGTCTTCCTCGGTTTCCCACGTGGCTTCCTAGGTGTCTTGGTTTGCCCATAGCACTTTGACTAAGGGAATTTCCTTAGAACGAAGTCGCTTGATCCTACGATCCAGGATTTGGATCGGCTGTTGTTCAAAAGTGAGATTTTTCCGACAGCAAAGGTGGTTCTTCTTCTAAAACATGCGTCGAATCAGGTATATACTTCCGTAGTTGCGAGACATGAAAAACATCGTGTATTTAACCTAGTTTGGAGGGTAAATCTAAACGATATGCTACCGGATTTATCTTCTGTACAAAGGAATAAGGTCCGATATAGCGTGGGCTCAACCTTCCCCTGACATTGAATCCCCCTTATCATTCCACTTTCTCTTGTTACTCCCCTGACTCCCTTGACTTAAAACTTTCAGCTCTTTCCTAACTCTTTCTACTTTCGCAGCCCTTTCATACATTTCCTGCATCGTCGAAAAGTGATGTGAAGATGGCTGCGTATATACAGTGCTAAGCCTCCCTCATACCTAAACATTTTCATATTCTCCGACGCCACATACTCCGGGGCAAAACGGGGCAATTCATTGAACTTAGAGGTGTACTGTTGCACCGAAATATCCTTGTTCACCATGCTCCATTCTAAAAAATTCGTTTTCTTTTTGCCGTCTGAGAGTTAGGGGGTAGAACTGCACCCTAAGGTCACTGGGAAAATAATTCCATGTCTTGTTCATCCCGTGGTATCTTTCCCTGACGGTTCTCCACCAAATGTCAGCTTCTCCCTTTAGGTAGAAGGTCCCTATTGTCAGGTTCTTTTCTTCAGGTACCTCTACCACTTCGAAGATCTTTTCCAGATCTCTAATCTAATCTTCCAGAGCTACAAAGTCATATCCTCCCGCATAGGTGGTGGGATTACGCTTCGCCACCCTACCAGCATAGTCTACCTCCTCATGGTTACTTGGTTGGGCCATAGATGGAACAGGTATACGTCTTAGCAACTCCTGAACTAAAGCCCCAAAATGGTCGGGGTGTAAAGAAGGATTGGGAGGAGCTGATCCTAAGGATGACTCAGGTTGGGATACGATTCCCGGGGTACGTTGGTGTCCCTGTAATTCTAATTGATTCCCCGCAGCTCCATGTGTCAGTTCCTCTTGTGGTAAATTCCCCGATGTTTGAGACATGCTACACAATATATAAAGAATAGTTCAACAAACGACATAATTCTCATTCATTATCCATTGGCAACGTATCCCACGTAATTACGGTTTTTAGTCATGCATACATCCCTAATGACTTTATGGTCACAAAAACCACAACATGCATGTTTATACATTTACATTCATATTCATAAAAGTTGAAGATGCCATGAAAGACTCTCCCCAAACATTGCAAACCTCAAGCCATAAACCATAGTACCAACATGTCCATTCATAAAACATTAGAGAAAATTTGGATCCTATTTTTGTTCTTCTCGGGTATCCATGTTGTCATCCTTTTCAAGGTATGTCCCAACAGGTAAACAAGTTTAATCGTTCAACATACATACACCACCTCCCTTTACCCAAAACATAGGAGGGGTTCCATAAACATGGCGAACGGATTTGGGAGTGGGTTTCCATTCGCGTCCAACTACATCATACACGTAACATAAACACGAAGTTTCAATAAACTTTAGCAACTTAAAAGCTTGTTAACATAAATAAAAGAAAACTAGACAAGGTCCGAGTCTCCACTATCTTGACCCTCATTTATTACAAAAGGGCATTCTTGTCCCTTCTCATGAGCTATCCTAGAACCACATTAAACCTTTGTGTCATAAAACACCTTTAAACCTTTCACCATACATTTTGATAAGGCACTTTGCCCCTAATTTGAGCTTCGCACCAATCCCACTTGGGATTGGATTTTGTGAATTCTTATTTGAATTGATAAAATCTCTTCTAAGACTAACTCAACATGCTTCGCATCCACAACAACACTCATGCCCATGACATACTTTCCTAGATCCAATCTCTTATGTTGCCCTTAATTTTGCACTTAAATTTGCTTAAGGGGCCACTAAACTCCCCAATTCCCGGGAAAAATTTCGGCAGCACTTCCCCTATAAATTGGACTATCCCAAATTTTTACATATCTTCAAACCTGGAAGAAAACATATGTACCATATATATACATCCACTTGGAACTTCAAGCTCGTCATCCAAACCAACCAATGCACACTTCTCCAATATCAGTTCATAAAGGATGCATAAACCACACATAGAATCCCAAAATTCTCATACTCAAATCATACTTCCTATAAATTCCTAATTCCCCAAACACTTCTTATAACTCTGCTCTGATACCATAACTTTAACACCCCAACACCCTTAACCACAAGATTAACACAACAACTCATACTAAACCTATGATTAGCGCAGCAGAACATCTTAGGGTGGAGGTATTACCGCCGTCCCCACTCGGGACAAGGCAACAACCCAAAAGAACATCATTAAAACATATAAACATTACATACTATACTTCCAAAACATAACTTCATACTTAAAGATGAATCTCCAAAGCATAACCATCAAACTTTAAACAACTATTAAAGAGGACAAGTACAATCCTTCTTCCTTAAGCACGGGTACTTTAAAACGTGCGACACCCAAGTCGACCGGAATACTTCAACCATGACTACCTTGCTTGCAACATGTGACTACCCTTGCTCGGACCCCCTAAAACAAAACATTAAAACAACATAAAAGTGAGTGGGGAAACACTCAGTACGTAAACCTCCAACACGTCAAACTGTTCGAAAACGGTTTTAGTGTCGGCGCTTAAATTCTTTTTGAAAACGGGAAAGGGGATAACATGCTTAAGGTAACTTGAATTCATAAAGAAAGAACATGTCGCATAAACTTAGAAGTAAACGTATAAAATCAAGATTTTTGGTCCCTTACGATCGATGCCAAAGCATCTCACAAACGCGCATGCTCAAACCGATCTAAGTTTGGATTGAGTGACTGCTAAGCTGTCGACACTGGCCATTTCTAGGACACTCTGATCAGGAGCATCTAAAATAAATAGGGCTAGCACTTCACGTGACTAGCTAGAATATAAAACATAGAATACATAAAATGGGACCACTTAAAACCATGAAATAATCATAAAAGCATAAAGTTAGCATAAACCGTAAACATAAAGGAGCGAAGAGTTGGAGACTTCGCGTACCTTGGATTAGACGAAAGTTTTAACGACGAGCCTCGAGATTGAGATGGCGTGGGCGACTTGGAAACTATAAGGAATTTGTAATGAGAGCGTAGAGAAATCGGTAAGGTTCGTGTAATTACATAAAATAGAACTAAATACTTAAACTTGTCTCATAAAAGGTAAGAAAGGAAATAAAATTTCAGATTTTAGTAATTCGCCGTTTCGGCGATAACTTGGGCTAGAAAACTCGGATTTTTGCAAACGAATACTTTTCGAAAAGGGAAAATCATGCCCGACAATTTTGTCAACTCGCCCAAAAGCTAGAAATGAAAGGAAGGGCTCAGAAAACGGCCCGGACAGAAGCAGTGCAAGAAGAATTTATAAACGGCTTAAAAACTTAGAGTGGAACTCATGGAGAAGATTGAATAGGATTAGAGAAGGTTCATGACTAATGAGGCATTCTCAACCATTGGCTTGAAGGAACATAGAATTAGAGTACTTGAAGGTTCAATAAGGGAACTATTCGATTAATAAAAACGTGAAGAAACGTCGTAACGACAGAAATTTAGGTAGGGTTGTGTTTATGGATTTGCAAACGATTTATGAATCGATGAACGATGAATCGGATATAATGAAAGAATGAGCTTATGGCTACTTAGACATAGAGGGACTCATAATCTTGCTAAGAACACATGTGTACCCTTTAGCCATCAACAATACTTAAACAAATCCCAAAACTCACTCATTAAATTCATGGCTTGCTAAGGTATCTATAATCCTTTAGGCGGTATTCCTCAACATCAATCTAGCTTAAATTATCTTAGAAACTCATCCAAACTATCTTAACAATACTACAAAGGTTGCGAACTCATAAGAACTCCTTATAAGAGCCAATTTGCACATTTTAGGCTAAAATAGCAATAAAATTTCTGGGAAGAAACTTGTTGGTCGGCCCCTGAATATAGCTTCATATCTCACTCTCCCGATATCGTATGGCCGCAAACTTTATGTTTCCGGAAATCTTGAAGAACGACCTAAAACTTTTATGTTCACTCTTAGAACCAATAAGGTCCCTAAACTGACGTAAATTTCCTATCAACCTATTGACTCAGAAAAACGTATAACAAGGTACACCTTCACGGTTTTGGTCGTAACTCGGGCTATACATGCCGGATTATCGAAATTCCAAAGCCTATAGTTAGCTAATGACTTGGACTACCATTTCCAGTAAAAATCTGGGCAAAACTTCTATTTCATAACCTCTGTAAAAATCAGACATCAAAACAGAAACTTCTTTGGCCTTTTAATTTAACATGCATGCTCTTCTTTGACCTCAACTTGCATCAATTCTTACCCAAACCTCAAATTAGCCCTTACTCATAGTTTTTCCAGAATTAAAAACTCAAAGAATACTCAACCAAGCTCACAAAACTCACATGCAACCATAGATTACACAAGCAAAAACATCCAACACTTAAATTATCCCATAAATCAACAATTCCTCCCAAAATTCATATCATCCAAGAGTAGAAACTTAAATAACATATAACTCGCTTCCAAACAGCCCCTAAATCATCAATTTAGCCATTAAAATCCACATGCAAGTTAGAACTTTCTTTACTCATCAAGAGCTAACAAGATTTACTTCCACCCTTCACCAAATTAACATGCATCTCTTTACCAATTCAAACCCTAACTTAATCACAACTTAAATTCATGCTTGATAAACATAAAGGAGAAGAAAAACATCAAGAAAACATAAATTGGAAGCAGAATTTCAGATTATAAACAAAAGAATTGGGCTAGGGTTTGAGATTATACCACTTGAACTTTGAGGTGAGAGATTGAACAGGAGATGGGGGGAAGGAGTGGTGGCCGGCGTGGGTGGCCGTCGGCGCCGGCGAGCTCGCCGGAAAACACCAGGGAGGGCGGCAGGAGGGGTGGCGCATGGCTCCGCCGATGTCTCCATACCACCACCATCCTCCTCTGCCCTCCAACTCACCCCATCTCAACGATTGGAGAACTTCTCCAAAAGGCCCATGCTCTGTTGTGACACTGTTGATTTGGACCCTCTCATAGAGGCCTTCCCTTCCTTTTCAACACTAAAGGACGCTGGCTGTCGGTCCTTCTTCAACTGTGATCAAGGAGTCTATCCCTCCCTTTTGCATCAATTCTTTGCAAACCTCGTGACCAATCCAGGCAGAACATCTCTCCACTCCAAAGTCTCAGGTATTGACATCTTTCTTTCTGCCAATCACGTTGAGAAAATCCTGAACCTTACTCCGTCTATCACAAAATCCCCCCTTCCTCTGCCCTCTGACCCAAGACAAGAACTTCTCAAACTGTATGGTCGTTCCTCTGAGCCCAAAAACTATCAATACACTGCTCTCACCTCTGAAGCCCGATTCTTATATTACACCATTGTCCGAACCATACTGCCCCGCGGCACCAACAAAGAAACCCTAAATGAAGCAACCGCCTACTTTCTCCTCAATGTCCTCAATGACAGACACCTTGAGATAGGTGACATTGTCGTCACTCAACTCATCCGGTCAAAGATCCTCTACCTGGGCCTTTACCATACCGCAACCTCCTTACTAAAATTTTTACGCCTATCTTTGTTCCCCTGCCCGCCTCAGAAAGAGTCTCTGTCAATATTACAAACATAGGCATTCCGCTTCTCAAAAATCTGGGTTATGTTCAGCAAGACAATGGCACGTGGCTTCACACAGATGAAATCAAGGCTGCTCAAGAAACCTCCTCAGTTGCTGTTGCCAAGGACGTTCAGGAAAGCTTGCAGTTCCAAGTCTCTGATCTCAAGAATGCAATACTCTGTCTTCATAAAGAGATCCAAAGCCTTCAAACTGCCAATGCATCTCTTCAAGCAGCCATCACATCTCTTCAACAAATTGTCTCATCAATGCCGATCCCTACACTCACTCCCATCAACCCACCCCATGATGCTGCAATCACCCCAACTCCTGCCGATACAGATGTTCCCCCTCCCTAATTTCCTTTCTTATTTTACTATGTTTTCGAAAACACTTTTGTGCCAAACATTCCTCCTGTTTCCTTTCTGGTGAAAGCCAAAAAGGGGGAGATGAACTCCTGCTATGTCTATGCTTATTTTGCCTTGTGTGTTAAATGAAATACTATGCTAGACTACTACATGTTACTCTTGTATGCTGCTCTTGCCATAATCAATGCATGCACAACCATGGAGTTTTGTCTTTCACTCAAAAAGGGGGAGATTGAAGAAACCCCAATTGAGAATGAAGCAAAGGACGTCTGTCTGCGACTTTTGGAAATGAAGCAAAGGACGTCTGCCTACGAAGGACATTGACATAGCACAGCAGGTTTTGAAGTGAAAGACAAAGTGTCGAAAATCAATCAGGGAAGTTGCTCTTTGGAAAGAATCTCCATATTCCTTTTCTATTATGTAAACCAGTCACTTATCCCACTCGTGATATTGCAGGATAAAATCAAGGACGAAAAAGGAAAGGACCCTTCAGAGATCTCACCAAAGTTGGAAGCACAATCTGGAAGGAAATCAAGACAAAATGGAAGCTATCTTCAACGGATACAAGACCCAAGAACGCAGATAAATAGACGCATCCAAAGTGAAGAAAGGTATTCGATACCACGGAAGTTATCGAGCGTTCAAACAAAGAAGTGTCTTGTGTTTGAGTGAGTCTTTTGATTGTGAAAGTGCTAGCAATTCTAAACGGAATTAGAGTGTGTTAGGCTTTCATTGTTGAATCCTAGACGGAATTAGGATTCAAGTTGTGTAAACACCAAATTGATTTTGGTGTGTGAGAAATTCGAGAACGTGTACTTGCCCGTAAATTGATCAAGAATTGCAGGTTCATCTGAAACCCTAAGGACGTTTGCCCTTGGGGATTTCAGTACTGATACGATAACTGCTGCAAAGGCCTTTCTCTGTAAGACAGTTGAGATATCTCACTGTGAAGGCCCTTGTCGCAAATAAGAAGCGTCCATTGTAAGGCGCTTGGTCCGCTGTAATACCTAAGGTCATTTACCTTAGGTCATCTTTCTGATCTATACAATAAAAGAGGTTATTCAGTTCATATATATATTGTCCTTTACTTACTCTATTCTTACTCTGTGTAAAGGAAATTCTCAGTCTGTTTAGACTGAGACCCTAACGTCCTTGTCAAGTTGTGACTTGTGCAGAAAAGTTCAACAACCCTATTCACCCCCCCTCTAGGGTTCTTTCAATTGGTATCAGAGCTTGGTCCACTGAAAAGTCAGAGACTAACCGCTCCGTGGCAAAGATCATGGGAGATCACATGGGTGATTTAAGCCAAGGACGTTCATGGAACAGATCACCTTTGCTGACAGGTGATAACTATCGAGTATGGAAGCGCCAAATGGAAATCTTCTTGAGAAATCAAGATGAGGACATTTGGGACATAGTCAGGGAAGGAAATTATCCTACACCTCGAAAGACTGCCGAGGATGGAACAGAAAGTGACAAACCGAGATCTGAGTATACGGCAGAAGAAAAAGAGCGAGCGAAAAAGAATACTCATGCTCATTATCTTTTAATTTGTAGTCTTAATTCTAATGAGTTTGAAAGGGTGTCAAATTTTGATACAGCTAAACAGATATGGGACTACTTGGTCACCACCTATGAAGGAACAAATCAAGTAAAGAAGACCAAGATCAACTTGCTTGTTCAAAAGTATGAAGGCTTCAAGATGGAAGAAAATGAATCCATTGAATCTATGTTCAAAAGATTCAGTGCCATAATCAACCATCTCAAATCTCTCGGGAAAACATACACAGATGAAGAGCAGATGAACAAGATCCTTCAATGCTTGCCTGAGCACAAATGGGGTTCCAAGGTAACTGCCATTGAAGAAGCCCAAAATCTGGAAACCTTGAAGCTTGAAGAGCTGATAGGAAAACTCCTTGCCTATGAGATACGACTGCCTGAAAGAAATCAGATCAAGGACATTGCCCTCAAAAGCACCAAGGAACCAGAAGATGAATCAGAGGATGAGGATGAAGAAACCATGGCCATGCTAGCCAAAGGATTCAAACGACTATACAGAAGAAATCCCAGATTCCGTGGTTACCTAAGAGAGTCATCATCCAAACGACCTTCACCCAAAGGTAAAACACTAACCAAGGATGATAATGAATACAAATGCTTTGCTTGTGGTGCTACAGATCACTTGGTCAGAGAATGCCCTTATGTAAAGAAAGTCAAGGAACAAAGCGACCTCAGAGGAAAAAGGTCAGGCAGCAAAGCTATGGTTGCCACATGGAGCGAAAGTGAAGGCAGTGAAAGTGAATCTGAGGAGATTGCAAATCTTTGTCTCATGGCAAAGGACGTTACAGAAACACAAGCAGATGAAACAGAGATAAATGACAGTGATGAGGTATTTACAAATCTCTTTCTGAAATGTCCTTCACACAATTTGAAACCAAGATTGCTAAATCTGCTTGACTACATTACAACCCTCACTGACAAAGTACAATACCTCACTAGAATTGCTGAAACAAACTCCAAAACTATAGAAACCCAAATGGAGATAATCAAAAACCTTACCTCTGATAATATCAGCATGAGAAATGAAATGATACAGAATCAAAACAAATTGAACTCCATTTTGAATCAAGAAATAGACCAAGTTCATTTGACCATAAATCCTGAGAAGAAAACCTCTACAGATAAACCTGGTTCACCCAGAACTGATCCAGAAACCTTACCTACTCATAAACCCACACCTATACCAAAACGAAAAACCAAGGCAAATTGGGTTCCAAAAAGGCAACCCAACAGATCAATTCCCTCAAACAAAGAAACCTTTCATAAACCTCAAGGTCCAAAGAAAGGTATAATGTCCTTCAGTGCAGGTATGCCTTAGGGCTCACAACGACCTCTGGTATTTGGACAGCGGATGCTCAAGACACATGACTGGAGATCCATCCAAATTCAGAGAACTCAAGGACATCAGAAGTGGGAAGGTAACGTTTGGAGACAAAAGCCAAGGGAAGATCCTTGGTGTCGGCAAGGTTGGTAAGGATTCAACCAACTGTATAAATGATGTATATTATGTAGAAGGTTTAGAATACAATCTGTTAAGTATTTCTCAGTTTTGTGATAAAGGTTATAAAGTTTGGTTCAATAAGAACTCATGTGTCGTAGAAAAGGAATCTCATGAAATAGTCCTTAAAGGTCATCGTATGAACAATGTGTATGTTATTGACCTCAGTGAGCATATGACCAAGGACCTTACCTGTCTTAGAGTTGCATCAGATGAAACCTGGTTATGGCATCGTAGATTAGGACATATGAACATGAAAACCCTTCAAAAGCTAAAACATCTAGGCCTAGTTAGAGGACTACCACCTCAAAATTTCATTCGTGACAAGGTATGTGATGCATGTACTAGAGGAAAGCACTGTGGCATCCTTCAAGCCTGTATCTCAAGTAACCACCTCTAGATGTCTAGAATTGTTACATATGGACCTCTGTGGACCTATTCCATACAAAAGTCTAGGAGGACGTTCATACATACTAGTCATTATTGATGATTATTCTAGATTTACCTGGGTTTTATTTTTGAAGGATAAGACAGAAGCCTACCCAGAATTTGAGAAATTATACAGGCAACTCAAGGTCCTTACAGGACTCAATCTGGTGTCTATAAGAACAGATCATGGAAGAGAATTTGATAATCGAGATCAATTTGGAAAATTCTGTGATCAAGAAGGGGTTACACATAATTTCTCTGCCCCAAGGACACCACAGCAGAATGGTGTGGTTGAAAGGAAGAACCGCACGCTGGAAAATATGGCCAGAACAATCCTCTGTGAGAATAATCTACCTCTTTTTCTTTGGGCTGAAATTATAAATGCTTCAAATTATATTCTCAACAGATGTACCATAAGATCCTTCATGAAGAAAACACCCTATGAGCTGTTCAAAGGTAAAACACCAAATGTAGCTCATCTCAAGGCCATTGGATGCAAATGCTTCGTTCACTATAATGGCAAGAAGGCCTTAAGCAAATTTGAACCTAGAAGTGAAGAAGGTATTTTGGTTGGTTATTCATTAACCAGCAAAGCCTATAGAGTCTACATCAAAGCATCCAGAAAAGTGGAAGAATCAATTCATGTCATCTTCGACGAAACTTCCACCACTCCATCAGAAAGGACCTCCACCAAATTCCAGATCCATCAAGATGATGATGACGAGGACCTTCCCCGTAAGTGTCAACAAGGTCCTCACCAACAAAATGAAGAACCTCATCCAGATAACACCTTACAATCAAATTCAGAAGATGAGGAAATTGAGACCCAAGGACCTTCGCATGAGGAAGAACAAGTTCCTTCCTCAGGCACTGAACAAGAACACTCCTCCAATGAAGGACAAGGACCTTCATCGACAGAGATTCCTCAACCGATTGATGACGCATACCGAACATTGAGGAATCCACAAGGACCTTGATTCAAACTGCTCATCCGGTAAACAACCTCTTTGCAGTGCAGGCGGTATTAGAACTCGATCCTCTCTCAGAAACTTTTGTGCCTTTCACGCGTTTGTGTCTCAGATTAAACCTAAAGGGCCTGAAGAGGCTCTGAAGGATAGCAACTGGATCCTAGCTATGCAAGAAGAATTGAATCAATTCAAGCACAATGTATGGGAACTTCTAAGACCACATATCATCCGATGGTGGTGTAAAGTGGGTCTACCGTAACAAGTTAGATGAACATGGCACAGTCACAAGAAACAAGGCAAGACTAGTTGCCAAAGGGTACAACCAAGAAGAAGGCATTGACTATGAAGAAACCTTTGCACCTGTTGCAAGACTTGAGGCCATTCGAATACTACTTGCCTATCTTTGCATCAAGTCATGAAGCTATATCGGATGGATGTCAAAAGTGCCTTCCTAAATGGTTACCTAAAGGAAGAAGTCTATGTGGAACAACCTCCTGGATTTGAACAAAATTCAGACACTCATGTTTACAGACTTCAGAAGGCCCTTTATGGCTTGAAACAAGCTCCCAGAGCTTGGTATGAGAGGCTAAGTTCGTTTCTTCTTAAAAATGGATTCACAAGAGGTCTCATAGACAAGACTCTCTTCATCAAAACCTCAGGTCAGGGCTCTACTATAATTCAAGTTTATGTAGATGATATTATATTTGGTGCTACTAATGAATGTCTAGTGAAGGAATTCTCTGACCTAATGAGTAAAGAGTTTGAAATGAGCCTTGTGGGAGAACTAAGCTTCTTCCTTGGATTGCAAATCAAACAAGACAATGACGGCATCTTTCTCAACCAAAGTAAGTATGTCAAGGAGCTTCTAAAGAAATATGGATTAGAGAACGCCAAACACTGCAGCACCCCAATGTCCTCCACATTAAAACTTGATCAGGATTTACAAGGTAAGGACGTTCCTGAAAAGCAATATAGAGGTATGATAGGATCTCTACTTTACCTAACTGCAAGTCGACCAGATATTATGTTTAGTGTTTGTCTATGTGCTCGCTTTCAAAGTGCCCCCAAACAATCTCACTTGATTGCTGTCAAAAGGATCTTAAGGTATCTCGCAGCACCAGGACCTTGGTCTATGGTATCCGAAACAACACACTAAACCTCGTTGGATACATAGATCGACTTTCTTTGGATCAAAGGCGATAGAAAGAGCACCTGGAGGATGCCAAATGCTTGGGTTCTCCTTAATCTCTGGCGATCCAAGAAACAAAATGCCATTGCCCTTTCCATCGCCGGCGAGAATACATAGCGAGGGCATGCGTGCTCAAATTTTATGGATCCAACAACACGTAAAGGACCTCGGGATCACCCTCTCAAAGATTCCCATCAAGTGTGACAATAAGAGTGCCATTCAAATCACCAAAAATCCAGTTCAGCACTCTCGCACTAAACACATTGAAGTACGACATCATTTCATCAGAGATCACGTTGACAAAGGTCATATTACACTAGACTTTGTCACTCATCAACAATCGGTGATATTTTCACAAGGCCCTTCCCACCGAGCAATTCATTAACAACCGAAGGAACTTGGCATCTTTGACCGGACGACCGGTTGAGGAGCTAGCATCCCTCCATCCAGGGGGAGCCAAGGGCCTCCACCATCAGGTACGCTCTAACCTATAGACTTAACAAGGTCCTTGACACTGTTGTCACTGAACCTAACTAAGTCTGACGTACTACACAAAGTCTTGGCAATGACGTTTAGCAGACTAGTTCTTCCATAACTATTCTGCTTAAACTCACAATCTTTTCAACAAATCAAAAACGACATTCTTTCCAAAATTCTCTCCTGTTTCCAAAACAATTAAAATCTTTCAAAACTTCCAAAAAGTTACACCAACTTCCAAAATTAATTCTGAAAAATCTTTCCCATCATCATTTCTTTCCTCTTTTCCCAATATGTGTCCAATCATCATCAAAAACTTTCCCCCAACCGTCCGATTCACCTCCCCTAATTAAACCCCCTGACACACGCCAACCCCCACATAACTTCTCACCATTATCCATTCAAACTTTTCAAAATCAAATTTCAATCCTTCTTCACGTCCATCCCCACGTCATCATACCTGCATCACTAACACACTCCCTCTATAAAACCCAATAAACCCCACAGAAAGCCCCACACCTCATCCCCATCACAAACCTCTTCTTTTCTGTCCTTTCATCCTCTCAACTCTCACCATGGGAAAGCGACCAGCCCTCAAACAAGCAACCCCCTCTGCCATTGCAAAACGCACCAGATCCAACAAATCACCCATTCCCCCCGACTCAACCAACTCCCACAGTTCCTCCTCCGCTGATGTCTCCATACCACCACCATCCTCCTCTGCCCTCCAACTCACCCCATCTCAACGATTGGAGAACTTCTCCAAAAGGCCCATGCTCTGTTGTGACACTGTTGATCTGGACCCTCTCATAGAGGCCTTCCCTTCCTTTTCAACACTAAAGGACGCTGGCTGTCGGTCCTTCTTCAACTGTGATCAAAGAGTCTATCCCTCCCTTGTGCATCAATTCTTTGCAAACCTCGTGACCAATCCAGGCAGAACATCTCTCCACTCCAAAGTCTCAGGTATTGACATCTTTCTTTCTGCCAATCACGTTGAGAAAATCCTGAACCTTACTCCGTCTATCACAAAATCCCCCCTTCCTCTGCCCTCTGACCCAAGACAAGAACTTCTCAAACTGTATGGTCGTTCCTCTGAGCCCAAAAACTATCAATACACTGCTCTCACCTCTGAAGCCCGATTCTTATATTACACCATTGTCCGAACCATACTGCCCCGCGGCACCAACAAAGAAACCCTAAATGAAGCAACCGCCTACTTTCTCCTCAATGTCCTCAATGACAGACACCTTGAGATAGGTGACATTGTCGTCACTCAACTCATCCGAACAGCATCCTCTACCTCTGGGCCTTTACCATACTGCAACCTCCTTACCAAAATTTTTCTGGCCTATGCTGTTCCCCTGCCCGCCTCAGAAAGAGTCTCTGTCAATATTACAAACATAGGCATTCCGCTTCTCAAAAATCTGGGTTATGTTCAGCAAGACAATGGCACGTGGCTTCACATGGATGAAATCAAGGCTCAAGAAACCTCCTCGATTCTTTGTTGCCAAGGACGTTCAGGAAAGCTTGCAGTTCCAAGTCTCTGATCTCAAGAATGCAATACTCTGTCTTCATAAAGAGATCCAAAGCCTTCAAACTGCCAATGCATCTCTTCAAGCAGCCATCACATCTCTTCAACAAATTGTCTCATCAATGCCGATCCCTACACTCACTCCCATCAACCCACCCCATGATGCTGCAATCACCCCAACTCCTGCCGATACAGATGTTCCCCCTCTCTAATTTCCTTTCTTATTTTACTATGTTTTCGAAAACACTTTTGTGCCAAACATTCCTCCTGTTTCCTTTCTGGTGAAAGCCAAAAAGGGGGAGATGAACTCCTGCTATGTCTATGCTTATTTTGCCTTGTGTGTTAAATGAAATACTATGCTAGACTACTACATGTTACTCTTGTATGCTGCTCTTGCCATAATCAATGCATGCACAACCATGGAGTTTTGTCTTTCACTCAAAAAGGGGGAGATTGAAGAAACCCCAATTGAGAATGAAGCAAAGGACGTCTGTCTGCGACTTTTGGAAATGAAGCAAAGGACGTCTGCCTACGAAGGACATTGACATAGCACAGCAGGTTTTGAAGTGAAAGACAAAGTGTCGAAAATCAATCAGGGAAGTTGCTCTTCTTTGGAAAGAATCTCCATATTCCTTTTCTATTATGTAAACCAGTTCACTTATCCCACTCGTGATATTGCAGGATAAAATCAAGGACGAAAAAAAGGAAAGGACCCTCTGTAGATCTCGACCAAAGTTGGAAGCACAACTGCGGAAGGAAATCAAGACAAAAATGGAAGCTATCTTCAACGGATACAAGACCCAGCAACGCAGCATAAATAGACGCATCCAAAGTGAAGAAAGGTATTCGATACCACGGAAGTTATCGAGCGTTCAAACAAAGAAGTGTCTTGTGTTTGAGTGAGTCTTTTGATTGTGAAAGTGCTAGCAATTCTAAACGGAATTAGAGTGTGTTAGGCTTTCATTGTTGAATCCTAGACGGAATTAGGATTCAAGTTGTGTAAACACCAAATTGATTTTGGTGTGTGAGAAATTCTGAGAAACGTGTACTTGCCCAGAAATTGATTGAAGAATTCTGGGTTCATCTGAAACCCTAAGGACGTTTGCCCTTGGGGATTTCAGTACTGATACGATAACTGCTGCAAAGGCCTTTCTCTGTAAGACAGTTGAGATATCTCACTGTGAAGGCCTTTGTCGCAAATAAGAAGCGTCCATTGTAAGGCGCTTGGTCCGCTGTAATACCTAAGGTCATTTACCTTAGGTCATCTTTCTGATCTATACAATAAAAGAGGTTATTCAGTTCATATATATATTGTCCTTTACTTACTCTATTCTTACTCTGTGTAAAGGAAATTCTCAGTCTGTTTAGACTGAGACCCTAACGTCCTTGTCAAGTTGTGACTTGTGCAGAAAAGTTCAACAACCCTATTCACCCCCCCCCTCTAGGGTTCTTTCAAAATTGATAGAACATACTAATAAAATAATTTGGGCCATAAAATGTACTTAGGTGGATCGAGTAGTATAAATCGTAAAAGAAACGGAATTGAGAATAATATAACTTTCCTCGGTTTTAAACGTAAAAATTTTAGAACATAAAATAAATTATATAACTTATCGTAAAATATTCATGACCTCAAAATAATGTTCGTAAGGTAAGATAACATAAAATTAACCCATTAACCATCGCCTTACTCGAGACCTGTCTCGCATAAAAAAAACATAACAACCAGTACAACAATAAACACGTCATAAATAGAGAAACTTTAATTAGCGTAATTCGGCTAATCAATGTACTTAGGGCCTTAATTAATACGGGTTTAGGGCAGGGGGCATTATTTTGGGTTGGAAGAAGGAGTCCGTTTTTTCAGTTGTTTGTAGTGATGTGAACTTTGTAATCCTTAAATCTAGTGGAATGAATCCTGCTTTGGGTATGTTGTTTTTGTGTATGGGTGTCTTGCTTATCAGGGGAGGCAGGAGGTGTAGGATCGTTTATCAAATGCTCTAAATGGGTTACAGGGACCCTTTGTTGTGATGGGAGACTTTAACCAGGTTGAGGATGGATCTCAAAAGAATGGTGGTTCATTAAGAATTAGGAGGGAACAACAGTTTTGGGACTGGAAGGCCAGTATGGATTTGCATGACGTGCCCTTCACTGGGGCCTCCTTTACCTGGACAAATAAGAGGAAAGATGGCGACTGTATCTAGGAGAGGCTTGATAGGGCCTATGCTTCTTCTCAATGGCTAAATGTCTTTTCCCTTTCCTTCGTGCATAACTTTCCTATTGTCTTTTCTGATCATTCCCTTGTAACGTTGCATATTAAAGGGGAGAGTTCACCCAAGAGGTCGTTTTTTAGGTTGGATCCATGGATCACAAAGTTAGGTAGATTCCTGGAAGGGGTAGGGAGTCTGCTTCAGTCAGGTCAGGTGCAGGGGAGTGCCTCCTTCAGATGTGTAACTTGGCTTCGAATTATCAGGCAGTTTGGGAGAAGCTTAATGTTTGATTTGAAAAAAGAGAAATTCCAACCAACCTCAACAGGTCAGGAAGAATTACAAGGGTTACAGGATTCTTTAGCTACCTTTGGCATGTCTGAATCGACCTTTATGAAGGCCATGCAGAAGGAGAAGGATGTGGAGGCAATGATTCAAGAAGTCCATGAGTTCTAGTCAAAAGAAATAAGATAAATTGGGCCGGGCTGGGCGATCAGTCGATGATCTTTTTCTTCAGGAGGTATAAAAAGTGCCAGGTTTTCAACCGGATCCATTGTTTGACTTTGCGTAATGGGATGGACTCTTTCAATGAGGCGGACTTTGTTAATGAGTTTTATCAGGAATATTCGGGCCTCTTTAGACCGCAGACGCAGCTCAACTCGATCCGAGCTTCGATTATGGGCCAGGTTGTTGGGGCTATTCGGAGGACGCTTTTCGAAGGGGATAAAGGGCTTCTTATGCAGCCCTTCTTAAGAGGTGATGTCGAAAAGATTGTTTGGAAGCTGAAGCCGGGGAAATGCCCAGGAACTGATGGGATACCGCCCGAATTTTTCCAGAATTGCTGAGACTTGATTGGGGACCATGTCGTGGAAACGGTGCTGGGGGCTGTCAATAATGGAGTCTTTGTTGGGGAACTGAACAACACGAACATTTTTCTGTTGAAGAAGAAGCCGGAGGCACAGAGGGTGAGCGATTTTAGACCAATAAGCCTGTGCAATGTGGTGTATAGAATTATTGCCAAATGCTTGGTTAGTCGGTTACGGAAGGTTATTGGCTCCTTGGTTTCTGAGAATCAGGCTGCTTTTGTCTCAGGGAGGCTGAAGGAGGATAACATCCTTGTTGTGTATGAGATTCTGCATTATATGACGAACAAGCATAATGGAAAATAGTATGTGGCCTTGAAGGTGGATATGAGTAAAGCTTATGATCGGATTCAGTGGGACTTCCTTGAAGCAGTTCTGAAGAAGATGGGTTTTCCTGAGAAGTGGGTGAAGCTTCTAATGAGGTGTATCTCTACTGTAAGATATTCCATTCTTGTGATTTAAAATGGTTCTGATACGATTGTGCCTACTGCAGGTCTTCGATAGGGAGACACTTTGTTTCCGTATTTATTTCTTCTTTGTATAGAGGCTTTGTCTGCCTCAGTTGATGATGATGTTCGGAAGGGGAACGTTCAAGGAGTGGGGGTTGCAAGAGGGGCTCCGCAAACTACACATTTGTTCTTTGCGGATGATGCTCTATTTTTTACGGAGCTTGATGCTGGGTCCTGCTTGGCTTTAAAAGGCACAATAGATAACTATAGCATGGCTTCCGGGCAGGTTATTAATCTTCAGAAATCATCAATGTGTTTCTGTAAAGGGGTTGGGCAAGATGAGAAAGATGGAATGAAGGTGATTTTTGGGTATCCGGAAGGGGGCTTCTTTGAGAATTATTTGGGGGTGCCGGCAATGATTCAGAGAAGTCGTATCGATCATTTCGGTTTCATGGTTGAGGATGTCCGGCGAAGACTTGATTCTTGGAAGTTCCAGATGTTGTCTTTGGCTCGGAAATTGATTCTGATAAACGCGGTGTTGGTCGCACTGCATCAACACATTCTTAGTGTGTACCTAATTCCGCAAGCAGTGCTGAGTAAGATCAACTTAATTATTCTGAAATTTTTGTGGAGCAAAGTAGATGGGACTCGTTTAATCCATTGGAAAGATAAGCATACTATTTTCAAGCCTAAGGGTGCTGGGGGGCTGGGTGTACGGAATGTTGGAGCCTATAATAAAGCCTTACTCTTGAAACAAGCTTGGCGATTTTAACACAACTAAAAGCTGTTGATTTCCAGAGTTTGGAAGGCAAAATATGGGGTCTCTTCAACCATTGCTCAGGGGGGAGAGTCCAGAGTGAAGGCAAACTCGTCTACTACTTGGAAGGGACTGAGTAAAGTGGTAGATGGGGTGAAAGAGAAACTTCGTTGGAGTGTTGAGGATGGGAGACGAATTAGTGTGTGGGATAGAAGATGGATTCCAGGTGGTGTGGCTCAGGTTCGAGAGGGACAGGATTTAGACACGTTGAGGGACATGAAGTTGGGTGACTTGGTGCATTGGGAGGGAGGAGGAAGGGGAGCTTGGAAGTGGGACCTCTTATGTCAGGTGTTCACTAGGGATACTGTTAACAAGATTGCTCGTGTTTATCCCCCTCAGCAGGGGATCCAGGACACACTGTGCTGGCCAAGTACAAACTCTTCTTCTTATTGTGTTAAGAGTGGGTCCTTTGAGTTTTTGGCTCAAGATAGGGAGGTGACGTTTCCTTCGGATGAGGAAACTAAGTTCTGGAAGTCATTGTGGCATTGTGATGCTCCTCCCAAGGTCAAAACTTTTGCTTGGAGATGTGCAGTGGATGCACTCCCCACTGGTGAGAATAGAAAGAGAAGGAAGTTGGTGGAGGATGGTTTATGCTGGTGTGGGGGGGCTGAGGAAAGTGTAGAACATTTGTTTAGATTTTGTACCATTGCCAAGCATTTGTGGAGGGGAGCCAGGCTGAGTATTTGTCCGGAGGTCAATCAGTATATTGGTTAGTGGGATTGGTTATAAAACTGGATCTCCTACTTGTCTTAGGGGAAGGAGGATAGCAGGACTTTAGTAGGTGACTTCTTTGGAACGATGTGGGCAATTTGGATGGCAAGAGATGGAGTCCGCATGGATCACATGGGTGTGTCGGCCAAAAGCCTCGAAGGATCTCTGCAGAAAGTCGAGCGTGAGGTCAGTTGGTGGAGGATGTAGCATCAGATGCAGCAGACATACCGAAGGAAACAATTGCCTGAGTCTAGGGGTTGCTCATAAAAGTGGGGGAACAATGAAGTGGACGAGGAAGTCGGGGTGTTCATGGTGGATGGGGCCTATAGGAAGGAAAGTGGGAGGATGGCCCGAGAGTTTTGGAAATTAACTACTGGGGGGAGAGGGTAAATTTTAGTAATTGCTCGTCAACTCCGTTATCCTTTTCTGAATTTTTTGGTTGAATTATTGGGATTGATTTGGTCCTTTTTTCGCATGGATCCCCCCTCCCCCCAGTAGTTAATTTTGTGAGTTGAATTCATCTGAGTGTTTATATTATCTTGCTTAAATCTTGTAGGTTTGTGTGTTGCATCATCGTTCAATACAGGTGTAATATGCTTCAATTTTTTAGATTATCTATGCCTATATGTCTATCTCATTATATCTCAATTAGTACCCTTTAAACCCTAATTCCTTGCAATGGATACATACATGGATGGTTTGTAGTTTCTTGAACTCTAAACTTGAACTCTCAAATCATTGTTCAATTGATGGGGGAATTGTTGTTGATTGGTGGTAGCTATCAAACATATAAGCATCTCAGGAATTGTTTTTGAATCTTAGACATTGTTTCTCCCCATTTTCCCCACTAACTTTCTTGAACCCATAATAGGGTATTTTCTTGTTTGATATGAAATATTTTCTTGGTTTGGTAGGTGTATGTTGTCCCAATCATCCCCTTTAGTTCTCCCAGTTCAAGATCAATTCCTATTAATAATCACTTGGTTTGGACTCTTGATTTTCTAGGCCAGGGAAAGTCACTGCTTGTTGAAGAACATGCTCCTCAGTCTAAGGAAAGTGATCTTTCAAAGCAGAAGAGTTATATGTGGGTTTTTGGGGATAAAACGGAACCATGTCCAAGGTACCTTGTATACTCTATTGATATGTGAAAGGAGCAAGCTAGTATAATATACTTCTTTTAGGAGATAATTTACCTAATGTACTGCCTCCCCATATATTATGTGAGGATTTCTGTTTGATTCATCTGTTGCGTGAAACTAAATATTTCAAAGGCCTTTGTTTCATTACTTGTCTAAATGCCACCAAGTATGCCTATAGTGTAGTGTACCATATTATTACACCATGTCTAACAGATCATAGGGGACATCATGACATCTATATTATCATGGCTATAGATTCACAATAAAGCTGTGTCTAATTGTTGTCACATACATTCTATAATTTCTCATGCAGATCATTTCAAGCTAAGTTATGTTTGGTTGTTGCTAAAGGTGTAAATTCTGCCTTACTCTATGTCTATGTAGCTTGGGTCGGATTGAAAACAACCAAACCATTGACTAAGTTTTGAGTAAGACTTTTCCTTGGTTGTAGCCTTTGGATTACACACCAGGTGTAACGCCCCGACCCATCCCGGGCCGCGGACATTACCGATAACTGCTTCAAGGATAGCTTACTGGCCCCACAAATCACCACGAGTCTTTCCAGCGTGCTTCGTCCTCGCTCACACGCTACCTGGGAAAACTTCCCAGGAGGTCACCCATCCTTTGACTACTCCCAGCCAAGCACGCTTAACTGAGGAATTCCCAATAGATGAGCTACCATAAAAGAAGGTGCACCTTGGAGATATGAGTAGTCATTTCAAACCCTTTAAGCCACACTTTGACCACATATCCGGGGTGTTACAATCACCCCTACTTAAGCACACAACGTCCTCATTGTGCCAGAATCCACTCCAGAATCTTTGCCCCGCTAGGTGACTGCCCATGGATCTCCCGTCCATTGGCACAACTCACGGTCGCGGATCGGCTCTGATACCATCTGTAACGCCCCGACCCCTTCCCGGGCTGCAGGCATTACTGATAACCACTTCAAGGATCGCTGACTGGCCCCACAAATCACCACGAGTCTTTCCAGCGTGTTTCGTCCTCGCTCACACGCTGCCTGGGAAAACTTCCCAGGAGGTCACCCATCCTTTGACTACTCCCAGCTAAGCACGCTTAACTGAGGAGTTCCCAACGGATGAGCTACCATAAAAGAAGGTGCACCTTGGTGATATAAGTAGTCATTTCAATCCTTTTAAGCCACACTTAACCGCATACTCGGGGTGTTACACCAGGTGTCTATATTGTTAATACAACAAAGCACAAACTTGGTTACTGGGATGATTATCTTGCCTTTTGAAAATGAAACAGGAATTCAATTTCTTTTTCCTTATTTAAATTGATAATGATTAACTTGATTACTGGGAGGATTCAGCGAGAACAAAATTTGAGCACTTGAAATGAAATTTGGGCCTTTAACAGCGGTTCGCCCTCCCTAGTACCCTACTCTCTATATCTAATCTTGCCTATAATTTCTTCTTCAATTCTAAGCCCTCCCAACTCTCCATTTGTGCTTGCAGATTCCCTGAAATCACCTTTCCCGCACTACCTTTGAGTTTTGTTCATGGCGCTTGAGTGTCACTCTCTATTTTGCTGGGAAAGGAAGAAGATTATAAGTCCCTAAAGTGGTTAAGTAGCATCAAATTTTAGGGTTTCCTGGTTTTTTGAATCTATAGACATATTTCTTCTTTCAAAAGCCTAACTCAAAGTTTTCACAATCTCTTGATGCAGGTGGTACTGTTACTAATTCATGGCAACCAGGTGTTTTCTCTCTCTGGTCATTCGATCCTCTCCGATTCGGTATCTTGAAATTTATCTTTTAGTTCTTTATTCTGCCATGTTTTTGTCTTTGAGTCTGCACCTGTGAATGCCTCAGATTCAAGATGGGATGTATGGACTCTAAAGATGAATAGTATAATTAATAATCGAAAAAATGATGAATGGTATAATTAAGAGTGGAATGTGTATATCTGAAGCATTGCATTGCGCAATTAACATTTGCCGGGATTATTTTTGTTGTTTATTTCTTGATTATTTTGTTGGGGAGTGATTATGAGATGATAGATAAGCAAAATGGATGTAGATCGACTTGTTTTAAAACTAGTTTAGAATGAACTACCAAGTCTTTATCAATGAAGATTTTAGCATGTTCAAGTAGGGCTTGAATTAATGCAATGATTCAAAATTGTTCTGATTTTGGGTGGATTAGATGCAGACCTAAAACTGACTTTGTGGAGCTAGTTGGGGAAAATAAACAAATCATGATGCTAGGTCAATTTAATAACAGTAACTATAATTATGAACCAAGAAACAGTGAGACAAACAACTTTCTAGCATCAATAGCTTAGTTCTCCCTAAGATTTGAAACATCAACTTATGTTAGGCATTTGGCCAAGGTTGAATTTGCTGATATCTCTATTGTTCCGAATGTGATTGAGGGCTTTTGTTATGGAGTAATGGAAGGTCAGTATCTAAGGCATCATTTTATTCTATTCTTCTCACCTTTAATTAATAGTAATGCCCTGATAGGGTGCATTCACCTTCCCAGAGTGTTCTTCTCACTATGTACAAATTAATCCTTGTAAGTATATCTTGCCCTGATAAGGTTCATTAAAATATATTGAGGGATGTTCTTAAGCAAAAAATTGATAGTGCTATACTTGTAATTATATCTTGCCCTCAATAAATATATCTCATTTATGAATTTTTGTTGTGTAAAAATTATTGTAAGATGGTTTAATGATAATTTTAGGTAGCATACAAGGCAACAACAATGCGGAACAAGGGATGGACGATGGTATTCTTGAAGAGTGATGATGTTGAGTTTTCCAATTATTACACATCCAATTAACTTTAAGTTTTACTTTTTCTTAGACAAATTTGTTGATATACTATGAATAATTTGGCTTGACTTTGTTTTGTTCCAACTTTAGATTATTTTGAATTTGACTTACCTGGTACACATAAATGTTACATGATACACATTTTACAATAATTTTAATGTGAGGTTGAAGTGTTTGTTTTTGAAGTTGAACAACGTTTATATTTTGCGTAATATATATATATGTGTGTGTGTGTGTGTGTGTGTGTGTGTGTGTGTGTGTGTTTACATTAACATATAAATAATAAAATAATTTAAAAAGAAATATAATAACTAATAAGTTCCCGCCAAAAATTAGTTGGGTTTAAAAGGTTGTTATTCGTTAATGGTTTGCCGCACTTATATGTGCAAGTAAATTTAGGCTTATAGTTTCAAAGAGGTAAACTTCCCCACACATATATGTGCAAGCAACTACCCACACATGTAAGTGCAGTGAATCAATGTATTCCCTTTACATATATGTGTGGCTAGTGTAAGTGCTTACCACACATAGTAAGTGTGGCTAAATTTTCCCCACAGTTTTCAACAGCACACATAGTTAAGTGTGGGGAGCACTTTTAGCTGCATTTACAGGTGTGGCTAACAACCATTTTAAGTGTGGCTGAACACATCTTTTCTTGTAGTGCTTATTACCTGTTCTTTGTATTGGTAACTCTTTCCAATCCAATTCAATCCAATCCAAACCTTACATCATTTCGAAAAATAAATCCTCTCTAAAAATACAATTCCCCAAAAAAACATCATAAGTTATCCAATCCAATCCAATCGATCCAAACCTCATTTTATCCGATCCAAAGAATAGGATTTAGGAATTGACATTCGAAGAAGTTTAATAGTCTATTAGCCCCTTTCCACTTTCCAGAGCATTGCATGTCTCAGAGGATCATAGCTAGAGATAATACTTGAATAAAATATTAATAGTTGGAAAAGAAAAAGAAAATACTGCCTATGTTTTGTACATATTCAGCTAAGAACTGTGAACGATACACCACCAAATTTTCAAAGATCATGTGGTATATACGTTGTACACTGCCGAGTGGGTGGTGTTCATTATGAAGTAACACTTTATGCATTTGGCGATTACATTCACTCTTACAAAATGAACTAAAGAAAAATAAAAAATATTGTAAAATAAGTTCTATCTGACTACTGCATAATTTTACAGTTTACGGAAAGAAACAATTTGAATTTGGCCTTACCATAGGAATGATAACAGGAGAGAGAGATAGATAGAGAGAGAGAGTAGTAATAGTCTATGTCACTCCGACTTTTCATTCTCCCTGCTGTATTCGTGTCGGACCCTTAATATCTAGACAACAGTATGACACTCGACACTTCAAATTACAAAGAACATGTATAAAAATTTCTTTAAAATAGTCGAGTCCGACACTCGTATCAGTGTTCCAATACGAACACGCCTACCCGAATCCGAGTAAAATAGGTAATAGTAGGAAGAGAAGAAAAGAAGCAGAATGGATTTGGTGAAGGTGTTAAGGGCAAAGGCCGAGGCCATATCTACTAAGAGGAGAGCAGGTCCCAGTGCAGCATACAGTTGGGTATACAGTGTAACAAGGAGTATCTTTTCCCCCACACCTGAGTGTATCTGCCTTCTCTCCACCAACTTGGACTTTTTCATCTAATTCATTCTCTCCAAGTACTCGGGCTGCATCCAACACATAGACATACATACTGTTACACATTTGCTTCACTCTAGCTAGGTATACCCTACGTATTTCATTATTTTACTTTATGCTACAAAATATTGATTACAAACTTTATTAAGGGAAATTGGATTCTAATAATCTCTACTTTTGCAAATTGGATGACAATAATCCCTATTTTCAATTTGTATTCTGGTGGTCCAAAAAAAAATAAAATTGTACTGTACTAGGACAAAATCGAGAGTATACCCTAAATATCATAGATTTTGTGTTGCATTTGATTCGAAACTATGTATAACACTTTACCACGATTTTTATTGAATTTATAGCATTTCTTCCAATTTTTTCCAATTTGTTTTCAATTTTTTCAATTTTTATGATTTTTTTTCAATTTTATTAGTTTTAAAAAATCATAATAATTGCTCGAAATCTCAAAAAAGTAATTTTAAAAATGTTTTAGTAACTACACTTCATTACCTATGTGGGAGCATGAACCAAAAAACAAAAACAATATAGGGTAGACATGAACAAAAATAAAAGAATGTGGTGATAGATTTGGTACCACTACAATACAATTTTTTTTTTGGACCACTAGAATACAAATTAAAAGTAGGGATTATTGCCATCCAATTTGCAAAAGTAGGGATTATTATAATCCAATTTCCCCTTTATTAATCTGCACTCTAAGTAATTAAGTACAACGATCTTTTGTTATTGATCTTTAATTTCTACCCTTAAAACATAATTATTTTTTAGGGTCATGCTTTTTATTTATTGACTACTCTCACATAAGACACTACTAAAAATATGTATATTACCGACACACTTTTTTATAACTAATTTAAAATGGTTAGAAAAACCAACTATTTTAGCAACTTTTTCATATTCCAACTATTTTTCAAAACTTTTAGTGGGAAAACGGGTTGGAAATTCCAACCATTTTTGCTAAAATTCGTTGGAAATTTTTTCTACCATTCTTTTTCCTACCATTTGAAATTGGTTGGAAAAATGGTTACTAATCCGACCATTTTTTCCAACCATTTTCAAATAGTAGGAAAAAGGATGGAGGGAGAATTTTCCAACCATTTTAACAAAAATGGTTGGAATTTGCAACCCCTTTTCCCACTAAAATTTTTGAAAAATAGTTGAAATATGAAATTGTTGCTAAAATGGTTGGCTTTTTCAACCATTTTAAATTGGTTGAAAAAAAATAGTTGGTAATATACATATTTTTAGTTGTGAGACGGTGGACACTTGGTGGTGTTCATTGTATTTGTATTGATGTGATTAAATAATTAGAAAGAAAAACATATTAGATAACCCTTGTAAAAAGTTTTCCATATTTGCTACAGCAATAGGCACAAGCTAGATCGAGCATAATAAAGGTGAAAGAACGGAACAGTGCTAAAGGAAATAATAGTTATCTAGGAGGAAAGAAACCCATTGAACATAATGGAAGTTAAACCCATTGAACTTAATCTCTATGGACAACAATGCTTGTAATTAAGTATGAGCTTGTTTATATCTATAACTGATTGAACGTTGTGTAAATGAAAATTTTGCGCATACACTTGTTGGTGTAGATTTAATAACATGATAATCCAAAACTAACCCTTGTAAAACAATGTAGATGAAAGGAATTGAAGTTATAGATATACAAAACCTGAGACTGTCAACCATAGAAAGGCTAAGAAAGCCAGCTTAAGACTTGCAGAACGCTTCTCCATTGAAGTAGCTTGAAAAGAATTGTGAGGAGAGAACGAAAGTAGTTGAGAATACAAGTTACTTGAATCTTATATGGCAATGTTAGATAGTATGGTACGTAGTGCTATATTATCCAACGGTGACAGCACGAAACGTTAATGCTACTCAATAGTGGTGTTGTGATAGTAGATAAACAAGAGGATGGCATGGACGAGGACAAAGGAAGAGGCCCGCAAAAGGTTCAGTTACTATTCCTGTCCACTCAATCTTATGATAACATGATATTTGCTCAAGTATAAATTTGTTGATCTCAAATAGATTTGTCAAGTCTAAAATGTGTCCAATCCGTTAGGCGTTAGAGTATAAATTCATGATTGGATTTTCCAGTTACTAGTTTGTGCCCATATTTACAACGGGTGTTTTAACTTTATTATAAATATAATATGCAAACTGAAAAGTTAAAGTATTTGTCATCAAAATATTCATAATAAAAGTTATAGAAATGTTGAAAATTATTTTAGAAAATGTTTTCATGTTACTCTCTGAAACACTAACAATTTAAATATGTAGTATTCGAACTTTTTGTACCAATAGTGAAGCTAATGCTGATTTGATTGCTGAGATAATAGTATATTCTTCCAATTCGTCTGAACAAATACTGATACTAAAGTTGATTTGATTGTTAAGATAATAGTATCTTCTTTCAATCTGTCAGAACAAATAAAATTATAATATTCATCTCTTCATACTATGTTCATTTCATGGAGTTGAGCTATAATATTCACATTTAATATCCCTCAGTAATATTAATATATATATCCGATATTTTTAGGACACTATGTTGACATATTTAAAACTATTAGCCAGGGTAATTTTGCTCGGATAGGGCGTTTTGTGAATGAATATTTATGTGTCTTCCACTCTATTATATATCAACAAAAGTTGGAATTTATGAATGTGTTTCTTTTAAAACTTAGTAATCTCTCCAACAAACTAATATTTACTGTTGACATCTTTAAAACATATCAACCTAACGTAAGCATATGTTTCTCCTTATTGACAGTAAATGTTAACACAATTGATGTTCGCATATAACATTATAAAATGCATTTTAATTTTTATTATTATTGTACAATAATATGTGTATTGATCCACTAATTTATCCGTTGGTTTCAACGAATACGTATTCTTTAAATAGCTACAAAAACCGCTATCAATTATTCACTAAAATATAATAGTTATCCGCTAATTAAACAACGCTATATGTTACTAAATCCAATATTTTTGTTGAACAAGGTCTTAGTTGTTTCCCGTAATAGGTGTGTCAAATTGATCCCATATTTTCACTAAAGTATAAACCGAACATACGTACTTAAACATTCACTTTTCCCCAGTTTACTTATAGAAAATGATAGGAGTTTTGAAATGGGACACATAAAATGTGTCATGTCCAATATATCATTAAAACTATTTTTTTATATATATATTTAAATGAAGTTAAATGATATGATAAGATTTTATAATTTTAACACACATATAAATTGCATACAGTTATATTTTAATTTGTTATTATATTTCAAAAAAACGCTTAGAAAACTTAACGGAAAGAGCTGGTTCAATTAGCGTATCATTTGTGCTCATTGATGCAACCTACACACTCCAAGCTTCGTATATTTGAAAGTATCATAAATCATAAGAAATACCGATTTGGTGAAAAATAAGACACATAAAAAATATCTTAGAAGAAAACTCGTATCATCAAACTTTACTTATCATGTTTTAAAATTGATTGTATGGAAGGGGGAGCTCAACATTGCAAACTAATACTCACTCAATTCCTTAATAGTTATCATTTTTGTATTTTAAGAAGCTGTCAAAAAATTATAGTGATTCACATGTTGGCAAATATGCTTCTACTTTGGTCATAATTGTGTTGAAAAAGATAAAATAAGAGGTAAATTTAATAAAACAGTCATTAATATTATATAGAAATTGTAAAGTGATAAATATTATAAAAAGATAAAAGTTAGTTGAAGTGATACATGTACTAAGGAATGATGGAGTAGTATATTCCCTTTGTTCCATATTAATTGTCACTTAATAAATATTCCACGGTTTCCAATGTTCTTTCACTAAAAATTGCTTATACTACCTCTGTTTTTATTTATTTGTTGCTAAGGAAGTTGTGTTATAAAAGTTTGACCGTTAATATCTTAATTTGTATAATGATTCATCATACAAAATTGATGTCATAGATTCATAATAAAAAAGTACTATTAAAAAAGTATAATATTATAATTTTTATAAAGAATTTATAATAGAAATTATTGATTAAAGATTGACATTGGAAACCGTAAATGACAGATAAAAAAGAATGGAGGGATCGAAGTATCATATTTTTAGCAAAACATTTCAACATTATGTGTAGTTTTACGATAATATATTTGGAAATTTTGCATATTCCCTCTTCAGGTTTATGACATTTATAAATTCACCATGACATTTTTTGAGTTAATATTTATCCATCTTAAGCTTTTTAACCAATTTCAATTATCTACTTTTTCGATAAATTCAACAACTTTTTAGGTGAATATAATATATGTACATGAAATTTATTTGCTAAAATTATCATCATTTCAACAAATAAATCTTATCACAATTCATATATACTCTAGAAAAAGTTATCAAATTCACCAGAAAGTAGTTAAATGGAATTGGTTCAAAGTCGTAGATTGGGTAAATATTAAATTAAAAACGTAAGAGTTGTATTCATAAATATCATAAATGTGAAGCCGTGAAAGAGGTATATACAGCTTTGCCAAAAAAAACAGGGGGTATATACAAATTACCCAAATATATTTAATTCAAAAACTAAAGATATTACTTTTGTATAATAGAGTATTATAAATTGTGAAAAATTAATAATTCAAGTTGTTAAAATTGAACTTATGCTATATCATGGTAAGAGATAACATAGAATTGATGAATTACTATATATGTATGTCTATATTTGCTAGTATTGTCGTGGAGTTGAAGGGACCATGGGCCCGTTTGCCTATTTAAAGTGGTATTGTCATAGCGTATAAGGGGACCATCACCCCGTTTGGTCCCGTTGTTCCCTTACTCCTAATCTTTAGCCCCTACTTTAGTCATTTCAACAAAACTCGTGCATAAATCGGCATTTGCATATTAAGAGACCTCTATTTTGCACCCTTACAATATATTTTCAATTTGTAGTGAAATAAAACTTATTGTAGACTCCATAAGTACTAATGATCGGACATCTTTATTTTTTTATATTTGGCTCACATGAATTGTGGAAACCCTGTTCAGTGCCAAGAACCTCCCTCGCTTCCACCCATTGCATATAATATGGACATAATACCGCCATACCTGTAGACTGTGTGTTCTTACTTTAAACCTGGTCGAAGGGCCATTTATATACAAGTTTAACTGCATAAGAGACAATTTTAATATTTTGTGTTCGTCCACTGATCAACGTGAACTTATATCATAATCGATGTCCCAGGTAGCCTTAGAATCAACATAACACACATATATATATTTACATGGACTTTATATACACCAATGTCAATTATGCACGAAGTAGGTTTATATACAGTTTTGATTTAATATTGTGTGCCCCCTTTCATTCATTCTATATAGTAATAACAAAATATCTATATTGTTTTTATTCTAACATCTCAACAAGTGGTATTTTGATTAATGATTTCATCTGCGATTTGGCTCCATTTGAATATGTCCTGTCATATTCAAGTTTATGAAACTGAGTGGTGAGTTTATCTGTACATACAATGATGTGATGCTATAGCTTTCAATCCAGTCTGTAGTTTGACATCAAATATTAAATGAAACATTCCAACTATCTAAAATCGGACCATATATGTAGTATTGTTAGTGTGGATGACAATTATTAATTAGCACCTGTATTAACCTATATTTCTCAAAATGAGACCACACCTTCTTTTCGTTGTTACTGGTTGTTGGAGTTCACCCATGAATTAGAAGTCCCACATCAGAAAATATAATGAAAGATCATTTGAATAATTAGTCGGTTCATCACGAGACTTCTTCAATCCAAGACCAAATCCCCCAAGGCATTTGAAATTCTTGGGATTGGTCCGTTAGGCTTGTGAGACCCTAAGTACTCCTGTGTTCCTCATGGATTGGACTCTCCAGGTTGGAGAGGATTTGCTCTCAAATCTTCGGGGTTAGAAACAACCATGACAAAGATCAAATCCCCCATAGTAGATGTCTCCCGAAAGCCATGCTAGGTCGATGCTCACCATCCCACCCTTCTTGAAGGCATAACAATTCTTCAGGATATGCGGGAGAGCGGTCTCAAAACGACGATCCCAATTAGCTCCTCCAATCATGATCTTGTTAAACTCCACCATAAGAGAGTGCAACACCAAGTTCTTACTCAACCGATTGCTCATTTCTCACACAATCAAATATAAATTTGGGAGACACCCAACTCGCATCAAACTTCAACACAAAGCCCTCGTCATGGCAATGCAAATCAAGAGGGGACTTGGGGCTTGAGGGTAAAGGGTAAGGACGGAAAATGAGAATGTTTGAGTTGTTAAGCTACACTCACTCACTTTAGGCTCACCATACGGGAAAGACAAGCTAGAGGATGAGCATTCCCACCATGGGTACTTTGTTCCCAAGTTTCTCTCTAAAGGAGGAGGTTCCTCCACTACAAGAAAAAGAGCTTGCTTCCACGCTTGTATACCTTCGCATAATTAAATGAGGGTGAAATAAGCGAGTAATTTTCTACTCCTTCACCCTTCCACGCAAATTAAGAGTGGTAACTGGTAAGGCATTAAACACACTTATAAGCGTGGCGACATGTTATAAGAGTCCTACCACGCTTATTAAGTGAAATGATTGTTGATTCTAAACGAAATCTCCTTTCCACGCATAATAAGCGTGGTAAACTGCTATTAATTTTTTTAATTATAATTTTTCAAGTATCATTTTCTAAAAAAATATTAAAAAAGTTATAATTATAATTTTGTAAATATATCCATCAATTAGTTAAACATAAAATAGAAGATAAAAAAAGAGGAAGCCAAGTGATATTTGTGTACATATAGTATTAGATTAATTTCAAGAATATTTTTAAAAAATAATTATAAGTTTTTTATAAACCAACCTATTAGTTAAAGCTAAAATAGAAAATTAAAAAAGTGTCAAGTGGTACTTGTGTATATATAGTAGTAAATTAATTATTACAATCAAATAATCTTTGATACTCAAGTGGTAAGTGTTTGGTTAGTCACCCCTTTTTATGCGTTGAAGTCGGGGGTTCGAATCAACATTCAAAAGAAAAAATTATAATAAGGGGAGCTTTGCTCCATGCACACTTAATAAGCGTGGCAAAATTTTACCCACACATTCCCTTTCCATGCTTATTTATCTATGGCAAGGGTCCTCGGTCACACTTATAGGTGACTAGAAGTTGTTTTAAGAGTGGAAGGAAGACCCTTTTTTGGCAGTGTTCAAATCACTTCCCACCACGGGTTGAGTTATGGTTAGTTGGCGGAGTGCTAGAGGGCATAAAGTAAGTCTTTTTGGCAAAGTTGGAAGGAATATGTGATCCTTAAACCATCATGTTCAACGCCTTGGTCAAATTGCCAAGGTCTCCCCAAAAGTTAATGACTCGCACTCATCAGCCAGTAACACATCATATAAAATAGAGTCATTATACTTAGAACCCATTGTCCAATGAATTAGGACTTATCGGGTTACCTATTAGCCATGTCAATCACTAAGCCACTTGAGATGGTACGGTCGAGGGTCTGGATTGGTTATGAGGTTGAGTTTCTCTACCATGTATGTCGACGCGACGCTGGTGCAACTCCCACTATCAGTGATGAAGTCCTCAATCTTGCCTCCGACCTTGCATCGTGATTGAAATAACAACTCCCTTTGGTAGTTGTCAAGAGCACTTCGGGGAATGAAGTACTCTCCTCAAGACAAGCAACTTTCCTTTCTCGGGTTGGACTTCAAGGTTGCTCTCACGTGCTTCCAGAATTTCCTTTTCTTTTTCCTTGAGCACTTCGTCAACCTTTATGTAAATCTCCTTGACCTCTTGAAGGGTCATCACCCTTTCCGTGGGGAATTCGGATTGGTAGTGACCATATCCATGACATTTGAAGCTTTTTTTTTATCTTCCTTCTTCCTTGAAGGATCACTAGGAGGAAATGATTTCCCTTTCGTAGAATTGGTTCTCTGAGGGAAAAAGACTTCCTAGAAGAAGGAAATTCATCTCCTTTGTACTTACGGGTGGAGGGTGTAGAAGAACCCTTTGACTTCCTCTTCCTCTTGTCGATGAAGGTCGTCGATAGAGTGATACCCATAAAGTCTCACCTTTGATGCAATCTTATTATCGAGGCCATTGAGAAACCTCGCCATTATTATTCCAGTGTCTCTTGAACATCACACCGCATCATGACCAATTTAAACTCCCGTATGTATTTTCCAACACTCATGTGGCCTTGCTTGAGAGAGTAACAAAATTGTTGTAGAGGTCTTGAGCTTTGGCCAAGCTTGGATTTTCAGCTTGCAATCTTTCATCCATCGTTTCTTCATGTTCCTAAGCCATAGCGATACATATTTAGTGAGTTGGAGGGTTGCAACCTTATATTACTTCATCTTGTCATAATCCATGAGTTCAAAAATGTTCTCCATGGCATGCATCCTATCAAAGAATTCATCGGGATCCAAACAGACGTCGAAGGTAAGAGGATCAACTCCAAGGTCACCCCAGTCATCTCGAGGCCTAAGAGGAACTCTCATGGAGGATGTGTCTCCCGAGTCCTCACTAGATCCTCCACCATCATCGAAGTTAAGACGACCTTGGGGGCGACAAAGAGGATCAACACCATGATCGGGAGGAGGAGGAAGAGGAGTTCCATGAAGTTGAGGATGGAGAGGTGGTGGGGGAACCTCGCCAACTCTTCTCATCGCTTGACGGCTAAGAGCTTCAACCCCTTCTTGCAATGGAGACTCAAGCGTTGAATGAATATTCCTCAATCCTTTAAGCTCCATTTGGCGTTAGAACACAATTTGGCTACCAATAAGTCGTTGAACCTGTTGCATGAGTTGAGCCATAGTCGACTCGTGTGGGAGAATAGGGTGAGAGGAGGAAGTTTCTCTTTCGCCATTTTGACTAGACAAAGAGGGCACTTTGAGGAGTTGAGGGATTCGATGGGCTAAGGTAGAGATGAATGGATGAGGCTTTGGGTTCTTTGTAGTTAAGGGAATATTGTGGAGTTTTTGCGAGGCCAATTTTATGAGGGAAGATGGGGTGAAACCGACAAAGGGAATGCACGACAATCGACCAAACCAATGATAATCACCAATTCAAATAGCAAGCACCAAGTGAAAACCTCATACATAAATAGCCAACAACAAATTATCCAACAAAACACCCAAATCAACCATGGGCACCCATAGAATGAAACATGAATAATCACCAAACCCCAATATACTCAATCTCCATACATACTCTCAATGCTCTCCAAAATTGAAACCCAAATAAACCTCAAATAATGCTATTTTCTCAACAAATCACTACCAATAAAAATGGGGCATGTAAAGCATCCACTCAAGCACCAAAAAGCACAACAAGCCCAACCAACATATGCCAACAAACACCAAAATTCAAAATAGAGAATTAATTTTCTAGGCAAGTTTAAGTTCAATAATCAATTCAATACCCAACAAATACTTGGACCCAAATGATAAAAATCACATGTCGACATTGCGAACACATCATGGACCAATACCATTCATCAAGCGTCAATTTTGCATCCGAAATCAACAAGAACAAACGCAAAACATTGAGAACATAAATCCTAAAAATTCTAGAAATATTTCTCCCTAAACATGAGTTCTAATCCTTGCTCTGATACCAAATGATTCGAAATCGAACAGCAAATACCAAGATTGAAGCCTAGGGATTAACAACTAGACTAGGGTTTACGGAAACCCAACATTATTGCTCAGGAACAATACTAATTTCTAGGGTTTTGATGCATCAACAACAAAAACAACAACATGAACAAAGAAGATATGAACAAGGATAAACATTGTTCACCACCTTAAACGCTGTTTAGACCCAATTTTGCGTCTAAATAACGCCTTAATTCTTAGGCTTTTGACCCATTTCATGTTTATTTTCATGGCTTTTTAGTATGTTTTTGGTTATTTTGTAGGTTTTGGTGTTTTTATTCAAAACGAGGTAAAACAGGCCATTTTAGAGCGTTTTTGGTGATTTCCTGAGTCGAGCCGGACCGAGAGTCGAGGCGGAGTTGACCCGAGTCCTCTTTCCCCACCTTTGGTGTCAATTAGTGAGGTAACACCCACTACGATCCTCGAAACGGGTGTTACATGCCTTGGAAAGAAGGAAGAAACAAAGGGACGAAAAGAGTAGGGTAGCTCCCGCTACTGTTTTGGTAGCGCCCGCGAGCCCCCCTGCTGCTGTGCTCAAAGTCGACCTTGAATCGTCAGCTGAAGACGGTAGCGCCCGCTAACATATGGGTCGCGCCCGCTACCATATGGGTCGCGCCCGCGACCTCCTGATCCCGAAGGAGACCGTACCTACGGTCTTCAGCACCGTACCTACTGTCTCTCGAAGCTCGAAATCGCCCGACCTTTTTTGCTGGGACCGTACTCACGGTCTCGTTGACCGTACCCACGGTCTCCCTATGTCCTGCGCGTGTTTTCGGCTTGAAGTGTTGCGTTTTGCCAACCAAATTCCACTTGTATTTATATACCTCTTTGATGATTTCTTGGGGAGACATCTAGGGATAGACTTGGACATTTTTCCAGATTATAATTAGGGATTTTAGAGAGAGATTAGAGGGAGATTAGAGAGAGTTTTATTCTAGGGTTTGTGGTTATTGAAGATTTGGGTATTCAAACAATTGAGAGATTGTTGGATCATCTTTTTATTGTTTTCCTTTGTTCATCTACAACATTTTGATAAGTATTCTCTTCCCTTAACTCTTTTATTAATTACTTTGCTAATTACTTTGCTTGTTCTTTAATTTCTTTGCTTGCTATTTTGATTATTTTGCTTGTTTATGGTTGTTTGTTTGTTCGGTCTCGTTTCGAGCCGAATTCTTCTCTTTATTAGGGAGTTTTTATATGTTCTAACCCCGTATTTTATTCGAGTTATGAGATTTTTGTAGTTTTGTAGGAAAATAAGAAAGTGACCTAAAAAGGCGCGAAGCGAGCAAAACTTCCAAATCGGAGTGAAGCGGAAGAATTGCTCGGCCAGAAGCAGCATGTTGGCTCGCCCGAGCAACGCTCCTGGAAAAGCAACAAAAATGGCCGATTGGATTTCAGCCAAGAAGAGGAGAGACAGGTTGGCTCGGTCGAGCCATGCTTCTGCACAACAGCTAGGGAAAGGTCGAAAAATTTGGCTAAGGCAGTGAAGGAACAGAGGGCCAGCTCGCCCGAGCAAGGGCCATGCTCGACCGAAAGTGAGCTTCGAGTGCGAGGAGCGAAAAACACGCGACGAATGCTGCTCGCCGGCGAGTGCACTGCTCGCCGAGCAAATCCGTTTTGCGTGTTTTGGAAATTAGACGCTGCGTTTTATGCTACTAACTTAGGTCATTATAAGAGTCTTAGCTGCGACCCCTTTGAGAAGACAATTAGCTAAAGTTTTAGTTTGTAATTAGTGGTTTTAATGATTTCTTAATTAAGCTTTTACTTTCTCTCTCTAAGGGTTTTCTCTTGTCTTGTTCTCCAAGTTCTTGAGACTTTGAATGTACTCAACTTTTCTTCAAGTAATTTTCAGCCTTCCTTTATCTTCATTACCTTATGCTTTAGATTTCATTGAAGTTTGCATTTGAAGGTTCCTAGATTAGCCACAAACAATCAATCTTTTAGTGAAAAGGGGGATTAAGGGCCACAAATCTTACTAGAGTGAAGATTTGAGGGTCCTTAGTAACTTAATTCACAACTTTCTATTTTGTTCGGGGAAAGTTGCAATTGAAGATGAAGAGTGAAGAATGGAGATCGATTTTTACTAGTCATCAAGGGTATGGACTACATTCTAATCTTGTTTAGATTAATTAGTTGCTAATTAATTGCTATTTGCTTGCTTTGATCTTAGTGGTAGTTAGATTTTATTAAATGTTCATTTGATAAGCTTATAGACTTCTTACATTTATAGTAGTAATTACTTGTTTGATTGTGTTCTTTTTAATGGTCATGTTTAGTATCATGCTTAGGGATAGTTTAATCGCTTAATTTTCATACTTTAATGTTTTCCGCAATTGAAAACCTCTAACAAGCCAAAAACCTAGACAAACCTCACACCCATCCTCAAGTTCGACATCCTTACTTAGAAACCACAAAATACGCAACCGAACATTGTTGTTAGAAATCATGTTTAGGTTTGGTTTGGATGTTGTTAGGTTAGTTCTTATCATGATTAGTGGCTAGAAACCCTATGGGTTAGGGGTAATTAAGGGTGTGAATGGTGATTAGGTTTGGGTTAGCAATATTAGTGAGTAATTAGTTGGGAAATCAATTTCCCACTCCTTTCCTTCCCTCAAGTGGGATGTATTTGGGTTCGAAAGTCCCCAAACACATCCAACACTTGAGTTGGAAGGTTGGAATTGGGATAGTTAGCACTCTACTCACGAAAGTGAATAGAGGCTAACTAGGAAATTCCGTTTCATTAACCCTCCGTGTCCGTGGTGGACTTTGGGGAAGTTAATCCGGACTATCCTCGAATGAGGAAGCTCGGTGGGTATTTTCTAACGGAATTGCCACTTGATTTTCCTCCTTGTTATTCGCTTGATGCAAAACCCATTTCCTCATCCCCGTTTGCATCCCGAAAAGCCTCCAAAAACCATTTTCCATTCCTTGACCAACCTTAGTTTTGTTTCTTGCGTTGTGACCCTTTTCAACTGATATCCTTACCATTAGCAATCTCATCCCGACCATTGACCTAGATTCTATGACCAAGGCCCCTAGCTCCCTGAGAGAGAACGACAACACCGGGGTTACAAAACCACTGTTACACAAATTGGCGCCGTTGCCGGGGAGCCAGCGCCCCTAGTTTTAGTTTCTTGGTTTTTGGTTTTTGAGATTGCTTTCACGCTAGAAATTAGTTTGCGGTAATCCTGATGAATTTGATGCTTCTACTGGTTCTTGTTGGTGCATGTAGGTACGCCTTAATGTTCTACCGAGCATCGTAGGAGGTTTCAAGTCCTAATGGGTGAGGTCCAAGCTGATTCACCCCGTACTCTTCTATCATATGCAATTCCATCTTCGGGTACGGGAGGCAACCCTGTCATTTTACCACCATTACCACCCGACGCGGTATTTGAGTTCAAGCCGTGTCTTCTTGAAGTTTTTGAAAGCAACCCGTTCCATGGAGATATTTCCGAGAGCCCTATTGCTCATATGGAGAGATTCGAAAAGCGTATCAATTTCATGCACATGCCCGGAATATCTTCCGAATATTTGAAGTTGAAGTTCTTTCCTCTTACGTTAAGGGGAAAAGCTGAAATGTGGCTCGACATTTGTCCACCTAGATATTATTCTTCATGGGAGGCCCTAAAGAAAGATTTCCTTCAAAGATTTTTCCCAACCGACAAAACTTGTAGACTCTGGGAAGATATTATAAGTTTCAAGCAGAAAGCCGGAGAGTCTCTTTTCGAAGCTTGGGGGAGATTCAAAAGTCTCCAACGTCAGTGTCCGCACCATAACTTACCCAACGTGATGCTTCTTCAGCACTTCTATTGTGGACTCAAAGAATCAATCGATATAGCATTCGGAGGGACATTTTTGAAGAAGACTGCGGGGGAGGCCGAATAATTCCTTCATGAGCTTGTTCAATATGCTCTTGATTTTGGAGGTTGCAAATCTAGTGGAGGAGATTTATCTTTGCAGCATCATCCTAATATTGCACTCCTTTTGGCTTCTATTTACGCAATGCAAAAAGAGAAGGCAAATGAGGAGACTTCTAAGCAATTGAGAATGGCTCAAGAAGCGCAAGTATTCAATTTACAACCAACCAACACCCTTCTACTTTTCAATCCATTGACCATCACTCATTCATTCAAGAAGAAACCTTCCATCTAACCCAACAAGACATTCCACAACCTCAAATTTCTCAATCACCCTAAGAATCCTCATTTGAGTTGATGTTGGAGCGAATCATGGAAGACTGAGAGGAGGATCACACTTATATCCAAAGCCTCGAGCTCGAATTGGCTCAATCCAACCAATTTCAATTTGCACCTATCCAAACCACTCCTATCCAAGGGGTACGTGGAGGTGAATGTTATTACCATGTATGGTGGAGGAGAAGTTGAGCAACCTGAGTTGGTGGAGGAGGGAGTTCTTGAAGAAAATGAGGGAGATGTTGAGGATAAAATCGAAGGAGAGGGTATGGAGGTTGTGCAAGTGGTTGATGATGAAAAGAAGGATATGATTGATGAGGAAGCTAAATGCGTAGAAGAGAAGGTGGAGGAAGAACAAGTGGTAGTTTTGAATGAAAATGCTAGTGAATGCCCTAAAGAGCAGTTTGACTCCCACCAAATGCAAATTCCTCTCCCAAATTGGTTGATTCAACACTTGATTGATGAAGGACATATTGAATCAAAGTTTAATGTTCCTACTGAGACACTCTTTTTCATGCCACCTTGTGTTGAAGTCAATATGATAGAAACAGTTGTTCATGAGCGTCAAGAGGAAGTTTATATTCTTGAAGTGGAACCCTACAATGGGAAGGACAACAATCATCCTGAGGCCTTATGTTCCGAACCCGAGGTAATTGAAGATGCATCTCGTGATGATTCCCTCATGATTGTTCCATTGAGGAGGGAGATCTCATTGGATGAAGTTTATATTGAGGACATAGAGTTTGAGAAGATTGTTCCCAAGTGTCTGAAACTTGGAGAACCACTTGAGGAAAGGCCTAAGTTACTTCTTCATCCCCATCACCCAATCAAACCATTGGAGGAGACCCTTGTTCTATTTGCGGAGGTGATGAGGAGGTGTTGGAAAAGGAGGAGGAAGCGACATTGGAAGAAATCGAAGATATCATAACCTCTTCCCCGCTCATGGTCAACTAGACGACCGGAAGGACGACTTGATTTGAGATTGTCCAAAGATGGTAGGAGTTGGAGAGGAAGGAAGAAGAAGCGATCATGGTGGAAGAAGTTGAATATGTATCTTTCATGTGCACCACGTCACTCTAGAATCAAAGGGTAAATTAGGTCAAGCTCTGGACCTTAAACAAGCGCTTTATGGGAGGCAACCCATACTTTTATTTCTTTCTTTTGAGTTAATTTTTAGTTTTTCCTAGTTAGTCTCTTTTTCATGTTTCTAATCTCGCATGCGGATCTTACGAGCTTTGATTGTTTTTGCTTGATTATCCTAACCCTTTGCTCGATTTAACGGATCGCGGATTGAGTAATCATTTGTTTTGGAGATCTCGAGGTAATATCTCTCCGCTCTTCTCATTTCGAGTTGAATATCCTATGATCCTTTTTGCATGCTTGACTTTTCTTTTGGTGGCGAACCCCTAGTATGTGCTTGTTGGGTATATCTTGTCGTTGGAGCCGTGTGGGCTCGGGTCGCCACCACTTGCTTGCTAGTTGTTTTTGTTTGTTTTTTTTTTCGGTTCTCTACCCTTTTCTTATGACACCTTCCCACAATGAGGACATTGTGGCGTTTTAAGTGTGGGGGGGTGAGTTATATTTGTTCAAGGGTAGATCACCTAGCTCTTTGTTTTTGTTTTCTTAGTTTTTGCCTAAGATTTGAAAATTTTTGTGTGAAAAAGGAGAAAAAAGGGAGTGAAAGCTTTAATAGTTTTCTTTTGGTTTTGGTTTTCGCTTTGTTTCTTGGATCTTGTTGTCGAAATTGAGAAGTTGTTCTTAATCTTCTTTAAAAGAAACCGGTCTGAGCATTTTCGACCCTGTCTCGGGTACTAGTCATGACTTACCTTCTTAGATTTCCTTCATTGAGTGTCAAGTGAGACCCCCGATTCCTTTCACGTTCCGATTGAAACCGGAAGATTCTAGGAGTTTGTGTCCGAGCTTGTTCTTTTCTTTTCCTGTTTAGCAAAAGCAAAAGCAAAGTTCAAAAAGAAAGAAAAAGAAAGCAAAAGCTACAATAACCGGAATATATAAGTGGGGCGTGTCGCTGAATGACATCAACCACCATACCCTTAGCCAACCTACACGGGCCCGGTATCAGTGGTACGACACGAAATACCCCTTAAACCTCCTCCTATATCGCTTTGCGACGGAGAGATGAATGGAAAAGACTGTGTTGGGAGAGTAAACCCTATTATGGGCCATCCAATTCCCGAAAGTAAGGCTAATACCGACCTTTAAAAAAAAAAAGCAATTTCGTTGGTGAAGCCAACCAAAAAGAAAAAGAAAATTTATGCTTCTAAAAGTGTGGGGCCTCTCCTTGCATAACCTACGACCCTCACCAAGCCAAGGGCGACCAAATGCGAGGAAGGGCAACTCTTTTCTTGTTCGTTTCGTTGTTTTTTAGCTCGGGCATGAGTGTTTAGAGTCTTTTAAATTCAGTTAGAACCCACTAGCACATTTGCACATGGGGTTTTGCTTGGCATGAGGTGTAGGGGGTTGAAAATCTATAAGACTGACTTTTGCTTGGGATAGGTGCTTGTGAGATACTCATAACGGTTCCTTTTGGAGGCTTAATAACGTTTCCTTAATCAAGGTTGCAAGATCCTTTGAATCGAGGCTTTTGTTTCTCTTTCCTTTTGTTTTCTCCGGTTTTGTTTTCACTTTCCCTCTCTCCTTTTTCTTTGGCTTTTGTGGGCACAGCCACTACAAACCCTCACGAGTCCATCTCATCCACCCGGGCTACCGGGGGGTTTAAAGGGCTTGGTGCATACGCTAAATGCACCCGTTTCCTCCTATGGAAGTGGAGTAGTTAGGTAGTTTTGTTTGGTTTTGCTCGGGACGAGAAAAAGTTTAAGTGTGGGGGGTGTTTAGACCCAATTTTGTGTCTAAATAACGCCTTAATTCTTAGGATTTTGACTCGTTTCGTGTTTATTTTCATGGCTTTTTAGTATGTTTTTGGTTATTTTGTAGGTTTTGGTGTTTTGATTCAAAACGAGGTAAAACGGGCCACTTTAGAGCGTTTTTGGTGATTTCCCGAGTCGAGCCGGACCGAGAGTCGAGCCGAAATTGACCCGGGACCTCTTTCCCCACCTTTGGTGTCAATTAGTGAGGTAACACCCACTACGATCCTCAAAACGGGTGTAACATGCCTTGGAAAGAAGGAAGAAACAAAGGGACGAAAAGAGTATGGTAGCCCCCGCTACCCTTGGCGTAGCACCCACTACCTCTATGGTAGTGCCCGCTACCATTTTGGTAGCGCCCGCGACCCCCTGCTGCTGTGCTCAAAGTCTACCTTGAATCGTCAACTGAAGACGGTAGTGCCCGATACCATATGGGTCGCGCCCGCGACCTCTTGATCCCGAAGGAGACCGTACCTACGGTCTCCAGGACCGTACCTACGGTCTCTCAAAGCTCGAAATCGCCCGAACTTTTTCGCTAGGACCGTACCCACGGTCTCCCTATGTCCTGCGCGTGTTTTCGGCTTGAAGTGTCGCGTTTCGCCAACCAAACTTCACTTGTATTTATATACCTCTTTGACGATTTCTTGGGGAGGCATCTAGGGATAGACTTAGACATTTTTCCAGCTTGTAATTAGGGATTTTAGAGAGAGGTTAGAGGGAGATTAGAGAGAGTTTTATTCTAAGGTTTGTGGTTATTGAAGATTTGGGCATTCAAACAATTGAGAGATTGTTGGATCATCTTTTTATTGCTTTCCTTTGTTCATCTACAGCATTTTGATAAGTATTCTCTTCCCTTAACTGTTTTATTAATTACTTTGCTAATTACTTTGCTTGTTCTTTTATTTCTTTGCTTGCTATTTTGATTATTTTGCTTGTTTATGGTTGTTTGTTGTTAGAAATCATGTTTAGGTTTGGTTTGGATGTTGTTAGCTTAGTTCTTATCATGATTAGTGGCTAGAAACCCTATGGGTTAGGGGGTAATTAAGGGTGTGAATGGGTGATTAGGTTTGGGTTAACAATATTTGTGAGTAATTAGTTGGGAAATCAATTTCCCACTCCTTTCCTTCCCTCAAGTGGGATGTATTTGGGTTCGAAAGTCCCCAAACACATCCAATACTTGAGTTGGAAGGTTAGAATTGGGATAGTTAGTACTATACTCACGAAAGTGAATAGAGGCTAACTAGGAAATTCCGTTTCATTAACCCTCCGGGTCCGTGGTGGACTTTGGGGAAGTTAATCTGGACTATCCTCGAATAAGGAAGCTCGGTGGGTATTTTCTATCGGAATTACCACTTGATTTTCCTCCTTGTTATGCCCTTGTTGCAAAACCCATTTCCGCATCCCCGTTTGCATCCCGAAAAGCCTCCGAAGCCCATTTTCCATTCCTTGACCAACCTTAGTTTTGTTTCTTGCGTTGTGACCCTTTTCAACCGATATCCTTACCATTAGAAATCTCATCCCGACCATTGACCTAGATTGTTTGACCAAGGCCCCTAGCTCCCTAAGAAAGAACGACAAAATCGGGGTTTCTAAACCACTGTTAGAAACTCAAGCTTTCCATGGATGCTTAAAGGAGAACTACCGACAAGCCAAGGAGAGACCCAATAGGCTTCACCAAAATTAGTATAAAGAAACACCAACTAATCCCTATAGGAACCACTCACAATCACAACCATTAATGAATAAAGAATAGGAGGGTTTGAGGAGGGTTTTCAAATACCCAACAAGATTTCATTCTTGAAAGTGTTTGAAATGTTCATTCGTTTCCTACAAAATGAGAGGAGGATGTTTTAAATAAGGGAGGGGAAAAAGGGGGAAGAACAATAATTAAGAAAGGGAGACGATAACGTGAAATTTTAGGAAACAACATGAGCGCGGACAACACCTATATGACCCCGAGAAAAGGTGGCCTCTTTTTCCCGTGATGCGCAACTTAAACGATCGGGGGCCGACTAAGGTTGCTTAATCCTTAAAAGGGATATTTTTATTTTCGAAATTCGTTTCGGGGTGATGAAACTTTATTTATCTACAAGTCCATTTATATTATTTAAATACTCAAAATTGCACCAAAATATTTTATTAATGGTTTATTACCGGCCCGTTAACGAATCCAGGCCCAAAAGGAAACAACTAGGCCGCCAAAAATGATCAAAAGCCGCATAGCTTTAGGTAATTTCTCAGCTGGGCCATGCGTTTCCCACACCTAGAGGAAATGGGTGGAAATTAGCAAAGGCCGCATAGCCTTTGTTAATTTCTAGCCCATTTTCTCTCGGGTTGACTTTGGATTAGTAAAAAAATGGTGGCATTAAATCATTTTTAATTGTTTTAATGCAAAGACCTGTATTTTAAATAATTAAAAAGATTGTAAAATGAAGAAAGAGTCGTCAGCCGATTTAAGGAAATCGACAAACCAAAAAATATAAGAAGATAACTCCGGTCTACGAAACCCGATTTCTAAGTTTGGGGTAAGGTTACGAATTCGAGAATTATAAGAACTCTCGAATCCGCCTGTTAGATAACAAACTCTACTAAAAAAAATAATCCCTACTTTGTATTCTGGTGGTAAAAAAAAATAAAATTGGATTTGAGTGGGACGCCGGCGAGTTGAGTGGCGGTGACTCGATGGTTTGCTGACATGGCACATTGGTCATGCGTTGATTTTGGTTTTGAGTGCCACGTCAGATCTACTACACATATCTTTCTTATTTTTCCTTTAATTTTTTTCCAGCTGGATTATGAATTTAAACACCTATTCTTACCATTATTCATCTTCTCTCTCTTCCCTCCTCTCCTCTCTCTTACTCCCCGATTCAGCCCCTCTCTCATTTCCATTGTCATCTCTCTCTTCTTCATCTATTTCTCTCAGTTCATTCCACTGAAAACCCATATACTCCCTCCCTCACATTAAAACTCCATTTCTCATTCCCATCTCCTTCAACAATCTCATCTTGTACCCTCAATCTCAATCTCAATCTCAAACTCTCTCTCTTTCTCTTCCCTCTCTTTCTATCTCTCTCTCTCTCTCTCTCTCCTACCAAATACCATTCAACTTCCAGCTTCATTTCTCTGTTAAATTCCCCTCCATTTTCTCTCTCTACTATCTCTCTACAACTCAACTCAACTTTGCTTCTGCTGCAACCGCCATGGATGGATTCGGGGACGACGACTCAGATTTGCTCTCTTCATGCCCACGAATGCCCAGAATTTTCGACAGATTCGACGATTCATCATCCTCCGATGAATATTTCTCCCCGTCACCCTCCTTTACCAGCAACCCTAACTCCGCCTCCCAAAACGGGGTCGTCAAGGCCGTCGGGAAGAAGCTCGATTACATGATCTAGTTCCTAGATCGGAAAGGTTCCAAATGTCCTAACTTTATTAGTGACTTCCCGGGAAGAGCTCTTTCTGGGCACCATGGTCGGGGTCCCCGCCTCTGCACGCTCCTCCTCCCTCGATCCTCACCAACGCCACCTGAAACAGCCCAGACATAGAAAACACGTCAATCGTCCCACCCATCGAAAACTCCCAAATACAACGAGCAATTATTTAACAAAAGACAGAATTGAGCAATTATTTTGAGCCAAAATCAACGAAAACTCCCTCAAAATTAAGTGATATGCAGATCAAAAGCACCCAAGTCTGAATAAACCACCTGCATCAATCAAATACAATAATACCCACTTGGTGATTTTTCTCAAATAAAATAGTTGAAAGAAATAGGGAGAAGGAAAGAAGAAAGCACCACCATAATTTCTTGTTGTGAATGGGAAAATGGGGCTGAAGATTGGCTCTTTGGCTTGATTTGAGAGTGCCATAGAGATGAATACAACTCGCTAAATCAATCTCGTGTCTCACTTCTAATTGAATTTTGCCTTCAAATTGAAATCACAACAGAATCAGGATTCAACTAAAAAAAATGTGACAACGTCCATCCCCTCCACAGTCAGTGACGACGACGGGCTTCGAGGTCCTACCGTCGCTAGAACCGGCCTTGTCGATGGCCATGACAACGTCCATCCCCTCCACAACCTGACCACCCAACACACAATGCTTACCGTTGAGCCACTCGGTCTTGGCGGTGCAAATGAAGAACTGTGATCCGTTGATGTTAGGGAGAAAAACAAGGGAGTAAAAACAGGGAAAAATGAATTAGAAGAAGAAAAGGGGGAAAACCTAAGGTGAGACAAGGGCGAGGAACTGAGAAATCAAAGAGGATGATTGTGCCAAGTGAAAGCATCCATGGTGGTGGCTGAGAGACAAACAGGAGTTGAAGGTGTTTGAGGAGGGAGTTATTAAAATTTGGGAAAACGGGAGGAAGAAAGGGGATTTTAATGCAGAGAAAACAAAAGGTGAGAGGGAGTAGTAGAGAGAGAAACAAAGGGGAAGGGGTAAAAATTAGTTTCCAACGTGGAAACATAAAAAAAGGAAAACAAAATTGGCATGTGGTTTTTAGCTGATGTGGCAATAAAAAAAGAAGTCAACGCGGTCAAACACATGCCCATAGTGGCAAGTCAGAAAACCACCGAGTCACCGCCACTCAACTCGCCGGCGTCCCACTCAAATCCAATTTTATTTTTTTTTTGGACCACCAGAATACAAAGTGAAAGTACGGTTCACCATTGTCCAATTGGTGAAAATAGGGATTATTAGAATCCAATTATCCTATATATATATATATATATATATATATATATATATATATATATATATATAGGGAAATTGGATTCTAATAATCCCTACTATCACAAATTGTATGACAATAATCCCTACTATCATTTTGGATACTGGTGGTCCCAAAAAAAATAAAATTGTATTGTAGTGGTACCAAATCCATCACCACATTCTTTTTATTTTTTCCATGCCTACCCCATATTGTTTTTGTTTTTTTGGTTCCTACCCCTAGATAGGGAACGAAGTGTAGTTACTAAAACATTTTTCAAATTATTTTTTTGAGATTCCGAGCAATTATTATGATTTTTTAAAATGAATAAAATTGAAAAAATCATAAAAAATTGAAAAAAAAATGAAAAAAATTGGGAGAAATGCTGTAAATTCATTAAAAATCGTGGTAAAGTGTTATACAAAGTTTTGAATCAAATGCAACACAAAATCTATGATATTTATCGTATACACTCGATTTTGTCCTACTACAATACACTTTTTTTTTTTTTTTTACCACCAGAATCCAAAATGATAGTAGGGATTATTGTCATACAATTTGTGATAGTAGGGATTATTAGAATCCAATATCCCTATATATATATATATATATATATATATATATATATATATATATATAGGGGAATTGGATTCTAATAATCCCTACTATTGCAAATTGGATTGTAACAATCCCTACTTTAAATTTGTATTCTGGTGGTCCAAAAAAAAAATTGTATTGTAGTGGTCAAATCCATCACGACATTCTTTTTATTTTTTTTTCATGCCTACCTCATATTGTTTTTGTTTTTTTGGTTTCTGCCCCCAGATAGGTAATGGAGTTTAGTTACTAAAATATTTTTTAAATTATTTTTTTGAGATTCCGAGGAATTATTATGATTTTTTAAAAGGAATAAAATTGAAAAATCATAAAAAATTGAAAAAAAATTGTAAAAACTTGGGATAAATATTGTAAACTTATTAAAAATCGTGGTAAAGTGTTACACAAAGTTTTTGAATCAAATGCAACACAAGCTCTATGATATTTAGGGTATACTCTCGATTTTGTCCCACTACAATACAATTTTTTTTTTTGAACCACCAGAATACAAATTGAAAGTAGGGATTATTGCCATCCAATTTACGAAAGTAGGGATTATTAGAATCCAATTTCCCTATATATATATATATATATATATATATATATATATATATATATATATAGTATCAAAAGATATTCCATACTATACGTGAATAGTTTTTTTTTTTTTGAAAAAAGTCACAATAATACCTAACACAAAAATTAATTAGCTAAGCAAAGTTCATAAAATTAATCCGCACAACTAGAAATCTAATAACTAATAGGTCTTTCTCGAGTTGAACTATCTCTAAAAACAACCTTGACTTCAATTTTTGCATGGTCTACAAGATGAGAAATTGTTTTCCTGGAAAAAAAAGAGAAAATGATAGGAAAAATAACAACATTAGCATTATTCAAAAATTTGTAAAACACAAATAGTAAATCACAAGAGTTCTAGTTAAGAATCCTAAGACTTGTTTAAGAATACTGATCCATATAGAAAATATAGAACAAATTTCAGCAAAACCTCATATATTAACTGAGCTATACAATGGTTAACACTAATCATTAAACACCTACAAGTTAAAGAATGTTCATGGCTATACTAAAATGGGTCACACGCTCCTATAAATTGAGCAACCCAATGGTTAACACTAGCCATAAATCACGTGCAAGCTAAAGAGCGTTGTGGGTCATACACCCATATATTACAATCACCAATAAACACATTTATTGAACTTTTATTTTGATCAATAACTAAACCCACAACCCATTCACATAAGTGATTGTGTTTCAAACCGTAGTCTTTGTGGGAAATAAGCCAAATTGTCATTCTTTCAAAGGACAATATGTAAAGTGTAAACTTAACCCAAAAGCAGAGAAGGATAGAAATAAGCACACATTTGTAAAACTTACCAACAAATATCAACAGTTTCTTCCCATGTCACCACTAGCAGAAGATGTCAAGAATTGATCCATCATGCTCATCATCCTTTTTTCCAACAACTGATTGTTAGCTTCAATCATGGCATCCAATTCTTTTTCTAATCATCTTAGCTTGTTGCTTAGCTTCTTCAGCTTCTTTTCTGGTTTGCTCAACTTCTATTCTAGCTTCTTCAGCTTCTTTACGAGCATCTTCTACATCTTTCTTGGCCTTTTCAAGACTTTCACCAACTCTCTTCTTGTGTTCAATAATATCTTAAGCAAGGTCCAAGCGAGAAGGCTTTACTCCAAAATAGTTGGTAATGCTCTTGCCCGGTCCATATGCGCGCAAATGTCCATGAGTATCTTTACCGAGTACCTCTTGGAAAATTTGTTCATCTGTCTCGTCATTAAGGCCTTTTTCTCTTTCATTTATCAATTTCTCAATTTCCGCCTACATTGGATATCATTTTGTTAAATACATATAATACTTATGCTTTGAAAAAAAAATATTGAATTTTTTATTCGTAACAATCATGATGAAGAATAAGAAATCAGTAATTAATGCTCACCTTTGCTTTCACATTGTTTGCAAGGGTTTTAGCATTGACTTCTTTATCGGATTTCCTTGTACGAGATTGAAGAATCTAATCAAGCCTAGAACAATCTTTGTGATATTTCTTCTTCTATAACATTTTTGAAAAAGATTGACAACAACAACAAATTGTTAGTCAAATTTCAATCATTTCTCAAAATTTACTACTCTTGTAATAAGTTTGGACAAACTTAAACTTAAATTAATACTTACAAATTCATGTCTCAAACGAGCATAGCTCTGAGTGTCATTATAGTGAGGCATCCGTTGCAATGCTCTACTTTCGCGAGCTTTACCACTTTTCTCCTACGAAATATTTAACGTATATAAGCAATGGTAACTCCAATTCGTAATGTATATTATAAGTATATATTACCTAAAATTCGTTAGAGCTCCATAAATCAACTAAGTACTCCCAATCTACTTTTGTTATATGCTGAGGTTTGTTTCTCTTGTGCTGTGCTTTTGTTGAGAGCTTTGCATCATCAAAATACTTCCGCTTCAACTTATGCCTACTATCCCTAAATATACTTCTAGCATGTTTAAGGACAACAACTCTCTTTTTAGCTCCGGGCTATCAAAGGTAAATACCTCCTAAAAAATTGTATTGACGTTACTAATGCGCAAAGTACTAAATTATTTTTTACTATAATAAACCAAGAATGCTCAATAGCTACCTGTACACAAGTTCACAAATGCTCCAAAGCCTCAGGCTTGATTTTATCCCAACAATTTACTTGAACAGGAATAACAGTTCGATTTCTAACTTGATTGCCCAAAAAATGAGAAAAAATTGACGCATTCTCATCGACAGGATTACCATCATCATTAAACTCCAATGTTAGCTTTTGACCAGGAGGCAACCCAGTTAGCTTTCTACAATACACAACCCCTCTTGTTTTCTTCACTATTCCTGAAGGAAAAAAATATACAAAATCATCAACCTCTTCATTAGATTTACTAACTAAACAAATTAATTAATTAAAAAAAAATTAACTTAAAACACAACATTTGCAAACTCCAAAGAGATGAACAACATGAAAACCTTTTTGGACCAAAAACAGGAAGAAGCATGACAAAAACAGGAAGGAGAAGCACTAAACATCAGCAAGAGAACTCGAAAAACCCAAAAACATGAAGAAGAAGAAGAAGAAGAAGAAGAAGAAGAAGAAGAAGAAGAAGAAACATGGCAGCCCATGAAAATTAAATTAATGTCTATACGGCAACATAGAGTGCACATGGGGAAGTATGTAGGATCCAATCTTATGTACGATAACTCTAAATGTAAATGTTGTAGGACGCTACAATACAAAGGAATTACCAACTCAAAGAACTATAAGTTAGTAGTTTATCAGCTTGACATGCATAATGAATCACACAGTGACTGCAGGTTCAATGATTTTATTCATAGTTAATCTTATAGCTAATCTCAATCATAATCTCTTTCTAGTTCTCTCATTTGCATTAATTTTCATCAAATCTCTTCTTTTTTGTGTCTGTTTCAGTGTAGAAAAATCAGTGATAATGGGAACCTAATTTGGGTTAATTAAGATAATCCAAATAGTTTAAGGATCCTTGGAAAGTATTACTAACACCTTTTGTTTTTGTTTTTTTTTATTTTTATTTAAGGATCCTTGGGAAGTATCATTTTTTGGTCAGAAAATTGCAATTTCTGCCAAGAAAATTTTACTTTTTCTTGTCAGAAAACAACATTTTCTGATCAGAAAAATGCATGTTCTGGTAAAAAAAAATGCATTTTCTTGGCACACTAATAGTAGAGCCCTGGGCAATTTCATCAAAAACCACAAACTCAGTGGAACAAACAACACTAACTGCAGCAAACTACGCACAATAGTAGCAACAGGACAACAATAAAATCAATAAAATGACGTGCATAATCCCTTTGAACTTTTCAATATTGGTCCTAAACTCCTAGGCTTATGCAATCATATGCATTTTGATAGAGTAGGTGCCCTCTCTGATTTGCGAATAGAAATAGAGAACATATGCATTTTAAGTGTTAACATATGAGGTTCTAATTAACCTAGGTGCCAAACTGTCAGCTAGTCAAATTTTCTAACAAACAAGATCAAAAGCATTGGTTCTCATATTAATAGTTAGGCCAAACATTGAAACCTTTATCTATAATTTAAGAAAAATAACATGTGATTGCTTGCTACCTTCATGGCTATTATCCGTTCATTAAATTGAGCATTTGATATGTGTGTTAATGGTACAAGGTTTTCCAAGCTCCAAGGTATAAATAATACAGCAAGAGATGACCTCCAAAAAGAACAAAAAAAAAAAAAAGTGTTGGGAAATGAAAAAAATCAACACTGACCAGATGGAAGAAACAAAGGAAACTAGGTGTTGGCCATTCCCAATAAGATCATTAAGGTAATGAATGATTGTACAACTCTTAGTATCTCAAACACTAGAACTTAATCAAAGCTATAACACTGGTTATGCACAGTTTACAGACATTGTTATGCAATCCCAAATAATCAAAGCTATAACAATGGTTATGCACGGTTTACATCATATTTCTTGGGGGGGGGGGGGGGTAGAGATCTAATTCAGGCATCCCATTTATGTGCACTGGTTATGCAATCAGCCTTCTTGTTTTACGAGATCAAATCACTTTACAATTTACATACAACTCAATATCATAGCTTATTAACAAACATAATCTTGTAGTTCACAGTACCCAAACAGAAAACAAAAGAGAATGATAGACTATAATATGAACCTCATTATACAGACACAAGTTGTGCACATCTTCACAGCGCAATCAATAGAAAATACTAACCAAATTATACGGACTTCCAAATCACTTGAACAAGACCAAAGGAAACAAAGGAACCAAACAAAGTCAACTAAATTCAAATTTCGAAACAATACGAAAATAACCATAATGAAAGAGAATTATGGATTTTGTCGAATTGTTGAATCACTTGTATGACTGCTAACAGTGCCCTGAATAAACTTGATTGCCCAAAAACAATACTGCTGAAAAAGAATGCGCAAGAAACTAAAGTCAATGAAGAACCATATGAAATTGCCCAGAACTCTTAAATTGCACGAATTGAGAGTCACATTGCAGAGAATACCACTCAATCACATTGAACCCGATGGAATGCTAGCCAAAACAAGATGAAATCAAGCTTCTGTGAGGATTGAGTCACCGTACGTATAGCTAGGGCAACAATGGAACAGTAGTGTCGCGCGGTTATATTGAATTGGCATAAGCTTTGGCGTTGTGAAGGAAGAAAAGCAATTTTTTTTTTGGAAACAATCGCGCCCAAACTGAAAATTTTCTGTCTATTTTTCTTTGTTTTTTTGCAATTTTTTCTTTAATTTTTTATACTTGCATCAAGAAAATATACTTAGCATGATTATTAAAAGGCTAATTAGGCTTTAAAATCCCCAATTTTGGGGTTTGTTTATCAGAATATCTCAAACATCAGTTTTAAGATGAATATCACAAACTTGGCAGATCGTATTTGGTAGTAGCCCAACATAAAATTAACATCAATTAAACTCAGGTTTTTCCTGTGATGTAACAATATGTGTTTTGTAGAATGAAGGTGTGTCTAAGTAAAAAAACAACAATTGCATTGTAGAAAAACCCGAGTTTAACTGGTGTTAATTCGATGTTGAGATGCTAATGGGGTATTCATGTTAAAAGTAAAGTTGAGGATGTTCCGACAAACAAGACCCAAAGTTAAAGATTTTAAAACCAAATAATCCTATTTAAAATTAATTAAAAAGTTTAAACAAGTCTCCACACTTATTATAGAAGCAAACTTCCTTGGTTTCAAACCAAGGATCAAAACACAGTGTAACTGAAATACCTCATTATATTTATAACAATCAAAGAACAAGTTACACTTACAAAACAAAACAAGAAGTAAAAGCCCGAAGGTAGTTACTGATAAGGATCGTCGTAGGAAAATCCCTAGCAGTGATTTGGAACATGATCGATTACATTGAAGCGCAAACTCACACAGCCTTAGTCCGTCAAGGCTCTGCTACACACAATCTCTCCACCACATGTGGACACAACGAATGCTCACCAAGGTCCTTGGCTATACCTTCACCAGAGGTCCTTTACTGGCTACCTTCACCACCGAACCATTGGTTACACACTCGGAGAAATCCCACCGGATTTCTTACTCCGCGATTACTTCCGTGGAATCGCCTAAGTTCTCAATTCTTCAATCGTCCTTTTTATAGAGGGCTTTGGATGCTTGAACTTAAGTCATTCCAACGGTAACTTGCCTTCATTGTTGATTCTTTCCTTTTGTGTTGATGCTTCCTCAATCATCAATCATCCAACAGATTCTTTCCTTTTGGTCTTGTATTTAATTACACAATCCTCCTGATTTGTTTTCCTTATGCTTTCCTTATGATTTATATCTACAAATAAATCACACAATAAGAATATATCCAAATATATATTATATAATCAGAATATATAATCAGAATATATAATATAAGACAACTTACCTTTTCCCGATTTTGGCTTTCATCAAAACCTAAGGTCCTTGGCGGATGCGCGGTGAAGGACCTTGACCCTTTCTTCAACAATCTCCCCCTTTTGATGAAACATAAAATTCAGCAACAATAAATCATTTTTCCCGTTTTTGGTTATCACAAGGTCAATAAAGAATCTCCCCTTTGATATAACATCTAGTATGTTTTAGAGGTTGTCTATAAATCTGCAACGCTTGATAAACTTGTCAGTATTAAGAGAGGGTCCTCCCCCTCAACTCATGCCATAATTCAATTTGATCAATGAAAGGTTTGCAGAAGACATACCTCAAGGTTTGTGCCAAATGAAGGACATAAGAAATATGATTTAATTTTTTACCTCGTCAATGTCCTTATGGATGAATGCATCTACGTCCGCGACTTACCTTGTTGTTTTCACTATCCCCCGTGATCTTTTCCACAGAGCGATTAGTCTCTTCTTGAGTGGACCTGCCCTGATACCACTTGTTGGAGCCCAAGGGGGGGGGTGAAGTTCACAATTAAGATCTACACACTAGGTAAGGACGTTAGAGCAAACTTCCTTGGTTTCAAACCAAGGATCAAAACACAATGTAACTTAAATACCTCATTATATTTATAACAATCAAAGAACAAGTTACACTTACAAAACAAAACAAGAAGTAACAGCCCGAAGACAGTTACTAATAGGATCACTGACCAAGACTGAATGTCCTTGAGTCAGGTACAGATAAGGATCGTCGTAGGAAAAACCCTAGCTATGATTTAGAATGTGATGGATTACATTGAATCACAAACTCACACAGCCTTAGTCCGTCAAGGCTCTGCTACACACCATCTCTCCACCACATGTGGACACAAGGAATGCTCACCAAGGTCCTTGGCTATACCTTCACCAGAGGTCCTTTACTGGCTACCTTCACCACCGAACCACTGGTTACACTCTGAGAAATCCCACCGGATTTCTTACTCCGCGATTACTTCCGTGGAACCGCCTAAATTCTCAATTCTTCAATTGTCCTTTTTATAGAGGGCTTTGGATGCTTGAACTTGAGTCAATCCAACGGTAACTTGCCTTCGTTGTTGATTCTTTCCTTTTGTGTTGATGCTTCCTCAATCATCAATCATCAATCATCCAACAGATTCTTTCCTTTTTGTCTTGTATTTGATTGCATAATCCTCCTAATTTGTTTTCCTTATGCTTTCCTTATGATTTATATCTACAAATAAATCACACAATCAGAATATATCCGAATATATATTGTAGAATTAGAATATATAATATAAGACAACTTCCCTTTTCCGGATTTTGGCTTTCATCAAAACCTAAGGTCCTTCGCAGATGCGCGGTGAAGGACCTTGACCCTATCTTCAACACTCACTTAAATAACATGGTGGTACTGTTATAAGCATGTAAAGTCGAAGGATGGGTGAATATCCATGTCCAATTATAAAATCGAAGTTTGAGGTACTTAGACTATAATCGTTGGTCCAATTAAGTAGCTTTTTTAAAATTTATTTTTAAAAAACTTCCATTTGTTTGACAATATTTTTGTTTTACGTAATTTAATATATAATATTTGTATAATAAAAACACCAACAATAAACCTAAAAAAATTTACATACCAAAAACACATAACACAACAGACATATAATATGTAAGGAAAAATCTATCAACCATCAAAATATCGGCAACACGTGCCCCGTTTTCCTTAAAAAAATAAAAATAAAACTAAGCTTCATATTCTCCGTTCTATTCTCAAATTTGGTCATATTTTGATTTTTCAATTCTCTTTATATATTTATTATTTTAATCATACTTCATCGAAATTATATTAATCAGTGGTCATCACCTCCATTGCCGCTTTGATCAAGTACTTATAATAGAAGTTAGACCTATTTAAACGGATTCAGATACAAATTAAATTTCTTTTTATCTAATTCGGATTGGATTTTTCTGATTTGCATCAGAGCGGATTCGCTTCAAAGTCGAATTTGACTACCGTATCTATTTTTTCTGATTCGCATACGTATTTTTTTAACCCATTAGTTATTGTTCATCCGTTCATAGAATATCATTGCCACGGGTGATATTTTCCCATGACATGCTATTGCCACATGTGATATTTTCCGATGGCATAAGTATTTTTTTTTTTTGCAACGAAAATTCTAGTCTGTGGCATATTATAGCCACAGGTGACATTTTCCCGTGGCAAAAGTATTTTTTTTGCCACGGGAGTTGTAGTTCGTGGACTTATTATAGGCACGGGTGACATTTTCCCATGGCATAAGTATTTTTTTTCCACAGGAGTTGTAGTCCATGACATATTTTTTAACTTCAAATGAACTATAAAATTTTCCCGTGGCAAGACTAAAAAATTGCCACGATTTTAGATTTTCCGTAGCATAATTCGTGGAACAAGTGATGATTTTTTGTAGTGTAACCTGAGATGCTGATAGTCTGATGTCTAATTTGCAGTCGGTGCCCTTTTATGTGGTGACCAGATGACGGATGAGATAGGTGCTCTTTCATGTGGCGACCGGTTGATGGATGTTGCCAGCGCTCTTTTATGTGGCAACCGGAAGATATCTGTTGTTGGTGCTCTTTTATGTGGCATCAGAAGACGGATGATGTCGGTAATGTTGTCGGAGGCCTTTAGGTGGCAACCGTTGGACGACTGAAGATGTCGTCGGAGGCCTTTAGGTGGCAACCGTTGAACGACTAAAGATGTCAGTGATGTCGTCGGAGGCCTTTAGGTAGCAACCGTTGGACGACTAAAGATGTCGGTGATGTCGTCGGAGGCCTTTAGGTGGCAACAATTGGACGACTAAAGATGTTGGTGCTCTGAAAATCACAAGAAAACAAAGTGTTAGTTTTTTCTGAAATATAAGAGGGGGTTATTGATTTAGATTTTTACCTGAGAGGATTATGAGCCTCGGAAACGCTTGGGCCACGAGCTTTGGGCCGGCAACTTTGGACTGTGTGGGTTAAACGACTTATTTTGATGGATGATGTCGGTGCTCTTTTATGTGGCAACGAGATGATGGATGCTGTCAGCGCTCTTTTATGTGGTGGCCGGATGAAGGAAGATGTCGGTGCTCTTTTATGTGGCAACCGGAAGATGGATGGCGCCTTTTAACAGCATCTTGGTGGCAGCAACCATTTAGCGGTGGCTAGATGATGATGGTCCCTTTTAGCGGCGACCTGGTGTGGCTCCCTGCACAGAAACCAATGTAGAATGTCAGATCATTTTTAACAATGACTGGAGATACAGAGATTTACCTGTCTAGCAGATTGATCGCAGTTGATTGAAATGTCGACGATTGCCCAATGGATTTTCCCGAGGCAGATCGGATTTTCCTAGATTTTCCCGGATTTTCCCGAGGCAGATGGTGCCCAACGAACATCAAAGTAGAACTGTTTTGATGGACACCGGTTGAGATTTGACTTTGTGCTGCAAAGCCTGTGGATATGACTTTGGATTGCAAAGCCTGGGGTGATGCTTAGACGCTGGCGGGCGGCATTTGCCCCTTTGGGGATGATCTCGAGGAGGAATGATCATCCACTTGGCTGTTGATGAATTTTTGCGTATCGTGCGCCGATCTCAGGTGAGAATGACGCCCTACGTGAAGTGATCTCAGGCGTCGAATGCCATCCTTACTTGAAGGTGTGGGTTGACACTTGGAAGCTTCGTCCCGTGTCGTAGTTGATGTTGATGTTTTAGTGTAGCGTTTCCGTAGACGGGATTAATAATAGCTTGACTTGGAGAAGGATGAGAGAAGACAAACCCAATGTACACCCATGGCCATTGAGATGAGAATAATGCAAAACTCAAACACTCATGCTTGTTATAATAAGAATAGCCTTGAACTTGAACAATAACAATAAGAAGGAACCAAAATCAACCAAGAACAATAACCTTGAACACCAAATGGGATTAGATATGACCTTGGATAAAGGTTGGACCACCAACAATGGCCTAACACCCCACCATGACCATCATAAAGGAAAAATCCACCAAATGATCAATAAAGAGATGACTTCAAGCACCACCGAAATAACTTGGATAAAGTATTCAAGATTTTTAGGAGAAAACTTAGGGAAACCCTAACCAATGCATAAGCATGTTCATAATCATCAAAAAGCTGCTAGAAAAACGTTCTAAGGGGCTATTTATACTAATGGGGGTGGGGTTAAAACAAAACACAGTCGTTTAACACAAAAACACACGCAAAAAAGTTTTGACAAGGGCGTTAAGCCAATCGCCACGAGCGTAACGAAGCTTTTGGAGCAAACGTAAGTGGGTGGTAGCGGGCATGACGAACTATGCAGTTTTTCTGCCAACTTCAAACGTGAATAACTTCTTCATTCGGACTCCATTTTAGGCCCATAAGATATTGATGGAAAGCTCTCGGTGTATACTTTAAGCTTCCAAAATTTCAGATCCATCATAGTTGTATCGAAAGAGTTATGGTCGAAAGAGTGAAGGCATGTCCATTTCAACAACCCACGTTGACCCTTTTGCCCTTATTCTTGTCGAAGTATTTCGAACCCTTTTAAAGGCCCAAAGTAGGTCTCGATAAGGACTTGTAGCTCTACTCCTATGGTTCGAGGTCCCATTTGAAGAGGATACCACACCCAATGCTGATCAATCCTTGCCTCCGGGGTCCCGGGTCCACTTTAAAGTATACTTCGCACCCGACCCTGACGTCGTTTTCCTCGTGTTTCATGTGGGGGTTGGAGGAAAGCTTGGTCACCATGGTTTTCGAGGCTCGAGGCCCGGCCCGATACGCTCCATACTCTCCTTCTTGAAAAAGAGTTGCCCTCAACTTTAGAGAGTTAAAATCGAGGCCCTCTCCACAACTTAGCAACCAAGAACTCTAAACATTTCAACCGCCTGGCATAATCACACGAGGCACCCAACAAGCTTCGAAACCCCTTTATATATCCATCGTCCAAATAAAAGAATGTGGTTCGAGACTTGTTGTATAGAGATAGCAGATTAAGGGAAGGAACAAGAATATTTTGTGGAGTTTGGGATTACTATTTCTCACTTGGTTTGCTACAAGGTAATTACAAAGCTATGGATCGCTTGCCCTCACCAAGAGCACACTCATCCCGTGTTCGCTCATTTGAAGGTTCCTCAACTCACTTCGCACCCATGTTTTCCTTTGATGTGGGTTTAAGGGATCCATGCAATCAAACGCAAAAGAACGATCTTTCTGCAACATACACTCCCACAAACATCGCATTCCAAACTTCCAAAAGCACCCAATCAACAACCAAATCGAATCCTCGAACAACCAATGACGACCAAACAACATGTATGTCCCATTCAAAGAGTTCATGTCACCAGGAGCAACATTCAAATAATATCCATTGAGGGATGACACAAATGACGAGCTCATAAACATGAGCTGAGCTAGAATCAAGGTTTCATCAAACCCAAACTTGTTACTAGACACCAACTGAACACTAAGATTTGTAGCATTCATCTCTAAGCATGATTAAATAAATTTCAAAGGAGAGTCTTCGGTTACCTTGTTCTTCCCATGGAGAAGAATCTGAGTGTCCACGGATGAAGGGGGATCGGAGTCTTCGCCATGGTTGTTTAATTCTTGGGCCTAATCAACAACGATGAGAAGAGGGGCAAGATCGATGTTCTCAAGCTGTAACCTCCTCGTGGCATGGAATCTCACCAAGCTCACCATGTACATCAATAAGCTCATGAGGTTTCACTTCATCGGCCGCAAGGAAATTAACTTCATCCGTCGAACTTTCGCTTTTCTCAACCTTTTCAAATTTTTCAAGTGGGGAAGGGACGTTTTGCGCGTCAATGACCCCCATCATGTCATTAGTTTGCTCCTCCACACCAAAAGATTTTTCAATCCAAGCTTTAACTATAGCTATCGTTGGACATTGCAATGAATCGTGCCTTACACACCGACATTTGACACACTTTCGGGATTGACCTTGGAGGTGCAAAGCAATGAGGTTCACTTGGAATTTAAGGTTTTCAAGAGTCCGCTAGAGGGCAGAAAGTCGCGTCTCCACGGTTTTAGTTCGATGGCTACTCTGGTGGCTTGATTCCTTCCGACTGGATTTATTTTCACCATCCATATCAAAGGGACGGTGAAGGACGGATTGTATTTTGAATAATTTTAAGGAGTTTGGGGGTTCTTTTGTGGTTAGCTATTGTTTGGCTAAGGGTTCTTTGTGTTTTCCTCACTTGCACATTTCATCAAACACCTTGCAAGCACTATTTTTCACTTTTCTCCTCAAAGCTCCAAATGACTTCAAATCCAACAAGTACGAACACATTACAAAGTATTCTAACACTCTTGGAAAGAACAGGGAATGGGGGACACCAATATTCAATCAAATCCAACAAAAGAAATCACTACTAGTAAGAACAAGAACGAAAACTCAAGCTAAATGAAAAACCAAAGCTCTGATACCAAATGGAGCGTTTGTGTGGAGGGGATTAATAATAGCTTGAGTTGGAGAAGGATGAGAGAAGAAAAACCCAATGAACACCCATTGCCATTGACATGAGAATGATGCAAAACTTAATCATCCATGCTTGTTATCATAATAATAGCCATGAAGTTGAACAATAACAATAAGAAGGAACCAAAATCAACCAAGCACAATAACCTTGAACACCAAATGGCATTGGATGTGACCTTGGATAAAGGTTTGACCACCACCAATGGCCTAACACCCCACCATGACCATCATAAAGGAATCCACCAAATGATCAATAAAGAGATGACTTAAAACACCACCAAAATAACTTGGATAAAGGAATCAAGATTTTTGGGAGAAAACTTAGGGAAACCCTAACCAATGCATAAGCATGTTCATAATCATCAAAAAGCTGCTAGAAAAACGTTCTAAGCGGGTATTTATACTAATGGGGGGGTTTAAAAAAAACACAGTCGTTTAACACAAAAACACGCGCAAAACAGTTTTGTCACGAGCGTTACGCCGGTCGTCACGGGCGTGACGGAGCTTCTGGAGCAACTTCAAACGCGCATAACTTCTTCATCAAGACTCCGTTTTAGGCCCATAAGATATCGATGGAAAGCTCTCGGTGTTTACGTGAAACTTTCAAAACTTCAAATCTATCGGAGTTATATCGAAGAAGTTATGGTCAAAAAAGTGAAGGAATGTCCATTTCCACAACCCACGTTGACCCCTTTGCGCATTCTTGCCGAAGGACTTCGAACCCTTTGAAAGGCTCGAAGTAGGTCCTGACGAGGACTTGTAGCTCAAATCCCATGGTCCGGGGTCCCATTTAATGTGGATACCACACCCAATACTGATCAATCCCTGCCTCTAGGGTCCCGGGTCCACCTTAAAGTATACTCTACACTCGGCCCTAACGTCATTTTCCTCGTGTTTCATGTGGGGGTTACGGGAAAGCATGGTGACCATGATTTTCGAGGCTTGGGGCCCGGCCCGATACGCTACATACTCCCCTTCTTGAAAAAGAGTTGCCCTCAACTCTTGGGAGTTAATATCGAGGCCTTCTCCACAACTTGGCACCCTAGAACTCCAAACATCTCGACCGCCTTGAACAATCACACGAGGCACCCAAGAAGCTTCGAAACCCATTATATATCCATCATCCGAATAAAAGAACATGGTTGCAGCCTTGTTGTATGGAGATAGCGGATAAGGGAAGGAACAAGAATATTTTGTGGAGTTTGGGAACACTCTTTTTCACTTGGTTTGCTACAAGGTAAAGACAAAGCTATGGATCGCTTCCCCTCACCAGGAGCACACTCATCTCGTGTTTCGTTCATTTGAAGGTTCATCAACTCACTTCCAACCCAAGTTTTCCTTTCATGTGGGATTAAGGGATCCATGCAATCAATTGCAAAAGAACGATCTTCTTGCAACATACACTTCCACAAACATCCCATAACAAACTTCCAAAAGCACCCAATCAACAACTAAATAGAATCCTCGAACAACCAATGACGACCAAATAACATGTATGACCAATTCAAAGAGTTCATGTCACCACCACCAACATTCAAATAATATCCATTGAGGGATGACACAAATGATTAGCTCATAAACATAGGTTGAGCTAGAATCAAGGTTTCATCAAACCCAAACTTGTCACTAGACATCAAGTGAACACCAAGATTCTTAGCATTCCTCTCCAAGCATGATTCAACAAATTTCAAAGGAGAGTCTTTGGTTACCTTGTTCTTCCCTTGGAGAAGAATCTGAGTGCCCATGGATGGAGGGGATTGTGAGTCTTCGCCATGGTTGTTTAATTCCTGGTTTGGTGGCAATGGTAAAACCAAAGAAACTTCTCATTGGGCCTTTTCAACAATGATGAGAGGAGGGGCAAGATCAATGTTCTCAACCTCCTCGTGGCATGGAGTCTCACCAAGCTCACTATGTACATCAATAAGCTCATGAGGTTTCCCTTCATCGGCCACAAGGACATTAACTTCATCCGTCGAACATGCCCTTATCTCAACCCTCTCAAAATTTCAAGTGGGGAAGGGATGTTTTGCTCGGCAACTTCCTCCATGATGTCATTAGTTTGCTCCTCCACACCAAATGATTCTTCAATCCAAGCTTTAACCATAGCTATCGTTGGGCATTGCGATGAATCGTGCCTCACACACCGACATTTGAAACACTTTCGCGATTGACCTTGGAGGTGCAAAGCAATGTTGTTCACTTGGAACTTAAGGTTTTCAAGAGTCCGCTCGAGGGTAGAAAGCCGAGTCTCCACGGTTTTAGCTGGATGGCTACTCTAGTGGCTTGATTCCTTTCGATTGGATTTATTTCCACCATCCATATCGAAGGGAGGGTGAAGGACAGATTGTGTTTGGAATAATTTTAAGGAGTTTGGGGGTTCTTTTGCTGTTAGCTAGTGTTTGGCAAAGGGTTCTTTGTGTTTCCATCACTTGGACATTTCATCGAACACCATGCAGTCACGATTTTCCAACTTCTCCTCAAAGCCCCAAATGACTTCAAATCCAACAAATCCAAACACAATACAAAGTATTCCAACACTCTTGAAATGTACATGGAATAGGGGACACCAATATTCAATCAAATCCAACAAAAGAAATCACTACTACTAAGAACAAGAACGAAAACTCAAGCTAAATGAAAAACCAAAGCTCTGATACCAAATTGAGCATTTTCGTGGAGGGGATTAATAATAGCTTGAGTTGGAGAAGGATGAGAGAAGAAAAACCCAATGAACACCCATGGCCATTGAGATGAGAATGATGCAAAACTCAATCACCCATGCTTGTTATCATAAGAATAGCCTTGAACTTGAACAATAACAATAAGAAGGAATCAAAATCAACCAAGAACAATAACCTTGAACACTTAATGGGATTGGATATGACCTTGGATAAAGGTTGAACCACCACCAATGGCCTAACACCCCACCATGACCATCATAAAGCAAAAATCCACCAAATGATCAATAAAGAGATGACTTGAAACACCACCAAAATAACTTGGATAAAGTAATCAAGATTTTTGGGAGAAAACTTAGGGAAACCCTAATCAATGCATAAGCATGTTCATAATCATCAAAAAGCTGCTAGAAAAACGTTCTAAAGGGGTATTTATACTAATGAGGGGGTTTAAAAAAACACAGTCGTTTATCACAAAAACACGCGCAAAACAGTTTTGTCACGAGCATTCTGCCGGTTGTCACGGGCGTGACTGAGCTTCTGGAGCAAAACTGAAAATGTCATTAGTCGTCAAGGGCGTTACAGTAGGTGGTAGCGGACTTGAGGATCTAGACAGTTTTTTTGCCAAATTCAAACTCACATAACTTCTTCATCCAGACTTCGTTTTAGGCCCATAAGATATCGATGGAAAGCTCTCGGTGTGTTCGTGAAGGTTCCAAAATTTCAAATCCATCAGAGTTGTATCGAAGAAGTTATGGTCGAAAAAGTGAAGGAATGTCCATTTCCACAACCCACGTTGACCCCTTTGCGCTTATTCTTGCCGAAGGACTTCGAACCCTTTTAAAGGCCCGCAGTAGGTCCTAACAAGGACTTGTAGCTCCACTTCCATGGTCCGGGGTCCCATTTAAAGTTGATACCACACCCAATGCTAATAAATCCTTTCCTCCAAGGTCCCGGGTCCACCTTAAAGTGTACTCTGCACCCGATCCTAACGCCGATTTCATTTTATTTCATGTGGGGGTTGCGGGAAAGGTTGCGACCATGATTTTTGAGGCTCAGGGCCCTGCCCGATACGCTACATACTCCCCTTCTTGAGAAAGAGTTGCCCTCAACTCTTGGAAGTTAATATCGAGGCCCTCTCCACAACTTGGCACCCTAGAACTCCAAACATCTTGACCGCATCACACGAGGCACCCAACATGTTTCGAAACCCATTATATATCCATCATCCAAATAAAAGAACGTGGTTGGAGGCTTGTTGTATAGAGATAGCGAATTAAGGGAAGGAACAAATATATTTTGTGGAGTTTGGGAACGATCTTTCTCACTTGGTTTGCTATAAGGTAAACACGAAGCTATGGATCGTTTTCCCTCACCAAGAGCACACTCATCTCAGTGCCAACCCAGGTTTTCCTTTCATGTGGGTTTAAGGGATCCATTCAATCAAATGCAAAAGAATGATCTTCTTGCAACGTACACTCCCACAAACATCGCATACCAAAATTCCAAAAGCACCCAATCAACAACCAAATAGAATCCTCGAACAACCAATGACGACCAAACAACATATATAACCCATTCAAAGAGTTCATGCCACCACGACCAACATTCAAATAATATACATTGAGGGATAACACAAATGACGAGCTCATAAACATGGGTTGAGCTAGAATATAAGTTTCATCAAACCTAAACTTGTAACTAGACACCAACTGAACACCAAGATTCTTAACATTCCTCTCCAAGCATGATTCAACAAATTTCAAAGCAGAGTCTTCGGTTACGTTGTTCTTCCCATGGAGAAGAATCTAAGTGCCCACGGATGGAGGGTGTTTAGACCCAATTTTGTGTCTAAATACCGCCTAAATCCTTAGGTTTTTGACTTGTTCATAGTTTAATTTAATAACTTTTAATGCGTTTTTGGTTATTTTGTAGATTTCAGAGTTTTTACTCAAAACATGGTAAAAAGGGCCATTTTGCAACTATTTTGGGAATCCCGAGATTTCCCGAGTCTTGGTCGAGTCAAAGGCGAAGGAAGCGGAAAGGCCGGACGTGTCAAGTGGCTCAAAAGGTAGAGATTTTGCTGAAGTTTGCCAAGGCGTAGCCCCGTCACCCTTTTTGTAGCGGGCGCTACGCCCAGAACATCTTCGGGGCTGAGCTAGACTGTACCCACGGTCCTGATGACCGCACCTACCGTGGGTTCAAGGCATGTGCAGGGGGTGAAGCGACCGAGTGGGACGTACCCACGGTCTTGGGAGACCGTACCCACGGTCATGACACACCGTGCCTACGGTCTCCAGGACCGTACCTACGGTCTCTCGAAGGTCGAAATCTCCCGACCTTTTTTGCTGGGACCGTACCCACGGTCTCCCTATGTCCTGCGCGTGTTTTCGGCTTGAAGTGCTGCGTTTTGCCAACCAAATTTCACTTGTATATAGATACCTCTTTGACGATTTCTTGAGAGGGCATCTAGGGATACACTTGGACATTTTTCCAGCTTGTAATTAGGGATTTTAGAGAGAGATTAGAGGGAGACTAGAGAGAGTTTTATTCTAGGGTTTGTGGTTATTCAAGATTTGGACATTCAAACAATTGAGAGATTGTTGGATCATCTTTTTATTGCTTTCCTTTATTCATCTACAGCATTTTGATAAGTATTCTCTTCCCTTAACTCTTTTATTAATTACTTTGCTAATGACTTTGCTTGTTCTTCAATTTCTTTGCTTGTTATTTTGATTATTTTGCTTGTTTATGGTTGTTTGATGTTAGAAATCATGATTAGGTTTGGTTTGGATGTTGTTAGCTTAGTTCTTATCATGATTAGTGGCTAGAAAACCTATGGGTTAGGAGGGTAATTAAGGGTGTTAATGGGTGATTAGGTTTGGCTTAGCAATATTAGTGAGTAATTAGTTGGGAAATCAATTTCCCACTCCTTTCTTTCCCTCAAGTGGGATGTATTTGGGTTCGAAAGTCCCCAAACACATCCAACACTTGAGTTGGAAGGTTGGAATTAGGATAGTTAGTACTCTACTGACGAAAGTGAATAGAGGCTAACTAGGGATTTCCGTTTCATTAACCCTCCGGGTCCGTGGTGGACTTTGGGGAAGTTAATCTGGACTATCCTCGAATGAGGAAGATCGGTGAGTATTTTCTAACGGAATTGCCACTTGATTCTCTCTCCTTGTTATTCCCTTGTTGCAAAACTCATTTCCTCATCCCCGTTTGCATCCCGGAAAGCCTCCGAAGCCCATTTTCCATTTCCTTGACTGACCTTAGTTTTCTTTCTTGCATTGTGACCCCTTTCGACCAAATACCTTACCTTAGCAATCTCATCCCGACCATTGACATAGTTTCTATGATCAAGGCCGCTAGCTCCCTGAGAGAGAACGACAAAACCGAGGTCCACAAAACCACTGTTACACAAAATGGCGCCATTGCCGGGGAGCCAGCGCCCCTAGTTTTAGTTTCTTGGTTTTTGGTTAATTGAGTTTGCTTTCACGCTAGAAATCAGTTTGTGACAATCCAAATGAATTTGATGCTTCTTCATTTCTTGTAGGAGTCTTCGCGTTCTAATGGGTGAAGCTCAAGCTGGTTCACCTCGTACCCTTCTATCATATGTCGTTCCATCATTGGGTACGGGAGGCAGCCCTATCACATTACCACCATTACCACCCGATGTTGTGCTCGAGTTTAAACTGTACCTACTTGAAGTCTACGAAAGAAACTCATTTCATGGGGACGATGCTGCTCAAAGTCCCATTGCTCATATTGATAAGTTCGAAGACCGGATTAGCTCTATACACATTCCAAGGATATCATCAGAATATTTGAAGTTGAAATTTTTTCCTCTCACTCTGCGGGGAAAGCAAAGATATGGCTACAAACATGTCCACCTGGTTTTTATTCTTCATGGGAGGCACTCAAAGGACATTTGCTTCGCCGTTTCTTTCCAAGGATCAACAATGCATTATGTGACTTGGGGGCAAGTGTGAGTGTCATGCCACACTCTAGATGTAAGAAGTTGAACCTTGATGACTTGACCCCTACAACTATTAACTTGCAACTTGCGGACCGAAGTCTTAGGAAGTCCTTGGGAATATTAGAAGACATCCCGGTTCAAGTGGGAAGCTTCCTTATCCCTTGTGACTTCGTTATTTTGGAGATGGATGAGGATTAGAGAAGTCCTATTATTCTTGGTCGACCCTTCTTGGCCACTGCAGGAGCTACCATAGATGTGAAAAGAGGTCGTTTGTCTCTTCAAGTGGGGAGAGAACATATTGATTTTGATCTTGATCCTTCGAGAAGGAACCCTCACAAAGAGTCACGCTTCAAGGTCAATGCAGTGGTTGGTATTATGGATGAGCATCAAGAGGAGCCGTGCTTACTTTCCGTGGTGATTTCCTCAATACTATGCCTTTGAGGAGGGAGATTACCTTGGGAGAGACATATATTGAGAATATGAAAGTGAGAGAGATGGTTTTCCAAGGCCCGAGACCCGGCACATCATGGAATACCAAGCCGGGGTTGTCTTCTCTTACTATCCGGCCTATCAAGTCTTCAAGGAAGCATGCTCAATTCTTGCGCAAGAGGAGGAAGCGATGGGAAAGGAGGAAGAAATTTTGGTGGAGTAAGTTTATGAGGCCATTGCCCTTAATTCCTTCGGAGTTGGCTAGACCACTGGAGGATCATTCCAGATTATTCATGAGTTCTATTAGAGTGCGTAGTAGGAGAAGGAAGAAGAGTTGGTGGAAAAAGCTTACCATGCTCCTTTCTTGCACACCACGCCTTTCGAGAATCAAGTAAGTAATTAGGTCAAGCTCGAGACCTTAAACAAGCGCTTTATGGGAGGCAACCCATACTTTTATTTTTTTCGTTTGAGTTATTTTCTTTTCTTAATTAGTCTCTTTTTCATGTTTCTAATCTTGCATGCGGATCTTACGAGCTTTGATTGTTTTTGCTTGATTATCCTAACCCTTTGCTCGATTATCACGGATCGCGGATTGACTAATCATTTGTTTTGAAGAACTCGAGGTAATATCTCTCCGCTCTTCTCTTTTTGAGTTGAATAATGATCCTTTTGCATGCTTGACTTTTCTTTTGGTGGCGAACCCCTAGTATGTGCTTGTTGGGTATATCTCGTTGTCGGAGCCGTGTGGGCTCGGGTCACCACCACTTTTATATGCTAGTTGTTCTTGTTTGTTTTTTTGTAGGTTCTCTACCCTTTTCATGTGACACCTTCCTACTATGAGGACATTGTGGCGTTTTAAGTGTGTGTGTGTGGGGGGGGGGGAGATATTCTGTTTCAAGGGTAGATCACCTAGTTTTTTTTCCCTAGTTTTTGCCTAAAATTTGAAAAAATTTTGTGTGAAAAAGGAGAAAAAAGGGAGTGAAAGCCTTAAAAGTTTTCTTTCAGCTTTCGTTTTCGCTTTGTTTTTGCTTTGTTTGTTGGATCTTGTTGTCGAACTTGAGAAGTCATTCTTAATCTTCCTTAAAAGAAACTGGTCTGAGCATTTTCGACCCTGTCTCGGGTACTAGTCATGATTTACCTTCTTAGATTCCCTTCATTGAGTGTCTAGTGAGACCCCCGATTCCTTTCCCGTTCCGATTGAAACCGGAAGATTCTAGGGGTTTGTGTCCGAGCTTGTTCTTTTTTCTTCCTGTTTAGCAAAAGCAAAAGCAAAGTCAAAAAGAAAGAAAAAGAAAGCAAAAGCTACAATAACTAGATTAAGTGGGGCGTGTCGCTGAATGACATCAACCACGATACACTTAGCCAACCTACACAGGCCCGGTATCAGTGGTACGGCACGGATACCCCTTAAACCTCCTTCTATATCGCTTTGCGACGGAGAGGTGAATGGAAAAGACTGTGTTGGGAGGGTAAACCCCATATTTGGACCGTCCAATTCCCGAAAGTAAGGCTAATACCGACCTTTAAAAAAAAAGAGAGAAAAAGCAATTTTGTTGGTGAAACCAACCAAAAAGAAAAGAAAGTTTTTGCTTCTAAAAGTGTGGGGCCTCTCCTTGCATCACCTATGGCCCTAACCAAGCCAAGGGCGACCAAATGCGAGGAAGGGCAACGCTTCTCTTGTTCGTTTTGTTGTTTTTGAACTCGGGCATGAGTCTTTAGAGTCTTTTGGAATCGGTTAGAACCCACTAGCACATTTGCACATGGGGTTTTGCTTGGCATGAGGTGTAAGGGGTTGAAAACCTTTAAGATTAACCTTTGCGTGGGATAGGTGCTTGTGAGATGCTCATAACAGTTCCTTTTGGAGGCTTAATAACGTTTTCTTAATTAAGGTTGCATGATTATTTGAATCGAAGCTTTTGTTTCTTTTTCCTTTTGTTTTCTTCGGTATTGTTTTCACTTTCCCTCTCTCCTTTTTCTTTGGCTTTTGTGCGTACAACCGCTACAAACCCTCACGAGTCCATCTCGTCCATCCGGGCTGCCGGGGGGTTCAAAGGGCTTGATGCATACGCTAAATGCATTATTTCCTCCCACGACAGAGGAGTTGGTGTTTAGTTTTCATATTTGTTTTATCTTGTTTTTCTCGGGACGAGCAAAAGTTTAAGTGTGGGGGGTCTTTAGACCCAATTTTGTGTCTAAATACCGCCTAAATCCTTAGGCTTTTGACTTGTTTCGTAGTTTAATTTAAAAACTTTTAATGCTTTTTTTTGTTATTTTGTAGATTTCGGAGCTTTTACTCAAAACATGCTAAAAAGGGCCATTTTGCAACTATTTTGGGAATCCCGAGATTTCCCGAGTCTTGGTCGAGTCAAAGGCGAAGAAAGCGGAATAGCCGGACGTGTCAAGTGGCTCAAAAGGTAGAGATTTTGCTGAAGTTTGCCAAGGCGTAGCCCCCGTCACCCTTTTTGTAGTGGGCGTTATGCCCAGAACATCTTTGGGGCTGAGTTGGACCGTACCCACGGTCCTGATGACCGCACCCACGCTAGGTTCAAGGCATGTGCAGGGGGTGAAGTGACCGAGTGGGACCGTACCCACGGTCCTGATGACCGCACCCACGCTGGGTTGAAGGCATATGCAGGGGGTGAAGTGACCGAGTGGGACCGTACCCACGGTATTGGGAGACCGTGCCCACGGTCATGCCACACCGTGCCTATGGTCTCCAGGACCATACCTACGGTCTCTCGAACCTCGCAATCGCCCGACCTTTTTCGCTGGGACCGTACCCACAGACTCCCTATGTCCTGCGCGTGTTTTCGGCTTGAAGTGCTGCGTTTTGCCAACCAAATTTCACTTGTATATATATACACCTCTTTGACGATTTTTTGAGAGGGCATCTAGGGATAGACTTGGACATTTTTCCAGCTTGTTATTAGGGATTTTAGAGAGAGATTAGTTGGAGATTAGAGAGAGTTTTATTCTAGGGTTTGTGGTTATTGAAGATTTGGGTATTCAAACGATTGAGAGATTGTTGGATCATCTTTTTATTGCTTTCCTTTGTTCATCTACAACATTTTGATAAGTATTCTCTTCCCTTAACTCTCTTATTAATTACTTTGCTTGTTCTTTAATTTCATTGCTTGCTATTTTGATTATTTTGCTTGTTTATGGTTGTTTGATGTTAGAAATCATGTTTAGGTTTGGTTTGGATGTTGTTAGCTTAGTTCTTATCATGATTAGTGGCTAGAAACCCTATGGGTTAGGGGGTAATTATGGGTGTGAATGGGTGATTAGGTTTGGGTTAGCAATATTAGTGAGTAATTAGTTGGAAATCAATTTCTCACTCCTTTCTTTCCCTCAAGTGGGATGTATTTGGGTTCGAAAGTCCCCAAACACATCCAACACTTGAGTTGGAAGGCTGGAATTGGGATAGTTAGTACTCTACTCAAGAAAGTGAATAGAGGCTAACTAGGGAATTCCGTTTCATTAACCCTCCGGGTCCTTGGTGGACATTGGGGAAGTTAATCTGGACTATCCTCGAATAAGGAATCTCGGTGGGTATTTTCTAACGGAATCGCCACTTGATTCTCCCTCCTTGTTATTCCCTTGTTGCAAAACCTATTTCGTCATCCCTGTTTGCATCCCGAAAAGCCTCCGAAGCCCATTTTCCATTTCCTTGACCGACCTTAGTTTTGTTTCTTGCGTTGTGACCCCTTTCAACCGAATACCTTACCTTAGCAATCTCATCCCGACCATTGACATACTTTCTATGACCAAGGCCGCCAGCTCCCTAAGAGAGAACAACAAAATCGAGGTCCACAAAACCACTGTTACAGAGGGGAATGGGAGTCTTCGCCATGGTTGTTTAATTCTTGGGTTGGTAGTAATGATAAAACCAAAGGAACTTCTCCTTGGGCCTTTTCAACAATGATGAGAGGAGGGGCAAGATCGATGTTCTCAACCTCCTCGTGACATGGAGTCTCACCAAGCTCACCATGTACGTCAAGAAGCTCATGAGGTTTCCCTTCATCGGCCGCAAGGACATTAACTTCATCCGTCGAACTTCCGCTTTTCTCAACCTTCTCAAATTTTTCAAGCGGGGAAGGGAGGTTTTGCTCATCAACGTCTTCCATCATGTCATTAGTTTGCTCCTCCACACCAAACGATTCTTCAATCTAAGCGTTAAATATAGCGATCATTGGACATTGCAATATTGAATCATGCCCCACACGCCGACATTTGACACACTTTCGGGATTGACCTTGCAGGTGCGAAGCAATGTGGTTCACTTGAAACTTATGGTTTTCAAGAGTCCATTCGAGGGTAGAAAGCCGAGTCTCCACAGTTTTTTAGCTGGATGGCTACTCCGGTGGCTTGATTCCTTTCGATTGGATTTATTTCTTCCATCCATAACAAAGGGAGGGTAAAGGACGAGTTATGTTTAGAATAATTTTAACGAGTTTGGGGGTTCTTTTGCTGTTAGCTAGTGTTTGGCTAAGGGTTCTTTGTGTTTTCCTCAATGAGACATTTCAATGAACACCTTGTAGGCACTATTTTCCAACACTCTTGGAAAGCACAGGGAATGGGGGACACCAATATTCAATCAAATCCAACATAGGAAATCACAACTAGTAAGAACAAGAACGAAAACTCAAGTTAAATGAAAAACCAAAGCTCTGGTACCAAATGGAGTGTTTGCGTGGAGGGGAATAATAATAGCTTGAGTTGGAGAAGGATGAGAGAAGACAAACCCAATGAACACCCATGGCCATTGAGATTAGAATGATGCAAAACTCAATCACCCATGCTTTTTATCTTAAGAATAGCCTTGAACTTGAACAATAACAATAAGAAGGAACCAAAATCAACAAAGAACAATAACCATGAACACCAAATGGGATTGGATATGACCTTGGATAAAGGTTGGACCACCACCAATGGCCTAACACCCCATCATGACCATCATAAATGAAAAATCCACCAAATGATAAATAAAGAGATGATTTGAAACGCCACCAAAATAACTTGGATAAAGTCTTCAAGATTTTTGGGAGAAAACTAGGGGAAATCCTTACCAATGCATAAGCATGTTCATACTAATGGGGTATTTACACTAATGAGGGGGTTTAAAAGAAAACACAGTCGTTTAACACAATAACACGAGCATTACAATAGGTGGTAGCGGGCGTGACGATCTGGGCAGTTTTTCTGCCAACTTCAAACGCCCATAACTTCTTCATCTGAACTCTGTCTTAAGCCAACAAGTTATCGATGAAGAGCTCTCGATGTGTACTTTCAGCCCCCAAAATTTCAAGTCCATCAGAGTTATATTGAAGGAGTTAGGGTCGAAAGAGTGAAGGCATGTCCATTTCCAAAACCCACGTTAACCCCTTTGCGCTTATTCTCGTCGAAGGACATCGAACCCTTTAAAAGGCTCGAAGTAGGTCCCGATGAGGACTTGTAGCTCCACTCCCATGGTCCGGGTCCCATTTGAATTTGATATCACACCCAATGCTGATCAATCCTTGCATCCAGAGTCCCGAGTCCACCTTAAAGTACACTCCGAATCCGACCCTCGCGTCGTTTTCCTCGTGTTTCATGTGGGGTTGCGGGAAAGCTTGGTAACCATGATTTTCGAGGCCCCGGGCCCAGCCCGATACGCTCCCTACTCCCCTTCGTGAAAGAGAGTTGCCCTCAACTCTTAGGAGTTAAAATTGAGGTCCTCTCCACAACTTGGCACTTTATAACTCCAACTATCTCGACCGCCTTAAACAATCACACGAGGCACCCAACAAGCTTCGAAACCCACTATACATTCGTTATCCAAATAAAAGAATGTGGCTGGAGGCATTTTGTATGGAGATAGCGGATTAATCGAAGGAACAAGAATATTTTGTGGAGTTTGGGAACACTCTTCTCACTTGGCTTGCTACAAGGTAAAGACAAAGCTATGGATCGCTTTCCCTCACCAAGAGCACATTCATCTCGTGTTTCAGTTATTTGAAGGTTCCTCAACTCACTTCCAACCCAGGTTTTCCTTTCATGTGGGTTTAAGGGATCCATGCAATCAAATGCAAACAAACGATCTTCTTGCAACATATACACCCATAAACATTGCATACCAAACTTCCAAAAGCACCCAATCAACAACCAAATAGAATCCTCGAACAACCAATCATGACCAAACAACATGTATGACCCATTCAAAGAGATCATGTCACCACGACCAACATTCAAATAATATCCATTGAGAGATGACACTAATGACGAGCTCATAAACATGGATTAAGCTAGAATCAAGGTTTCATCAAACCCAAACTTGTCACTAGACACCAACTGAACACCAAGATTCTTAACATTCCTCTCCAACCATGATTCAATAAATTTCAAAGGAGAGTCTTCGGTTACCCTGTTCTTCCCATGGAGAAGAATTTGAGTGCCCACAGATAGAGGGGAATGGGAGTCTTCGCCATGGTTGTTTAATTCTTGGGTTGGTGGCAATGATAAAACCAAAGGAACTTCTCCTTGGGCCTTTTCAACAATGATGAGAGGAGGGGCAAGATCGATGTTCTCATCCTCCTTGTGGCATGGAGTCTCACCAAGCTCCCCATGTACATCAAGAAGCTCACGAGGCTTCCCATCATCGGCAGCAAGGACATTAACTTTATCCGCCGAACTTTCGCTTTTCTCAACCTTCTCAAATTTTTCATGTGGGGAAGGGAGGTTTTGTTAGTCAACTTCCTCCATCATATCATTAGTTTGCTCCTCCACGCCAAATGATTCTTCAATCCAAGCTTTAACCATAGCCATCGTTGGACATTGCGATGAATCGTGCCCCACACGTCGACATTTGACACACTTTCTGGATTGACCTTGGAGTTGTAAAACAATGTGGTTCACTTGGAACTTAAGGTTTTCAAGAGTCCGCTCAAGGGTAGAAAGCCGAGTCTCCACGGTTTTAGCTCGATGGCTACTCCGGTGGCTCGATGAATAATACTAATTACTAAACATATTGATTACTAGGATTTATAATCTTTTGGGGACTAATATGATCGTTCTTTCAAACTAACATTGTAATATTGTTTGCCATGATTGGCCGAGTTTAGTTTGAGCCTTTTGATCTATCTCATAGTTTACTTCATAAACTTGCAAAATGAGATAAGAAAGAATAGTTGGGAGTTGGGAGTTGGGAGAGATGCCATCCATATGACCACACTGAACTAATCGATTAAGTCGCTTCTCTAACTAGCATAGTAGCATGATTGATATAAGACAAACTTGATTACTACGATTCCAAGTCCTTTTCGAACCTATTAATGTGATAGTAGTGAACAAAACGATTAAATCAGTTTTTGAACTAAAATGATTAATACTTAACGAAATAATTACAAGGAAGAAACGGATTACTGGGACTTGGACTCGTTTTCGAACTAACATGGTTTTTGTAACGAGCTAATATTGTAACATTGTCTGTATCGATCAAATCAAGTTGATTTAGTGTATTTTGAGCTATTACGATGTAAATCAATTTCGAACTTGTTTGAAACAATTAGTACCATTCATATGTGTATTAAAGAATTGGATTAATTGTCAAACTGACGTGATCATTCATACTAAACAAATCAAGTAAGTGATTTTGATTTTTCTAACTAACATGACCAATATTGAATAAGTTGGTGCTAGAATTTGTACCTTTTTAAACTATCATAATCTTCACAGGGAGCTACTATCGTAACATAGTTTGTATTAAAAACAATCTATTTGGCCGAGTTTATCTTTTTTTAGGGTCGATTTGATTCGACTACATATTTAACATGTGAAATTTGAAATCGACTAAACAATCCATACTCTACAAACTGATTCCATTAAATCCGAAAAAACCCATTATAAAATTTTAAAGTTACAAAAAATTAAAAATAATGTTCATGGTAATTAATTTATAATTAAAACTAAATAAACTATGTATGTAATGATACATTGACACCTAGCCACCTATGCACTACGTACAAATAAACTACAATATATATTATGTGCTCCTGGAGCACATACTCCAGATCCTACGTGGCAGACTCATTTTCCAGGCTAACAGCTTATTTGATAAAAATAAAATTAAAACCCTGAGTAACCGTTCACATTCCAATTTGACTTTTGAAGCTATCTGTGCTGCTAACCGCCATTCACCACTACTTCGTTCACCTGTGCTACTTTCTACTCCCAGACGTTAATTCTTCTCTCCCGCTGCTCCGCCGTCGACGGCGCCGTCATCGCCACAACAACCTCCCGTCGCCCGTCAAATCGTCAAACTAACTCATCCGTTACTTTTACTCTTCCTCAGTCCTTCATTGTTCATCTAGTTCTCTGTTTTTGCCTCAATTACTTGGAGCAACCATAGAAGAAACGAATTTGCCAAATATAAACAAAACTTACTGCCGCAGGAATCGGAAGACGCTAATGGAACAAAAGAAACGGTTAGTGTCTATAATTGGCAAGCCCTAAAACATGTATTTTTAGTCCTTATATGTTCAGTCATCGTACTGTGCTTTGAAACATGATATGTATGAATAAATTGCTTGTCAACTACAATTTTCTCTTTTCAATTGGATTTAAGAATGTAAATATATTCACAATTGTGCACGCATCATCTGATTTTGAGATTTCCATTGTCCTGCATTCGAAAATCCAATCTTTGACATCAATGAACACCATGGATGCAACGACTGAACAACTTGGACATCCTGAGTGAACAACTTTACATGAATTAACATTTTTTTTCATCCCTTGAAACTTATAAATGTGTAAAATATTCTTGTCAAATTGATTATCATTTTCACACCCTAAAATCATGAAATCAAATGGATGAACAAGTTGTGTTTGCTGAGTGAACAATGTTATAGTGAACAACTTGGACACGCTGAGTCAACAACTTTACCTGAATGAACATTCTTTGCATTCCCCAATACCTATTAATGTGTGAATCATTCCTGAAAAATCGATGATTTGTTTTCAAACACTAAAAGCATGTGTTTGAGTGTATGAACAACTTGTGTTTGCTGAGTGAACAATTTTTAGTGAATCGTCCAAATTGTTTGACTTTGGACATTTAGTGTGAAATATAGAACTAATGAAGAAGCAATTGCTTCCACAAAAAATATGGGAGACAAAAACGTTCAGCAACAAGCACCTCAAGATGAAACTGAAGTTGCAAAATACGGAAGGTAAATCTATATTGCATCTGAACATCTTTCCCATTAACAGTGAACAATTTTCCCATGAGCAGTGAACAATTAAGCATGTAATCTTCAATTAGATTAGTGAATAGTGATACGAAGACCAGTGAACAATTACAATGGCAAAATAACCTAGCTATCACCAATAACAATATTGAGCAGTTTTGACCTTTGTGTTGTGAAAACAATTGAAAATTCAATTTTTGTGAAATATAGAACCACTGAAGAAGCGATTGATGAGACAAGTGATATGGAAGACAAAAATGATTTGCAAAAGACACGTCCAAATGAAACTATTGGTGCAGCACATGGAAGGTAAATGTATATTGTTTCATTTTCTCAGTTTCTCATTTTTCTTGGCTCCCTTGATAAGCGAACAATTTTCCTTGGAGCAGTGAACAATGTTCATATGATAAATGAACAACAATATGAACATTAACAAAATAATTTGTGATCTTCATAGCTAATGAAACTATTTATTGTAATTTAAGCAATCATAGAAAGGATTGAGACCAATGTTTCGATGTTTCGCACATAGTTGTTCACTGTCTTTAATCAATAATATGAACATATGATCACTAAATTGGACTAACTCAATGGAAACCTCATATGCAACAGGTCAAAAAGACGGAAGGTCATGCAACAAGGTAACAATGAACATGCATCAGTCACACGATCGAAGGCATTTAAACAGAAGTCGCCCAATAAGCAGATAAGTTCAAAGGCCATTGCAAGTGACAAGGCTCCCAAGTCAGGTTGAAAGTTGTCAATCATAACAACGAACTCATGGCAAGGGTTAATACGACATAGAATGTCACCACACACCTTGCTAGATGTTATACAGAGATTAACTTATGAACAATGGGTAGTAGTGATAGAGACAGACTTTGGAGGTGTCCTATCCATATGGACGTCAACTATCCCAAAGCCGCTAGCACGATGGCTGTTACAGAGTTTTGATGTTTGGGCTTGTTCACTAAAGCTCCCTGATGGAAAGGTCGTAGATATTACGGAGGAAGATGTACATACAACTCTGAGATTGCCAATGGGACCCCTGGAAGTACCAGATTTGACATCAATGGAAGTTGATGAGTCCTTCACGAAATTTTTACAATCCTGGAAACATCGATGGCATATTAAAAGAGGCAGTCCAGCAATAACAAGAATGGGGGAAGGAATTCTAGAAAACGGCGATCACATACATGAATATCTCATAGATTTTATGACTTTTGCCATTTCAAGCATAATTCATGGGAACCCAAATGGAACATGCAACTTCCATCTGCTGAAAATAATGAAGGATGTGCATACGATAAAAGAGTATAATTGGTGCGAGTATGTTCTTCGATGTTTGATAAGAACAGTACCAGTTTGGAAGAAGAATAAGCAATAGTTTTACACTGGACATTTATTAATCCCCATGGTAAGCACATTACCTCATTGCAAACATTATTTACTTGCAATTTTATTATACATAATTTCATCACATATATATCATTCATATATGTTTCAATTTGTCTGTTAGTATTGTTACCTAGATAGAGTCCAATTTGGAGGAGAAAAGACAATGCATTGGTACCCCACAACCATGAATTGGACTACTGAAAAAGTTAGTAAGCGTGATATTGCTAAGAAAAAAGTTGGGAAATATGGACTAGGAATCGTAGTGGATAGAATTGACTACAAGAACATTGAAGAACTTGCTGAGAAAGATATGGTGAGTGACCGTAACAAACATTGCCAAGATGTAACAACTCCGAACCTACCCCCAAGTCCATTAGTGACAAGTGCTCATTGTGTCCATTGCAAAATAAAGACGCAACCACCTTCGCTTTTGGGTACATTCACAATTACGGTATTTTAGTATGTATTGTTCGCTTTCATGCATAGTGACAGTTCACTTACATGTTATTTAATTGTTTACTCACTCACCATAAAATTGTTCACTCATAAGCAATTGTGCACACCAATATAGTTAGCCTCTTAGGATTGGTTGCTGAACTGCGATGAAATATGGCACTCATCTCGTGTATAATTGTTCACTCATCATCTATGTAATTGTTCACTTATCGCATGCAACCGTTGGCTTTCAATATGATTGTGCACTCAAACTCTGTCCAATTGTTCACTCCCCTACTATGAAACTGGTCACACACAATGTTATTAATTGTTCATTTTGTCGTGGGATTGCCAACGTTGTATCGATACGATTCACTCTTTTGCAATATGTAGTGATTTGTAGAATGAAACCTCTTATCTTATGCAACTATATGTGATTATCTACTTTGATTATATAGGATTATGCATCCCTAATGAATGGAAGACCTTTTGAAATCAATCCCTGAAGCACATCAGAAGTTTTTAGTGGCACAACTGGTGACATACATGGCAGGGGAACATATGATATGTACCACTCCTCATCAAACAGACCAACAACCAACCGGAGTACTTGTGCCAGACTAGGAGATAGAGGAAGAAATGATAAGATTGGAAGAAATTGTCAAATCAACCTTTATGAAGGCAAAGTCAATTAGTAATGTCAAATACAACTCAATTGAACCTCCACCGTTTTCCCTTAGGATTGATTCCCCTTCAACTGATGACAATGGCCAGGACAAAGGGCCTTCAATTCCTCAAATGTCATCATCAGCGGGTGCAGAAACCTCACCCGTGTTAGGTAAAAGGAAGGTGGAAGCGAAAAAGAAGAAGCCAGAGGTAGGGTAAAAGAGAAAAAGGTGCCAACAAGACAACAACCAAAAAGAAATGTTCGAGAAGTTCCATACGCTTGTCTGTCACCCTTCATTAAAGATTACTTGGAGGCGAGGGATAAGCTATCTCAAAATCAACTTATATTAGTTGCTTATGCATTCCACCATACTAATGATGAACACCCAAAAGAGTAAGACATTTTTTTTGGGTTTATTTTATTCATTGGCATGTGTCAACTTATTTGTGTGATCACAAACATTGTGTATCTTCATTCTATTTATGATCCTCACGTACATAGTGCTTAGTGATTCCTATATGTTCATTATGTGAAACATTGTTGTTCACTATCTTATGTTTCATCTTAGTTGTTGTTGTAGAATTGTGTTTATGATGCACAATATTTGTTGGTTGTTCACAATATGAAAAAAAGATGTTCACTACCCTAAATGTTGTTGTTCACTATTTGACATAGTATTTTTCAATACCCTAACTGTGATTGTTCACCGTAGGACGCTGTATTGTTCAGTCATTAGCATTCCAAGTTGTTCACAAGACAATAGTGTGGAGATCACTCAATATAATTCATGGTTGTTCACTCAATACCTTGTGTTTCATCTTAGTTGTTGTAGAATTGTGTTTATGATGCACAATATTTACTGGTTGCTCACAATATGAAACAAGATGTTCACTACCCTAAATGTCGTTGTTTACTATTTGACGTAGTCTTTTTCACTACCCTTACTGTGATTGTTCACCGTAGGACGCTGCATTGTTCACTCATTAGCATTCCAAGTTATTCATTATACAATAATGTGGAGTTCACTCAATATCATTCATGGTTGCTCACTCACTATGAGTCTAGATGATAACTACTCTGTAGCTATCTATTCATTCAAATGTTTTGAATTAGTTATAATGACTAACATGGTGAATGCCTATCTCTAGCGAGCGCCTTTTTGAGCTAGAGCATGAAGAAGAGAGACTGCGTCTATGGGTTACTAGAGACATAATGGGTTCACTTTCTGGGGCAAATGTATAGCTAGAGAATTCCATAATTGATGTGATAACTGTCATCTTCAATTACATGGAAAGAGGGAGAAGCCCAAACTCGCCAAAAAAGTTGTTCTTTACAACATATGTTCATGTAAGTTACTACGTTTTTTAAACAGAAGAAACATTATAGATAGTGAAGTATAAAACTAATCACTAACATCAATTTCAACCAACAAACTCTGTAAATTCACAGGAAGCTATCCAAGCAGCAGATGAGAAAGGAGAAGATGTTAGTATAGCATTTAACAATGGGATGGACCTAGATCTGAAATTGTGTAATTGGGTCAACCTGGACAGCCAACAATTGGTACTATTATGAACACGTATTTAGATATCCAATTTTATGATTTCCCCATGTGCACTATCATTTTCAATTTTAACACATTTTTACCAAACAGGTATTCTTCCCCATGCTGATTGACAACCATTACATTGCACTGTGTGTTAACTACACCACAAAAAAGGCCCGAATAATTAACAATCGAGTGCCAACCAAGGAGCAGTACGAAACTTACATTTACAATGCATATCTACTGGTATTATAGTTAATACACCTATAATGATTTATATTAGTTATACCTTATCGACTAACAAAGCTTGTACGAACTGTGAAGGTAACATCGTTCGCCAAGTACTTAAAGTCCACAGGGAAACAATATGGTCGTGAGTACAACAATTTCGGATACTCGGGTGTAGGCCAACTCTGAGAAGTAACAACAATGACAACGATTGTGGAATATATGTTTTATAGCATATGGAGACATTTACTGGAGGAGATGTCGCGAACTGGAGAAGCGATTTCGAGCAGATAAAGTCATCAAAGGAAGCAACGGTATTTAATCTTTGATGACCTAACCAAACCTATTCGAATAACTTATAGTATTTAATTTACATTTGTTTGTTGTCACCTATAGGATCGATTTTCGCGGAGTCTACGATCAAGGTATTGTGCCATGATGCTAGGCAGCAACCTGAACAAGCTCAAGTATCAAGTGCAAGAGACAGCAAGAGCCGAGCATAGATGACATGCTTGTAACATTGGCCATTTGCTCCCGCCTTTTTTGACTGCACAACATTGACATTTGGTGGCCAAACCTCGCATCTATTTTGGATTTTTTTATTTGATGTTTGAGGAATGCCATTGTAAATGACTACATAGGCTCCCAAATTGGTATGCCTTTTTGTCGCAGTATTGTAATGACATAAACAAGGCATTAACTTATTTTTAATTGTAGAAACATTATTTACCCAAGCGAATGTGCCTTGTATATTATAATAGATTGTTTCATGGACTATTAATATCCAGGAAACATATCTTCTCAACATGAGCAACGCAGGTGTCACCAATGATCACTCAATACAGCATCGTTTGTTGACTACCTTGGTCTGGTTAGTGCAAACCATCATTCAAAGTTGTTCACTAAATAATAAATATTTGTTCGCTGAATAAGTCATTGTTGTTCACCAATTTATACATTGTTGTTCAATGCTTGAGACAATCTTAGGTGAAGTTGTTCACTGCTTCAACCACAAGTGTGCACTGAGTTATGTTGAATGGTATATTGTTGGTTGAGTGATTACCCATCAATGATGGTGCATCACTAAACTCTATTACCTCCAGTGTGGTATGTTGTTCAATGCACTTGATCTTCATCATATGAAATTACTTGTCCATTCACTTTTGGATTGAATGTTACAATTTGTTCATCACATTAGGCATTATGGTTCACTTCAATAGTCATTAATTTTCACGAGTTTCACAAAAACAAATGAAATTGTCCGATGCATGTGTATTTAGATAGAATGGTATATTGTTCACCAACTTAGGTACCTTTTGTGCACTGCATTTGTCCTTGTGGTTCACTTCAGTTGTCAATGTTGTTCACTAGTTGAAAAAACAATGTCGCATCCATTATGATTGTAATGATCTATCAACATTAGCAATCTATGTATGTTTATTTACAATCACATCTCAATACTATCATTCAACGAAAGTTGTATGACATCTACATACACGAAATATTTGTTCTTGTACTTTTTCTTCATCCTCTCACTACACACACTACATGATAACACAAAAATAATTACAATGTTTTGGAGGTTTTTCAACTCCCATTACTAACTTTACATAGTACAATATAAGGAATACAAATCAACACCCTCCAGTGTGAATTGGTTGCTATTTTCCTATATAACCCTGACTACTTCGCAATATAGCCAATACTGCACAAAAGGTGTTGTTGACCCGCACCTAATATATTACCAGGAGGAGCACCCATGATTGGCACTGGTAAAAACATATTGTTACCATGATACACATTTGTTTGAACACTTGGTTGCATAACTCTCAAATTGTTGCTTCTAGAAGGAACATAATACATAGGATGAAAGGACCCCGATGGAATTGAGTTCTACATGAAAAATATATATATATATATATAAACTACTGACATTATACAATGTAACACTTATATCAATAATATATCAGTAAAAATAACTCAATGTAACAAAATTGGGAACTGCATTACTCCATGAGTTCAATCCATTACTCATTACACACCATTACACAAATGGTTGTTGTTCACCTCATTCGCACAAATTGTTCACTGCTTCTCAAGTGAATATGCAATAAATAATCTATATGATTTATCAACTAAACTAATAATATTATATCGAACCATCATTACCAGCACAACACCAATTTGATTCGAATAACCAGCACTAATCTGATTCATATGACATCCCAATTGACCGTACAAAAACAATTTCAATAACCAATCACCTTTAAAATACAACAATACCATTCCAATAATTCAAATGCAACTGGTATATATCCACAAAGACAAAAAAAAAGGATGACCCAAGACACAAACATTGTATATCTGAATCGGCTAGAAATCAGAACACGTGGTTACCTTCTGCCCATTTTCATCACCTTGAACCTATAGAACACGAAATATCAAATGCAAATCCAATCTAGAATACATTGCAAACATAATCACCAACACAAAAATTAGTTGTTTGTATGGACAACTATACCTGAGCTATTGATTTAGAATCACTACCACAACAAACATCCTCTTTCCTTTTCTTTCGTTTAGCTTGTTTAGACTTTTTATCAATTGTGCTCTTCAGGCTTGTATTTCTAACACCCTTCTTACGCAATCCAGGAGAGCCTAATATATTATTAAATGGCGCTGCATCTTTTCCCACCACCCCATCTTCAACATATATATTGAACCAACATCGTTCTCAACGAGCTCTTTCAAAATAAGAAACTGCTCCTCACAGTGAGCTCTAGCTTGTTTGTTTGCTTGGCTTGTAGTGATTAACGCATTCATGTGTCGAATCATTTGCACTCTCCATACAGAATTGCACATCGTCTTCTCTTTTTTTGGGGAACACTTCCACCATTATCGACATCATCAGCCTTTATTCCCTTACACCACCTGCTGACAATATACATATCCGGTATCTTCTAAATGCAACAAACATGCAATCTCCGTAGACAATGGGAGCACAAAATACCAACCTCTGTAAACATATTACAACTACAATCAACAACCCCTTCCTCTTCATTAAAATTTACAATATTTTGGAACATGTATTGCCCACGTTCACTTGAATGCAATATACTTTTTGCACCCCCTACCTCAAAAACCCTAATAGAAGTATCATATGGTAATTCCTTATGCATATAGCCAGCACCAAAAATAAATTGCTCTTCAAATACAACAAAAACTTCAATTGTATACACAGACAACGCATGTTTAACCAACTCCACTGACGAAAACACCATTCTTGCATTGCCATTACTACATCTATGGTTTTCACCATTCTCCTTAATTCGCCATTGAGACACAACTTCACAAATATATCATAAAAATCACATAACCCAGTTGTTGCCCGTAAGCTCCTCTTCAAAGATTTATTTGTTGATTCACTCCTCTGTAAGGACAACAAACCTCCTGAAAAGGTTTGTTTGGAAAAAGCAGGACACTATTTTGCTCTCAAATTGTAAAGATTATTGAGCCATTGATTATTCTGACAATCATATTCTTCCATCATCCTACAATATGTAAACATAACCAACTATGACAATCTTATTGAACAACGCATACATGTACAATGAACAACACCTATATGTCATCAATTAACAACCCAATGAAATTAAGTGAACAATATTCAGATCAATAGTGCACAATAACCATATAACAGTGAATATCTAAGCACGAAACCATCAAACAAAAATGAAAAACATACATGTCCCAATAATACTGAAATTCGCATTCTGTATCACAATCCATTAAAACCATATTGAATAATTTTGTGAAACCATCTTTTGATCGAATGTGTCCAATATTCTTCTTGGAGTTTTGGATGATATGCCAACAACATAACCTATGTCGTACTCCTGGGAAGACAATATCAATTGCACATGCCATTGAAAATGCTTGCTCTGTCATGATTGTAAGTGGTGCCTTATTACTTATACTCTTCAAAAACTGACGAAACAACCACACAAACGACTCTTTCCTTTCATTAACCATAAACCCGCACCCAAACATGACATTTTGAGAATGATGATTCATGCCCACAATGGTGAACAAATCTTATCGTACTTATTAGTACGATATAAAGTGTCAATGAATACCAAATCTCCAAATAGCATATAATCTTCTAACATTCGCTTGTCACGCCAAAGGAAACTAATTAGGCAACCATCAGCATCTAACTCAAATGCAAAGAAGAACTCTTCCTCATTTTCATGGCGGCTTTGGAAAATTTGAATAAATGCTTCCGCATCACATCCATCAAATGACCTTTTACAATCTTCCCCAAGTTTATTATAAATATCTCCCAATGAATATCCAAGAAAATCAGAACCCCAGCCTGTTTTGTCAACAAACGATATGGTCGTCAACATCCATCAAATGACCTTTCACAATCATCCCCAAGTTTAGGATCTTTGACAAACTGCAGGTCTTCGGGTGTCACTTTTCGATGTGAAGTCAGCAAATGACGTTGATTCGGGCAACACAACGGGTGATTATGGTCAGTTACATGCCTTGTAACAGTCCACTTCCCATCCTTGTCAATGTTGAACTACACAAAGGCTCCACAACCAGTCCAGTATCAAGGTTAGTATAACCTTTACCACGGTAACCTTTATCCTCTTTCACACCCTCTTTCAAGCAACAAAACTGATGTATTGACAGTTGGTCGTTGCTTCGTTTACTTGTCTTGTGACGACGAATGCTAAACTCGGCCTTATATGCATACTCATTATACATATTAAAAACTTCCTCATCTGAGAAAGCAACACGACCTATCTCGCTCTAACTGAACTATTTGCCAATTATCATTCGAACAACCTGCGAAACAATATTAACGAAACACCATATAGTGGTTGACATAAAAAAAAACTAATAAAATAGTAAAAAATGTTGTTTGATTCAAGCACATGACACATACCTCCAATATCAATGCTTAACGCTACAGCCTCTTCATTAACAATAGCTGCACAAACAACCAAACTAAAGAATTAACCAAACCGGACTTACATTGGTACACTACACATTATATGATAGCATTGTTCACAAAATGAATAAACATTATTTACTGCATATATCGTAATCGTTCACCAAATTTCTAAACATTATTCACTGCATTTATCATAATTGTTCAAAAAATTACTGCACATTATTCACTACATTTATCATAATTATTGTTCACTCCAACATTCACTGCATAGCTCATCATCATCCATTAGCTACATGTATATTGTGCATTATTAGAGAGTCATCTATAAAAAATAAAATTAAAAAAAAACATGTTTTGATCGTAGTTTACTGCATTACTCATCAATGTGCATCAAATTTGTCATCGTTATTCACCAACTTAATAAACATTGTTCACTGCCTTTATCATAATTGTTCACTCCAACACTATACATTGTGCACTTACGTATGGGCATTACTCATTGCATACCTCAACATTATTCACTAGCTATATTACTATTGTGTACTATTACAAAGCCATAAAAAAAAGTATATTATGACGGTAGTTCACCACATTACTCATCATTGTGCACTGGATTTATAATCAAACAAACAACGCTTAGTACTGCAAATTGTGCACTGGAATTGTCATCATTGTTCACTGCATTCCTAAACATTATAACATGTAGCAATAATACTTGTTCACTCCAACATTCAACTTTGTGCACTTAGTATCCTCATTACTCACTGCAAATTTCATCATTAATTATTCACCAACTTGATGGCTGACATGAAACCAATCAGCAGTGTCGTTGTTCACTGTGTAACTCACCAACGTTCACTGCAACCCTCACAGATCGTCAACATCGTTGTATTCCATCTCTTTACTAAAAACACATCTTTACCCAACAAATTTTTCAAATGCAACATCGAACACATATTAGCAACCCCAAAATACCCAACCATGTTGCATACATGAAACCAATTTAAATAGACCACAACATGAGTATGCAGCCTCAAAACAGAGTAAGCAAGTTTGGAAACAAATTTATCTTATTCATCATTGTTGATTTTGATATGCTTAAAAATCTCATAAACAAGACTCAAGTATCAAGCATATATCCTCAGGAACTCATTCAAGTTAAAGGAAACTAATCGACTAATCGTATATACAAAACCACGTAAGACCATGTCAATTCAGACAGAGGCTTAATTAATCACACATACGCATCAAATCTTTTGCAACTTGTTGATCTCCAATTTGGTCTTGAATATATTTCATATCTTCAAATCAATTTCGAATTCAACTATACAACAAATGGTTCAATCAAAAATGGATGCACATTTGTAAATTTGACTCAACAGAATATTGAACTATCATTTTGAATAAGTAACTGTTACTGCTCTTGTCGGGTGAACAATGTTGAGCACTGGAGTGAACAATCGCGCATGTTGGAAATAAATAACCGCCACACTGTGCTGCTTCTAACCATACCATTTTTTTGATGAAGAAGAATTTAAAAAAATTTATCTGACATGGCAGCCATGTCAACTATTGGAGCATGTGCTCCAGGAGCACACAATAATTTGCAAATAAACTATTATGCGTTTATGCATGTATAATATTTCTAATATCCATTTTATTGTCCTCTCAATTAAATCAAAATTTAATAGTACATGATTCAATAAATAATAAATTTATTTCATCTGAAAATTATTATTTCTTTTTAGCACATTATTCAATAATTCCATAAATAATAAATTAATTTCATCTAAAAATTAATTTCATCTAAAAATAAATAATTAATTCTATACTCCCTCCGTTCTAGTTGACTACTGACTATCACGGTCTCCAAAGTTATTTTTTGATTGATAATTTTCTATATAATATTTTATTAACAATTGTAATATTATAGTTTTAGATTTTTCGTCGCGAATCTAGTAGCAGTAAATTTGACTGCATAATTTTAAAAAATGACAATTAATAATTTAATATAAAACGGAGAGAGTAAATAATAAGGTAAGACAAGACCGCAAGAGGTGTACTTTCAGGGGAAAAAAACTAAAGATTAAAGTGGGCATTAAAATAAGGAAATCAATAAATGGAAATTGGATTCTAATAATACGAACTTTTGGTCATATAAGACTTAATAATACGAACTTTTGATTTGGTGATTAATAATATGAACTTTGACCCCCTGTTGCCCCCAATAACACGCCACCGAGTTAAGATTAACTTAACTCGGTGCCGATCCTAGCTGGCGGCGGAGGTATGTTGTCTTTGTATTTTGACTGTGTCATTTCATCCGTTGACTTAAAAAAAATGCCAACTCACCGCTTTTATTTTTTATCCTTTTATTATTTTAACCCACTACTCTTCTTGTTCTTCTCACGCCCCCCGACCTGGTTGCTCTCTTAGCCTCGTTGCCGGCTGCCGACTGCCCCCCGACTTGCTTGCTTGAACTCGCCGTTGTCACCGCCTTGATCTCCGATAACTGCCTCTCTCTCCTCTGTCTTTTAACCCCCCTTACTTTCTGCATTTTGGTTACGAAACTTGGGTTTTTAGTTTCTGGCTAAGTGTTGAAGAATGAGGAAGAACTTGGGTCGTTTGATTTTCTTCGTTCTTGCTTTTCTGGATCTGTGTTTGGTACTAGGATGTATGATTGTTGCTCAGAGCCCTTCTTTGAACGACGACGTTTTGGGGTTGATTATGTTCAAAGCCGACATTCACAACCCAGATGGAAATGGAGTTTGAGACGGCGGCGAGTGCCGGCAAGCAGGTCGGGGGGGGAGTCGGCAGCTGGCAGCGAGCCTGAGAGCTTATGGGCGTGAGAAGAAGAAGAAGAGTGGTTGGTAATTTTGATTTTTCTTGGTAATAAACTAATCAATGAACTAACTCATCAGGGAACTTTGATTTTTCTGGGTAATTTTACCAACTCACCCTTTGTACACCTCAAATTCCTATAGGTAGCTAATCAACTAACTTAAAATTCTTCTGGGCAACTAATCAATCCATTTTTCTGGGCAACTAATCAATCAATTGTTCTGGGCAACTAGACTCAAATTCTTCTAGGTAACTTTTGGTGCGACAATGGTGTTTTGGGGCGGATGGTGGTGGAAGTGAAGGTGGTTGGGTGGTATTTTGGTGGCTGCGATGGTGAGGTGTAGCGGTAGTAATGGTGGTTTAAAAGTTCTGTAGTGGTGGAGATGGATGAGGGCGATGATGAAAGAAAAAGGTGAAGTTGGTGAGAAAAAGAGAGAGACAGAGGACAGAGAAAGAGGGAGGAAGAAGAAGATTGTGAAAGAGAGAGGGGGGCTGGAAATCTGCAATGAAGAGAGAGAGACGGGAGAGAAAGAGAGAGGGGGGCTGACGTGGACAAATAATGCTGATTGGACAAGTCAATATTAACAAAATTCATCCCTCCGCTGCCAGCTAGGATCGCCACCGAGTTAAGTCAATCTTAACTCGGTGGCGTATTGTTGGGGGCAATAGGGGGTCAAAGTTCGTATTATTAATCACCAAATCGAAAGTTCGTATTATGAAGTGTTAGAGAAAATATATAGCAAGGTAACAGCGGAAGCGAAATAAATCCAATTGAAATGACGGAAATTACGACAAAATTCAGGAACAAAATAATAAGAGCGATAAAAGAACACAACCACAAAGTTTACGTGGGAAACCGAAGAACTCGGAGAAAAACCCACGGACGGCGACAGCCAGAAACCAATCCACTATAAGAAAGGAGGAGTACAATCAGATCACTATCACAGGGTGTGACGAGATCCACAACAAAGGAGATTACAACACAAAGGTCTCTCCCTCACAACTCTCAATCTTTCTCTCTCGCTCTGGTGTCTTCTTGTGTAGTTTAGGTGGAGATACAAGTATAGTATTTATATTAATAATGAGAGAAGGAAACTAGGTTAAAAACAATAACATAAGACAACCCTAGCCGCTAGCTATCGGGCTTCATAAGCGGCGGCCCACCGACGTAGACGGAGATCAGCTTTGGCGCTGGCAGCGCCTAGAAGAAGGGAGTAGCGCTTGGGCCTTCGATTCCACATCATGAGGCGCTAGTAGCGCGGAATCCCGCTGCTAGCATTGATTAGGCTCATTTTTTAGCCTTATTTATACCTCCATGCTTGGTCTTTCAGCTCGTTTTCCACGATAATAATGCCACTTATATTATGTTTTTCCCCTGTTTTGTAGGCCTTGAGTGTGAGACCCAAAAGACTCGGGAAAAGAGCGAGATCCTTAGAGCGAGAGGCTGGCCCGGGACTCAAAGTCGGATGCCGAGATCATGGAAGAAGTCGGGAGCCGGGAGAAGTCAAAAAGGCCGAGATATCAAAGAAAACAGGGGGCACGATCGTGCATCATATCGGCACGATCGTGCAGTCCCCTTGCTCTAAAGAAGCTCTACCCCGAATTTCCGCACGATCAGAATTCTAGGTGCACGATCGCACCACCTTCTGGAAGATCCGCACGATCGTGTCGCTTCACCGCACGATCGCGCTACTCCTGCCTCAAGATTCGCCAGATTTTCAAACGCACGATCGTGCGAATTTTTCGCACGTCGCGAGATATCGGATTTCATCCCCTGTTTCCGGATTCAAAACGACGCACTTTGGGATTTTTTGGGGAACTATTATAGATTTTTAAGGTTGAAATTCAGCAGCTTTTATCATTCCCTAGGTTACTTAGTCACCCTTATTTGTATTCTCTCTAGTTTTAGCCCTAAAACCCCTTTTGTTTAGAGCACTCTTAGCTTAATTAGTGTTAATCTATCTCTACAAACCTCTCTTTTTATCTTCATTTATTGCTTTGTGCTGGTTTATTTTCATCATTCGAAGACTTTGGAAGGATATTTAAGTTATTTTGGAAGCATTTATTGAAGGAAAGTCATCTTAAGGTATAATTTATCTCATTGCTACTGTTTTATTGCTTTCTTAAGCGTTTTATGTTAGGTTTAGTGTTTTGCTTGCCGAATATGAGTTGTTTTGCTAGTTTAGGTTTGAATGTTATTAGTTTAATGTTTGTTAATATGATTAGAGGCTAAGTTTTTCTGGGCTTGGGGGTTTAATGGCCCCTAACGAGGTCTAACCTTGAAGGTTTAGTGAAAGGGGGTGATTATTTTGGGTTTAAGGATTCTCTCACCTTTTACTCTATCATTGTGGGAGGTTTGGTTGTCTGGAAAGTTGTCAAAACTCCTCTAACACATTGATTTGGGTTCTCGGTGGAGTGATTTACCTTACTCTCATGAGAATGAGAGTTGGGTTGATTAGGGGTGTTGAACTAATTACTCCTAATTACTTTCCTTCATGGAAATGAGGGGAAGTAATTCGGTTTCAATCTAATGTCTCCTTTGGAAGAGGGAGCTTAGAATGGTTTAAATTTATCAACAACCCATTCCGAGCCTTGTTTGATCACTCCTTCTTCCTTTATCTTTTAGGGTTAGGCTAAGTTAGGTGGCTAGAACAACCCCCGGGTCCTTCTTTCTTGTGAGTGTTCTCTTAAGTGTTAATTCCTCGTTAGTTTAGTCTAGTTAACCTAAATCTCATCATTGGTGAAAATTCTTATTTAATCTGAACTCTTTTGCTTAAAACGGACCGAACTTGACCTAGTTCCCTGAGGATACGATATACAACCCCGGCTATACTATAGCTTAAACAAATGGCGCCGTTGCCGGGGAGCTAGCGCTTCAAGTTTTTTCGTTTAGTCTAAGAGTTTAGTTTAAACTACCTTGCGTGTTGTGTTGTTGTGTGTCGTAGAGTCCTAGGGCGGACTTACGGTTTTTGCTTGAGTTCTGTGCATGTCCAGGAGATCCCGGCGAGTTCAAAATCAACCTCCTCCCACTCCGATAAATCCGGAGATCGAAGCGTCCGCACGTCACGCAAACGCCGCAACCCGAAGGCGTCGTCGCCAACGGCAACAACCGCAACCTCAACAAATGGAGGAACCACCACCACCACCCTGTACCCTCCTCTCCTACACCGCTCCTACACCGGGTACGAGAGGGTCCGCTATTCTTCTTCCCGACCTCGCCGATGGGGTTGTTTTCGACTTCAAGCCCGGTTTCTTACACCTCATTGAACAAAATCAATACCGAGGCTCGGACATGGAAAACCCCATCGAGCATGTGAATCAATTTCTCCAAAGGGTCGGCATGGTGCGTATGCCCGGTGTTAGTGATGAATATCTAAGGCTCAAGTACTTCCCATTCTCCCTTGCGGAACGAGCCAAGAGTTGGTTGGACAATTGTGCTCTGAACACTTATGATACATGGGACGCATTGTGTAACGACATCCTCAATCGGTTCTACCCCCAAGCGGAGGCGCAACGGATTCGATTGGAGATTATTGGGTTCAAGCAACGATCGGGTGAGTCATTATTTGAGGCATGGGAATGGTTCAAGGGCTTGCAAAGGGAGTGTCCACATCATAATTTCAATCCATCGTTAATCCTTAATCCCTTCTATCAAGACCTTAACGGTTCGGTCAAGCAAGCAATAAATAGTGCCTCGGGTGGCCTATTTTTGGGAAAAACTCCGGATCAAGCCGACACTTTTCTTCAACAAATGGCTCAAACCTCATGTCATTGGGGAGGTGGGCGAGATCCAGGAGATCGATTGATTTCTGGTGAAGACGGCAATATAAACTTCCTCATCAAGACCGTCCAACAATTGGCACAAGATGTGGCCGAGATTAAAACGACTCAACAAATCAAGGCGGTGAGTGAAGTTCAAATGCCTTCCTCACCATCATCCTCGATGTCTGTCACTCAATGTGAGGTTTGTCTTGGGCCACATGCTACCTTTGAGTGCTCTCCGGAGTTTATTGCGAATGAGCAAGCCAATGCCTTGTACCACCAAAATTTGTCTTGGCGAACCGAATACCCCACTCGCCCTCAAGGAAACCCCGCATATGTAGCCCCTAGAGGCTTCGCTCCCCAAGGACAAGGTCGCCCTCACCAAGCCCGCCCATCCTACCAACACCCCGCTCCACAACCCGTCCACCAAGCTCCTCCAGGCTACCAACAACCCATCTCATATCCCCAACAACCCATCTCATACCCCCAACCATCTCAACCCTCCACCCAAGACCAAACCCTTGAGTTGCTAAAAACTGTAGTGCAAGGCCAACAAACCGATAGGGCACACACCGAAGCTCGCTTTAAAGCCTATGAGACTCAATTGACTCAGTTGGCTCAGCAACTTAACCTCCAAAGCCGTGCGCCGGAGCGTCTCCCTAGCCAACCTCAACAAAATCCCAAGGGACACCTCAACGCCATAACTTTGAGAAGCGAAAAGGAGTTGGAGGGCCCTAAAGGTGGAGTGCCGCTAGAAGAAGTAAGGGATGAAGTGGAAGTTGAGGATATCACTCATGAAGAGGAGGGAGTTGAAGTGCAAGGACAAGAGGTTTGTGATGAAGGAGTTGAGGAGCCCAGTGATGTAAGAGGAACGAAAAGGAAAGAGGCGGTGATTGAGAAGGAGCAAGAGCCAATTCTTCAACAAAAAAGGCCCTTTCAACCGCCCATACCGTTTCCCCAACGGTTTGCCAAGCAAAAGGAGGATGCCAAGTTCTCCAAATTTCTGGAAATCCTCAAGAAACTACATTTCACTATCCCTTTTCTAGAGGCTATCTCTGACATGCCTTCCTACACCAAGTTCTTGAAGGATCTTCTATCGAACAAAAGGAAGGTGATGGAGCATGCGACAGTCTCATTGATAGGAGTGCGGTCAGCTGATTGAAAACAAGCTACCTCACAAGCTTTCCGACCCCGGAAGCTTCTCAATTCCATGTTCTGTCGGAGATATGGCCATTAGTAAGGCCCTTTGTGATTTGGGGGCAAGTGTAAGCGTTATGCCCTATTCGATCTACAAGAAGCTACACATGGGGGAGTTGAAGCCAACAACAATATCTTTGCAAATGGCCGATCGATCGATTCGCCGGCCTTTAGGAATCCTCGAGGACGTGCCTCTCCAAGTCGGCAAGTTCTATATACCGTGCGACTTTGTGGTTTTGAAGATGGCCGAGGACGCCCAAATCCTAATCATTTTGGGTCGTCCCTTCCTCGCGACAGCGGGAGCTATGATCGATGTGAAGAATGGGAAATTATCTCTTCACATCGGCGATGAGAAGATCGAGTTCAACTTACAAAGCTCCGTTGCTACCCCATCGATCAATGAATCATGCTACCAAGTCGATATCATCGATGAAGTTGTTGAGGAAACCCTCGGTCCTCATTGGGCTTTCGAGGACCCATTGGAAGAAGCCTTGTTAGAAGCATTTGAGCCGGAATCACTGGAAGGGGATGTGGCATCCTATGTGGCTATTTTTAATGGAGAATTGAACTTTGAGGAACCTTGCGTGATGGAAGCTTTTACCTCCGGTATCTTTGAACGGGAGGCGGCATGGTATACTACTCTCTTCAACAATGCACCGACAAGCAATGATCCTTTCGTTGAGTTTGAGGGGATTTCAAGTGTGGAAACACGGCCGTCAAAGGACAAACAATTGCCGACTCCGGAGCTAAAACCTCTTCCCCCAAGTTTAAGGTACGCTTTCTTAGGACCTAATGAAACCTATCCAGTCATAGTCAATGCAAATCTCGATTGCACTCTTCTTGAAAAGTTGTTGACCGTTCTTCGAAAATACAAAGGGGCTATCGGGTATTCGATTGATGATTTGACCGGATTGAGTCCCTCTATTTGCATGCATGAAATTGACCTCGACCTAGATGCAAAGCCCTCTAGGCAACCCCAAAGGAGGCTTAATCCAAATATGCAAGAGGTAGTAAAGAAAGAGGTCCTTAAGCTTCTTGAGGCGGGTATAATCTATCCCATAGCTAATAGTGAGTGGGTTAGTCCTGTCCAAGTGGTGCCAAAGAAGGGGGAATGACGGTAGTGATGAACGATAAGAATGAGTTGGTGTCTACAAGAACCGTGACGGGTGGAGAATGTGTATCGACTATAGAAACCTTAACAAAGCCACCCGAAAAGATCACTTCTCGCTGCCCTTTATGGATCAAATGTTGGAAAGATTAGCCGGTCATGCTTTTTATTGTTACTTAGATGGTTTTTCCGGGTTCTTTCAAATACCCATCCACCCTAATGACCAGGACAAAACCACATTCACATGCCCTTACGGTACCTTCGCCTATCGAAGGATGCCGTTTGGGTTGTGTAATGCCCCAGGTACGTTCCAACGATGCATGATGGCTGTTCTTTCCGATTTGATTGAGAAAGTCATGGAGGTTTTCATGGATGACTTCTCGGTATACGGTAACACCTTTAAAACGTGTTTGCAAAACCTTGAAATGGTGTTATCGAGATGCCTTGAAGTCAATCTTGTTCTGAACTGGGAAAAGTGTCACTTCATGGTCACGGAAGGGGTGGTTCTAGGCCATGTCGTGTCACAACGGGGTATCGAGGTTGACCGGGAAAAAGTGGAGGTCATTGAGAAGCTACAACCCCCGACCACCGTCAAGGGGGTGAGGAGTTTCCTTGGTCATGCCGGCTTTTACCGCCGGTTTATCAAGGATTTCTCCAAAGTAGCATGGCCTCTCACTCAACTCCTGGCCAACGATGCGCCTTTCATCTTTTCTGACGAATGTGTTGAAGCTTTTGCTAGGTTGAAGCAAGTCCTGATGAGTGCGCCAATCTTACAACCACCAGACTGGCTCTTACCCTTTGAAGTGATGTGCGATGCGAGCGATCTCGCCATTGGGGTCGTCCTGGGGCAGCGGAAAAATAAAAAACCGTACGCGATACATTATGCACGCCGCACCCTCGACGACGCCCAAAGGAACTACACGACTACCGAGAAGGAGTTGCTCGCAGTTGTTTTCGCCATCGAGAAATTCCGGCCCTAGTTGTTGTGCTTGAAGGTGGTTATCTTCACCGACCATGCAGCTCTTCGATACCTCCTTGCAAAGAAAGATGCGAAGCCCCGGCTCATAAGATGGATACTTCTCCTTCAGGAGTTTGACATTGAGATCAAAGACAAGGTCGGGGCGCAAAACATGGTCGCCAATCACCTTTCTGGGATCGTGGTAGAGCATGATGATACACCCATTGATGACACCTTCCCCGATGAGCATCTTTGTGCCGCAAGCGCCATCAACCTCCCTTGGTATGCCGATATAGTCAATTACTTGGCTGCCGGCTTGTTGCCCCCGGAACTTAGCTACCATGAGAGGAAGAAGCTAATACACGATGCAAAGTTCTACCATTGGGATGATCCATTCTTATTCAAGTCTTGCAAGGACGGTATCTTTAGGAGGTGCATTCCGGAAGATGAAGTACAGCGTGTCCTAGCCCATTGCCATGAGCTTCCATGCGGAGGCCACACCGGGGCTTCAAAAACCGCCGCGAAGGTCTTACAAGCGGGCTTCTTTTGGCCCACTCTTTTTCGCGACGCGGATAGACACGTTCGGGCATGTGATCGATTTCAAAGAACCTGCAACCTCACACGAAGGCAAGAGATGCCTCTCAATTACATCTTGGAAATCGAGGTCTTTGATGTTTGGGGCCTCGACTTCATGGGCCCCTTCCCATCCTCAAAAGGTAACTTGTACATTCTTGTCGCTGTGGATTATGTATCAAAATGGGTTGAGGCGATTGCTAGCCCTACAAGCGATTCGAGGGTGGTGATGAGGATGTTCAAGAAGATCATCTTTCCAAGATTTGGGGTGCCGAGAGTGATCATCACCAACAATGGTTCTCACTTCGTGGAAAAGAAGCTTGGTGCACTTTTGGCAAAGTATGGAGTGAAGCACAAAAGAGGTCTTACATACCACCCACAAACAAGTGGGCAAGCCGAAATTTCAAACCGGGAAATCAAGTTCATCTTGGAGAAGACCGTTGTAAAGTTGAGAAAAGATTGGAGTGATAAACTAGATGACGCCTTATGGGCCTACCGGACGGCATTTAAAACACCAATAGGGTCCACTCCCTTCAAGTTGGTGTATGGGAAAGCATGTCATCTTCCGGTGGAGCTCGAGCATAAGGCTTGGTGGGCCTTGAAAGCGTTGAATTTTGATATCAAAGCCTCCGGTGAGAAAAGACTCCTCCAATTGAATGAACTTGAGGAGATAGGGCTTGATGCTTACAACAACTCCAAGATCTTCAAGGAAAGAATAAAGAAATGGAATGACAAAGGCATAGCCAAGAAAGAACTTTGTGAAGGAGAACTCGTGCTTTTGTTCAACTCAAGGATGCGGCTATTCTCCGGGAAGCTCCGATCAAGATGGTCGGGACCATTCCGGATCTTCAAAGTGCCTCCATTTGGAGTATTTGAACTCGAAGGGAAATATGGTGAGACATTTAAAGTCAACAGATCGCAGTTCAAACCGTACATAGAGGGAACGGAGCGCCCGGAGGGATACACTTGCACCCTCCGGGACATCAAGGAGAATTGAAGAGGTTGAGGTCGAGCTCAAGACCTTAAAAGAGTGCTTCATGGGAGGCAACCCATATTTGTAATTGAAGTATTAGTTCTAGAAAAAAAAAAGGGAAGAAAAAAATGGAAATGAAAAAAAAGGAAAGAGAGTGGAGAGTTAGGAGTGAAAGGATGTGAGTGAAAAAGAAGAGAGTTGAAAATAATTGGGAGTTAATTTTGAAGGAGTTTTTGTGCAAAAGAAGAAGTGAGTTGGTCTTTGGTTTGAGTAAGTATGTAGAGTTGAGTAATTGGAGTGTTTTGGTCAATTAGTGTGAGGGAGTTCGAAGAAAAAAAATTGAGAAGGGTGAGGTTTGAAAGGAGTGCAAGGGAAATCTCAGGCAGAAGTGCACGATCGTGTCGTTCATTGGCGCGATCGTGCAGCGGCGTGTGCACAGAAAGCAAGAGAAAAGCGAGGAAAGTGCACGATCGTGCAATATTTTGGCGCAATCGTGCCGTTTCTCCAGAAGGTAGGTCACGATCGCGCAGCCATAGAGCACGATCGTGACGTCCGAGATGCCAGGATTAGAAAGAAAAGGGCACGACCGTGAGGAACATCAGCACGATCGTGTAGATTTGCCAGAACCTAGGTCACGATCGTGCCGAATTCCCTCACGATCGTGTCGTTCACGACTTGTCAGCGCCCAATTTTTCTCTAGAACCGCATGATCGTGCCGATCTTTCGCGCGATCGTGCCGATGGCAATTCCCAGCGGCTTCTCGGCCCTTTTAAACCCAATTTTCACCCCCCAAACCCTCATTTCTTTCCACATTCGAGCCTCCATTCTCTCTCACTCTCACTCCCCTCTCAAACCCTAGCCCCAAACTCCTCAAATTCATCCTCCATCTCTGAATTTCCCCAATTTTCATCCTCCCTAAACCCTAATTTCTCCATTTTCTCTCTCTTTCTCAAACCCTAACCTCACATCTCCATCTCCACCCTCCATTTCCTTATCACCACCATTCTCACTCATCTCCTTTTCAAACCCTAACCGTCACCATCGTGCTAATCCCTCACCCCTCACAAATCCTTCCACTCCTTCCACAAATTCAAGCACCCATACCCTTTTCCTCGTACAAAAAGCCCTAATTTCTCTCTCTAGCATCACTAACTCCCTTATCTTAGTGAGTTAGGGCATTAGAGAAAGAAATTCATCCCACCCTTCTTCTCAAAGCAAGTGTTCAAGCTCTTCAAGGTCTTCAAGTCAATGGCGCCCAAAAGGAGTGCTAGGTCAGGGGCTTCATCATCATCTTCACAACCTCCCCCACCGAAACGAGGTAAATCTGAAGAACAACCTCTCGATTTCGACCAAAATGCTAGAATCCAATTCCGTAATGATGACCATAGGAAGAGGTACGAAGCTTTCAAAACTAGAAAGATTAGTGTACCCAATGTTTATCATGAGTTGTCTTGCGAAAACATAGGAATCAAAACGGCTTTGGAAAGATTTTTTGATGTTTTGGGGTGGGGAGAATTCAAGAACATTGACCATCCCATCTTTGGGCAAGTTGTTCTCGAGTTCCTCAGTTCTTTGGAGGTTGCCAATGATATGACTGCTGAAGCCTCCATAACCTTCAAGATTGATAAAACTGAGTTCAACTTGTCCTTGGACCAATTAACCTCGTTGCTTGGGTTACCCACTGACGGGGAGACCTACATCAAGGCAAGACGCCTTGACACTAATGAGGTCGTCCGGAGGCTTACGTGTAAGGCCAGAAAAGAGCGGGAAAAGGATAGAATGGATCGAATCATTTACCACAATCCCCGCACCACAAAGGCCTCCGACCTTTGCAAGCCAGCCATCCGCTACTTTCATCATCTAGTGGCCAATTCGGTCTGCGGAAGGCATGATGGTCGATCAAATCTACAAGGGGACGATCTCGCGATTATCTACCAAACCTTGATCAACAAACAAATCAACACGGGATCGTATTTAGTGCACCAACTGCATGAGATTAGCCGGTTGACCAGTGCTCGTCGCGTCATCGGAATGGGGCACATCATTCGCCACATGGTCGAACGTGTCGGGATGGGTGCATACATGCGTCGACGGCCGCCTCAAATCCACTGTGAGTCCCTTGATATGGTTACACTCGTGAACATGCGGATTATCAAGCAAGCTAACCGGGGATTCTCCTACGTCCATGGGAGCAACCCCGAGATCTTGTTCTTCCTTGGTCCGCAACGTGAAGAGTGGATCGACCCGTCCGACAAGCGGAATTGGTCTTGTGATGCGAGGGAAGAAGAAGAAGGTGAGGAGGAGGACGAGGAACAAGAAGAGGAGATAGGAGGGCATGGGAATCCGTCCTAGCTAGAAGCCATCAATGACTTATCCGCCCGCTTTGGCCATTTCGAAGTGCAAACATCGGCGCTTCTTGACAGGCACTCCGAAAGACTCGACGGCCTCAACGCTCGTGTTGAATCGGGCTTTATGAGGATAGACCATATGCTCCAGCAACAACAGCAAATCCTTTTCGACATGAGCTATGGCTACTATCAAGGTAGCGGACTCTGAGCTCCCCCGAGTTGGTATCCTCCGGGCTACCAACACCAACCACCGCCCCCTCTGGGGCCCGACGATATGTAAGTTTCCCCGCCCCCACCCTGCTCTCTTCAAGGATTATTCTTCTTTTAGTGTGGGGGAGGTCTTATAGTCGGTTGGGAGTTTGAGTCTTTCGGTTATTGTGGCTTAGTGAGGCATGTTCCCTTCCCCCCTTCAGTATTTACAAAGATTTATGCATGTGGTTTGAGATACTTTCGTTGTTAGGTGATCGATGGTGAATTGAGTCTCAAATAATGTACATTTGTATATACCTTGCATGTACTTTTCTTCTTTTTATTTGGTTCACTTGAACCGCATTTCTTAACTTCTTTCGCATTTAGTCTAGTGCATATATGCTAGCTTTGCATTGTTTTCTTAACCTTGGTTTTCTTCTTTGTTTGTTCGTGGATGGCCGGTTTTCGTTTAGCAATGCGGATCCTTGGTAAGATCGTTCCAATCTTTTCTTTTCTTTCTTTAATTGTGTTTTGCTTTTGTTTTCTTTGCATGCATGTTCTTACTTTTTGGTGGCGCGCGCTATTGTGCGTTGTGTTGGGATTTCTTGTTGGAGCCGTGTGGGCTCGGGGCGCCACCCTTTTTCTATGTGTTAGATGTTTGTATATATGTTTGCTTGTTTCCTTTAGGTGTTTGGACATATGTTTGGTTTTCCTAGTTTTTCTACCCTTCATGAGACACCCTTCCCACAATGAGGACATTGTGGATTTTAAGTGTGGGGGGGGGGGAGATCATTATGTTTTGGGTAGAGCACCTAGTCTTTTTGGGTCCTTTTTGTTACTTTTTCTTTCTTAGAAAAGTTCGTGAAAAAAAAAAGCGAAAAAGTGCTAAAATTTGAAAAAAAAAAAGAAAAAAAATTAGAACGTCATTAGGTTAGGTTAGGTAGTCCTCCGGTGATGATTGTAGGCTAACTAGTGCCTCTTGTAGCTTGGTTTAACCTTTGCATAGCCGACTGTGATTCAAAGCTTTTGAAAAGAATTTTCGAAAACATCTTGATTTGGAATTGCATTTTGATAGTAAAGATTGATGGCCCTTCTTGACCCATTGATGTGAGCTTTGCATATGAACGTTTATGTTCTCTGATTGGTTGTTGAGTACAAACCCGTGAGACTACTAAGCCAAAACGACTAATCATTTTTATTAGTCTCGTATCCCCATGTGTGACTCAACCTTGGTTGCGATATCTAGAACTTGCTTTTCATCTCTTTGAAACTGCATTTTGCATCATGCGTTGACAATATGATTGAGGCATTCATTCTCACTTATTTTAGCTACATATCCAAATAGCCACCCGAATCATGTAATTTCCCACCTATAACCCTTCTTTTAGCCTTTGATTACTCCTTCCCTTTGAAGTAAACTGAAATTTCAAACCTTGGCCGAGTGCATATCTTCCTACCCTAAGCCATTGCTTGGAGTTATTGAAGTGCGATTAGTAGGGTTGCTTGTGAATATTTCCATAGAATGGTATGTTGGGAATGTCATGATTAGGATGTGATGGGTTGTTCCCACTTATGTAGCTTTAAATTAGCTTGATTGCGTTAATGAAACCCGCCGAGTTCTGTGCTTTGTATTTAATCCTCTCTTTATTCACACGCTTCTAAAGAAAAAAAAAGGAGAAAGAAAGAAAAAGCAAAAGAAAGAAAGCAAAAATTGAGAAAAAAGAGAAAAGAAAAGAAAAGAAAGAAAAGAAAAAAAAAAGAGAAGAAAACAAAAGGAAGTAAAATTGTGACGGCAAATGAGGAATTTAGTTTTGAGGCGGTTTCCAATAAATGTTTCTGGTTCATTATAATTGCTTATGGGTGAGTAAGGTTCAATAACATTGCGTGAATTTTGCGAAGTATAACTCCAAGCTTGGCTTCGAGCTCCACTTATCCAAATACTTTCCGTCCCTTACCCCTATCCTTAGCCCCGTTACAACCCCTTCAAAGACCTCTTGATTGTCATTTGCATTTTGCATATAGCGGTAGAGAATTGAGATGATTAGCAAGCATATGGTAGATTGTTTCCTAGGCTAGAGTATTGAGAGAACCAAACATCGAATTCATTTTCAAAACACATGAGAGGAGTGTTTCCACATTCCCAAGAGTGAGGTTTGCTCTCAACCATCTTAGTTTCATACTCTTACATGTGCTTTCTCACTAATTTGGTGACGAAGGGGTGATTGATTTGATCTTGATGGTGTAACTCCCCTTAAATCCTTTTCGAAATTCTCCTCTGTCTTGTGCCAAATTATTTTTAATCGCTTTTGGTTGTGCCTTGGTTAGACCTAGTGGCTTGAAAGTCCTACTAATGCTTACCTGAGGGGGCTTGTGCATAGTTTGGTTGATATTTCTCGCGTTTTCCTGTTTCTCTTCTTTTGTGCCCTTTTTCCTAGTTTAGTAGGCTTGGTGCATATGCTAAATGCACCCGTTGCCTCCCACGAAAGCGGAGTAGCTGTTTAGGCGGCAAGTTTTGCCTTATTTATACCTCCATGCTTGGTCTTTCAGCTCGTTTTCCACGATAATAATGCCACTTATATTATGTTTTTCCCCTGTTTTGTAGGCCTTGAGTGTGAGACCCAAAAGACTCGGGGAAAGAGCGAGATCCTTAGAGCGAGAGGCTGGCCCGGGACTCAAAGTCAGTTGCCGAGATCATGGAAGAAGTCGGGAGCGGGGAGGAGTCAAAAAGGCCGAGATATCAAAGAAAACAGGGGGCACGATCGTGCAGTCCCCTTGCTCTGAAGAAGCTCTACCCCGAATTTCCGCACGATCGTGCAGTCCCAGGTGCACAATCGTGCACCACCTTCTGGAAGATCCGCACGATCGTGTCGCTTCACTGCACGATCGTGCTACTCCTTTCCTCAGCATTCGCCAGAATTTTCAAACGGCACGATCGTGCCGAATTTTTGCACGATCGTGCCGATATCGGATTTCATCCCCTGTTTCCGGATTCAAAACGACGCACTTTGGGATGTTTTTGGGGAACTATTTATAGATTTTTAGGGTTGAAATTCAGCAGCTTTTATCATTCCTTAGGTTACTTAGTCACCCTTATTTGTATTCTCTCTAGTTTTAGCCCTAAAACCCCTTTTGTTTAGAGCACTCTTAGCTTAATTAGTGTTAATATGTCTCTCCATACCTCTCTTTTTATCTTCATTTATTGCTTTGTGCTGGTTTATTTTCATCATTTGAAGACTTTGGAAGGATATTTAAGTTATTTTGGAAGCATTTATTGAAGGAAAGTCATCTTAAGGTATAATTTATCTCATTGTTACTGTTTTATTGCTTTCTTAAGCGTTTTATGTTAGGTTTAGTGTTTTGCTAGTTTAGGTTTGAATGTTATTAGTTTAATGTTTGTTAATATGATTAGAGGCTAAGTTTTTCTGGGCTTGGGGGTTTAATGGCCCCTAACGAGGTCTAACCTTGAAGGTTTAGTGAAAGGGGGTGATTATTTTGGGTTTAAGGATTCTCTCACCTTTTACTCTATCATTGTGGGAGGTTTGGTTGTCTGGAAAGTTGTCAAAACTCCTCTTACACATTGATTTGGGTTCTCGGTGGAGTGATTTAACTTACTCTCATGAGAATGAGAGTTGGGTTGATTAGGGGTGTTGAACTAATTACTCCTAATTACTTTCCTTCATGGAAATGAGGGGAAGTAATTCGGTTTCAATCTAATGTCTCCTTTGGAAGAGGGAGCTTAGAATGGTTTAAATTTATCAACAACCCATTCCGAGCCTTGTTTGATCACTCCTTCTTCCTTTATCTTCTAAGGTTAGGCTAAGTTAGGTGGCTAGAACAACCCCCGGGTCCTTCTTTCTTGTGAGTGTTCTCTTAAGTGTTAATTCCTCGTTAGTTTAGTCTAGTTAACCTAAATCTCATCTTTGGTGAAAATTCTTGCTTAATTTGAACTCTTTTGCTTAAAACGGACCGAACTTGACCTAGTTCCTTGAGGATACGATATACAACCTCGGCTATACTATAGCTTAAACAAGCGTCTCCCGCTTTTGTCTCTCTGTGTGGGGCGCTGCTAGCGTCCCTTCAGACGCTGGTGGCGTCGCTCATGTTCGCCGATTCTTCTCTCGTTCTGGACCCCACCGAGGATCCAATGGGCTACAAAAACCCAACAAATTCCACCTTGGACCATGATCCGAGCCATTGGTCCAGATAAACATCTTGACTGTCACCATCAACACGCCCCTCCACGGGGCGTAGCCCCGCAGGGCTCTCACATGATCAACTCATCAAGGTTGGGAACTGCCGCTGCAGTTCCTATCACTGTAGACCCCTGAAGGGTGTATAAGTTTCCCTTCCTGGTTCCCTTCATCAAAACCATGGAACCCCTGCACACTTTCAGGACACCATCTTCTGCTTCGTACCTGCAACCATTAGCCTCAAAGGTACCCAAAGAAATCAGATTACGGGTTATGTCCGGAATATAACGAACCATTTTCAGGGTTCTAACAATGCCATCATGGGTCTGTATCATGATGCTACCAATTCCTACAACCACGCAGGCTGAGTCGTTGCCCATGGTCACAACCCCGGTGTTAACACTCTCATAGGACTCGAACTAGTCCTTATGAGAACACATGTGGTAGGTGCACCCAGTATCAAGAACCCACTCATTCCAAGCTATCCTACTCGTCGAGGTAACCAGAGCCTCATCCGTAACAATAAACCCCTCACCATCTGAATCAGACTCAACATAGTTTGCAGTACTAGTTTTGGTGCGGTTATCCTTACTACCCCTCTTTTGGTCTTTCAGCTTTGCCCAACAATCACTCTGTACATGTCCATTCTTACAACAGTAATTACACTTCTTATGCTGATTCTTAGACTTTGAACGATTTTCAGATTCCCCTCTAAACCCGTTCCCATCATTGCCCCTTCCCCTCACAAACAAATCCTCACTAGTATGGTCATCGCCCTCAGTATCAAATCTCTCCTTAGACAGTAAACAAGCTTTTACTTCACTAAGGTTAAGGACACCACGTTTCCCATACAGCATGATCTTTGTAAATTGTTTATGTGATGCAGGTAGGGACAAAATTAAATGAAAAGCTTTATCCTCATCAGTGTGTTTCTCATCCATTGATTCTAACTCAGTAATAATAGGATCAAATTCACTGATATGTGCTTGCATAGAAGTACCTGAGGGCATTCTCAATGTGTAGAGTTTCTCCTTCATTTTGTACTTGTTGGCAAGACTCTTCAACATATACAGTTCTTCTAGTTTAGTCCAAAGCTCCCAAGGTTTCTCGATATGCATCACCTCTCTCTGAATATGCTCCGCCAAACACAGCTGAATCCCTGGCAGAGTCTTATCTTCCTGCTTCTTCCACTCTCGTGGACTCAGGTTTCCCTGAATCTCCTTCTGGAGCTTTTTGAAGTCTTCATCGCTCATAGTTTTGTCAGTTTTCGAGTCAGGATACTCAATCACATCCCATAACCCTTGCTAAATCAGGACTGCCTTCATCTGCAGTCTCCACATAGTGAAACTCTTTATTCCATCGAATTTTGGAATTTCGCTCTTCGTGATCGAAGCCATCTCCACCTTGCTCTGATACCACTTGCTAGAGAAAATATATAGCAAGGTAACAGCGGAAGCGAAATAAATCGAATTGAGATGACGGAAATTACGACAAAACTCAGGAACAAAATAATAAGAGCGATAAAAGAACACAACCACAAGGTTTACGTGGGAAACCGAAGAACTCGGAGAAAAACCCCCGGATGGCGACAGCCAGAAACCAATCCACTATAAGAAAGGAGGAGTACAATCAAATCACTATCATAGGGTGTGATGAGATCCACAACAAAGGAGATTACAACACAAAGGTCTCTCCCTCACAACTCTCAATCTTTCTCTCTCGCTCTGGTGTCTTCTTGTGTAGTTTAGGTGGAGATACAAGTATAGTATTTATACTAATAATGAGTGAAGGAAACTAGGTTAAAAACAATAACATAAGACAACCCTAGCCGCTAGCTATCGGGCTTCATAAGCGGCGGCCCACCGACGTAGACGGAGATCAACTTTGGCGCTGGCAGCGCCTAGAAGAAGGGAGCAGCGCTTGGGCCTTCGATTCCGCATCATGAGGCGCTAGTAGCGCCGAATCCCGCTGCTAGCGTCTCCCGCTCTGGTCTCTCTGTGTGGGGCGCTGCTAGAGTCCCTTCCGACGCTGGTGGCATCTCCCATGTTGGCCAATTCTTCTCTCATTCTGAACCCCACCGAGGATCCAATGGGCCACAAAATCCAACATGAAATCTTATAAGGTCAAAAGTTGGTATTATTAGAATCCATTTTCCCTAAAATATATCCCAAATTCTCCATTCCAATTTCCAAATCGGCAAATCCCAATTCCTAATTCCTACACTGCACATAATTTGTCAGTTCCTGGCGGGAGTTCTTAAAGCTTGACTCGCGGCAGCACAGGCGCAAACCTCGAACAAAACAATTAAGGGAAAAAACTAGAAACCCTAAAATTCACCAATTTCAGTTTAAAATCTGCCATTCACACATAGGTACTCTGAATCTCTAATAGTTTGATCTTTTTCAACGGCGGTAACGAGACTCGGGAGCTGGGCTAAGGTTGGTAATTCCCCTATTTGTGTATTGTTTTTACCATTCCTCTGTTCCTGTGTATATTAGTAGATCATTATGTTTACTATTATGTTTACAGTTCCTCTGTTCGTGTGTGTGTCAGTATATGGATGAATAGCAATTAGCAAGTTGTAAACAAGTGTTCCTTGTTTGGTATTTGTAAATTTAAACTTTGATGAACCAGTAGTTATTTATTAATTCTTAAAGTCAGTGTAGAGCTTATGGAATGCCGTATTTGTCTTATGGTGAGTCTCGAACTTGGTTTTTTTTTTTTTTTTTTTTTTGTCGGTGCATTTGGTCTGCTGTAGATGAACAGGGGGGTTTATATGTGTCAAGGAAATCTAATGTCTTGGTCATCTTTCCACAAGAGTGCCATTGCTGGACTAGTTTAAGAATAAATGGATGACAAATAGTCCATCCATTCCTCAATGTATGTCACTTTAACTGAATTTTTATTTTCCATAATATCTGTCATTTTACAATTTCAATATAATATTAATGACAATTTTCTAAATATAACTCTTATTTTTTACATTACGAATACAAGTATATAACCAAAATAGAAATTTATTTATTACATTTATCATTTTCAATACAATTATCATTTCTAATACTACTTTCTTAAAATCTTCTCAAAACTCAAATGTGATAATTATTCAGGAAATGGAAAATGAAGAAGAAATTATTGACATGGCAATCCCCGTAAATGAGGAAACTTTCAATCCTCGTGATACAATGAAAGTTGTGCAAGTTGGCAACATTAATGGTAAAAAAATAGAGCTGGCTAATAGGTTAGGTCGAGTTGAGTTCGTGTTCGTGTTCGTGTCAAACTTAAACGGGTTCAAAATCCTCCGCCCTGAATCTAACTCATTTATTAAACGGGTTGGAAATTGAAACCGTTTACCGTTTAAATTTTAAACATGTTGACCTTATTTTGACCCGTTAACCCATTTAAGTAAATGTATTAGAATAAAGTTACCAACTTACCCATTTAATCATTAACTCATTCATACAAAACAACTCATTGTGGGATCGAAATAATGACATATCATACTCAACAATTTGCGTGGTAATATAATTCGAGTTATATATAAGGAGATGTCTTTTAATTCATAGTCAAAGATAAATATAAGTTAAAATTACACGTCTTGCGTATATTTCAAAGAATATTAACTGTAACTTTCAGCAAATGACTTGACCCATCTAACATGCCTAATTAAACGGGTTAAATAGGTGTTTTTTCGTGTCGAAAATCCTGACCCGAACCTAACCCATTTAATTAAGCGGGTTTACCGTGTCAACCCATTTAATTAAATGGGTTGAAAATTTCTACCTGAACCCGCTTAATATCGTGTTAGATTCAGGTCGGTAATCGTATCGGGTTTGGTTTTCGTAGCTCTATAAAAGAAGAAGTGTTGTATGGAAAGAATATCTTGTGATTGAAGGTCACCATTTTACTGATGGAAGGAAGAGAGCTAAATGTTTACACTGTGAGAAAGCTACTTTTATTGTCACTTTAGATTAATGGACCAACAATATGAGGAAACATTTAAACAAGTGCAAAGTATATCAAGCTGCAAAAACCTCTATGGAAGGATCATATAATAGAAGGTTTGATAAAAAATAAAGTGCTTTCCACTTCTGCCCTATTGTTTATTTTATTTTTGACGAGTTGCTTTGAATCTTCTAGTCTGTTACTAACTTTCCCCCCTTGTTTTGTAGGCTTAGAATCACTACATGAGATTGGGATATGAAACTTCCAGGATTGAGGCATTGACGCATACCGTATCATCTATTTTATTGTTTGTTTGGATTTGAAGGCACAATGATGTCAACTTAATTTACTCACGTGAACATGATATTTTGTATGGTTTGAATTCTAAATTAATTCAGTAAGTCATAGGATCTGAACTCTTTTATTTAGGTAATTAATTCACACATCAGTACTCTTGTATGAAAACCTGAAGTCGTATTGTCACTGTCAACTTAATTTAAAAACTAGCAATAGTATTATTAGCAGTAATAGTTTGGAAATATTACATATTTTGTATGCTTTGGTCAATGTTGATGACTTGATCCACTTTTTTTCATGTGAATTTTCCTATTCATTACCAACTCTTTGTAAGAAAAGTGTGATGTTTAAGTTTTTTTTAGTTGTGTGTATGTGTCATGAATGTGTGAGTTACTCTTCTAGTAATGGGTTATAGTGGAAAATGTAAATTTTGTGTCCAAGAATAATGAGTCAAATAAAATTTGGTTGGTTGACGTTTGGGTTGGGTCAGTTTAGTTAAGGGTTGATCCAGATAAGAATTGGATTGGTTTGAAATAAGGTATATAGTCTGTTTGGATTCAGGTTTATTAATGTTTGGATAACTTTGGGCAGAGTCAATGTAGATCGAGTTTGAATTGGATCGGGTCTTTACGGTTCATGATAAGGATTTGGTTGGGTTCAATTATGGTTTGGGTCATTCGGGTGTCAGTTGATTCAAATCGTGAGAAGTTTCGAGTTCACTTTGGTTTTGATGCGGGTCATTTCGAGTGTGGGTCATCTCGGTTCATAAAAGGCATCGGGTTCGATTCAGTTTTGCCTCGGGTCATTTCAGATGTTCAGGTCATAATCGATTCATCTCACTTTGATTGCCAGTTTGGATATGGGTTCGGGTCATGCGGTTCGTGTTTCGGGTTACGGATTAGTTTTGACAAGTCTAGCTGTCGTATTTATACTAGCAGTATTCTTCCTCCCTCTCTTAACCTTCACTTTTGCATGCTAATTGCTTAATCAGGCCAGCTAATATTTTATTTTATTTTAATTCTTGTATTATCATGTAAACTTGAATAATCAATATATAATTGTACAACTTGTAACTTTTTTTATTTTTATAATGCATGACTCAATAGTTTTCTTGTGAAATTTATACAAATTCCTCCTCTTTTATTTATTCATTTTAATTGAATTTTAGTAAAGTCTGTTCTCAAAAACAGGCAAGTTAGATAATTTTCTAATTATTAGACTCGTAACCTTACCCCCGAATCCGATTACTGGATTCGTAGGCCGGAGTCATATTTTTTAAAAAGTTTGTTGTTTCTTCTAAAAAGCAACTGGCGACTCTCTAAAACTTGGTTTGCATAATTTAATTTGATAGAGTTTTGATAATTCATTCTTGTAATAATGATTTAAATCAAATGATAATACGCGGAAAAAACAGGAAGATTTTGAGACAGATAGCAGAAAAGTCTCCTGGCTTCTCTTCCTGGATTGTCGACTTCTCACCTTCTGAACAGATTGGGCTACTGGCCTGATACCTTGAAGGCCGTCTGGCTTTCGGTATCAGTTCAATGGACTGTTTGCCTCAAATCAGGTTTCTCTTCGTATTATTGTTCTAATTTTGATCGTAATTACTCAATTGAATTATTGAAATTCCCAAAGTAAGCTTACAACTTCAAGTTTAATAGGAATTGTTGGTAATTTTAATCAATGTCCTCATTTAATGATTAAGCAACCTTAGTCGGCTCCCAATTTACGTAGCACTTTGAAATAAATTTCCTGAATGAGAATTTTTCAGGGTCTACAGATTGGCAACTCCACTGGGGACTTAAACTTAAAAAGAGGGTAAAACTTGAAAAAATTGAATTTTCGTGAATTTATAAAAAGGGAGGAAATAATTCATGTCACAATTTTACTATTTTAGGCATATTGCATACCAGGCTACTCTCGGGCCTTTATGGCAGGAGAGCATAAAACCGTTGGTTTAGAGTTTTAAACCTAGGATTTATCTCGAGAGCGGGCGGTCACTACTTGTGTGATGCACTTACATCGCGAAGAATTTGATCTCTCCTCTCACCCATGTTATACTCTAAAGCTTCCTTAAAGTCCAAAAAGCAACACTTCACACACTTTTCCTATCAATTTTACATAGGGAAAGTGCACCGGGGTGAAAACATGTGGTACCATATCTTTCTCAAGTTCAGTAATCCCATACTTAGAGTCATGGTTAGGTTAACCCTTCATTTGTATGCTATGTGACTCCATGAACATGTTGTAAAAAAAGAATTAATAAAATAATATTAATAAAAGGGGTTAATAATATGTGTTGAGTTAGTATGTGTGACCCATCATGGTCGGATGTTGTTTTAGCCCATGTAGGAACATGCGAGCTATCTAGAAATCGCCCTGTAGGATTTAAAAGCCTCCTGGCTTTTCTATTGGCAATGCCCAATTTTCCCCAATAATGGACCTAAACGACCCAGATGGAAGGGTAAGACCGCTTAGCTTTTGGGTTTGGGCTAGCCTAATTCTTCCACTTTGGGTCGTTTGCCTTCGCTTTTTTTTTTCCCGGGTAGCTCGTTGTTGTTCCTATTCGGTCCTTTACAATGTCCTTTGAGTGAACGCTTATTGTATCTTTTACTTGGATCTGAGCCCAAAAAAAAAAAGAAAAAGAAAAAAAAGTAATGTGTACCATAGCTCGTGACTCGATCCAAGTAAGGACCTAATAGGTATTCATGTAGTCATTCATCATCCTAGGTCCATATAGAGCTAGGTCATACACTCCCAAATAAGTGGGTGAATCATCCTTGGGTCGGCATGTACACTTTGAGTCCATAATAGCATCTCATGTAGGTCCACTAGGTCATGCACGCATCGGGTAGTCAGTGTTAGAGTCATCTTTTGAACTTTAACTGATTTCCGTACAGGCAAGATAGCAGATCCCTGTCGAGCCCGCATTTGCAATCCACAATCAGGCCGACTCATTCCAAATCGAAACTACGTTCCGTCGTCCGTCCAAATCAGGGTTCACAGGTCAACCATGCTGACAACATCAGGTGACCAAACCCCTCCTCAGTTGGAGGACATCCCGGTCCATTATGCGCCGACCCAACAAATTTTAGAAGAGCTTTTGAAGTTGCAAGGTACCATGTTCGTGGAAAATCATAAGCAGGACCAATATCTCGAACGAAGGCTCACGGAGCAAGAAAAGAATTAAAATTAAGGAAATCATCAATACCATGTTCGATCAAAGCCAAATGGTGATGGATGGAATACTCGAAGCTCTTGGAAAAATTGAAGATAGGACTGGGTTTTGAAGAAAAAGTGGATGAAGGGAACCCAAATGACAAAGAAACAACCTTTGATGGAGGACCCTTCAGCACCAGCTACAAGCCTGAACAGGGCCAACCAGTTTCAAATGCCATCTCCACCAACTCAAACATCACCAACGACCCATGATTCAAGGCATTAGAGGCCCAAGTGGATAGTATGAACAAAATTATCCACTCAATGCTTGAGTTAACATCCAAGATTATAGATGTCCCAGTTCCTACCAAACTACCCATCAGTGTGCCCGACAAAGTGGAAATCCCAAATATCAAGTTCAAACCTTCTGAAAACCCTATTTATCATGTGAAGGAGTTCACCAGCCTAGCTGCTCTAGGCCACGTTGGTGTGAAGCTCTATACCATTACTTTTCCCTCCACTCTCGATGGAGAGCTAAGAAATGGTAACACGGACTTCCATCCGAAGTTCAAGAAAATTGGGACCAGTTGCTGAAAGCCTTCCTTCAACACTACGGTCCACTCCAAAAAAAAGAACTAACTCTAGAAGGCCTGACCTCCATAAAACAAGGGGATGATGAACCATTCCTAGATTACCATGCCAACTGGCACAATGCTCTATCCAAAATACCCAACTCTATCGACCCTAAGATGCAACTCATCACTTTCAAAAAGAGTCTTAAGGACAGTCTTGTTCGCCAACTCGAATACCACGTCGTGCCTAGCTTCGAGTACTTAAAGGAAATATCTACTCAACTTTAGGGTATAGAGAAACGAAAGGCTGCCAACCAAGGTTGGAAAGGGTCTAGCTTCAACAGGAGGGTTATTGGTTCACCCAGCAACCCACCTAAGGACGTTGAAACTCATGCCATCAAGAAATACGAAACTTACACCTCGTACACCCCACTCGATCTCCCGTATGCCTAGGCTCTTGAAGGGCTCGTCAAGAAGGGGATCATCGAGTTACCCCCACCGAGAAGGGAGCCAGAAGACAAGCCAAAGGGATGTAACACTGCCCTGTTTTGCAATTATCATCGATGTAGAGGGCATGACACTAAAAATTGTTTTACCCTTAAGAATAGGATTGAAGAAATGATCTGAGCTGGAATACTGCCCTTACCTAAGGTGGCTCAAAAATCTGACAATAAGGTCAATTCTCCAATTCATGTTGTATACTTCGGGAAAGAATACTTCGATCCCTGGGGACTCATCATGGAGGCAGGGTCGGGCCAACCTATTAAGGAAGTACTCCTTCCTTTTGGAAAGTTTGTCCTCGAATACTGAAGGAGAACCAACAACGTAAAGCCATGGAATAGCTAGGGTCGTCATCTCTTGAGTAGTTACCTAAAGCTTTTTACTTGTTGAGTCAATTATGGCTAAGTCATTCCTTGATGTACGTTTCTTTTGAAATTCAGTAAGATGAGTTTACTGCATTTTGACTCTTGCATCCCTTAGCTGCCGAACAAAAAGAGAATCTCGTGCTTGCACTCTTAATTCAAGTTGAAAAAAAAAAAACCTCCTTCACACATTCACTAGCCTTGAAATCCAAGTCTGACACATCCATTTGTCACCCTCCTATACCCTTCCATGCATCACATTTGCCATCCACGAATCCAGGGTTGAAAAAAAAAGAAAGAGAGAAAGATACAAAAAAAATAATAAAATAAAAAACACAAAAAAGAGAGAAGTCAGCCTGCGCTTTTATAAAGCTGGCTGGGCAAAATGAGAGAAGACCAAAATCAACGGTGAACATATCTGAGCTCCGAGATCTGCAGCTTGAACAGAATGTGCATAGGACAGGGGGCTACCAACATGTCGTCCATATTGGTATCCATATCACCCATACCCTTCTACTTTCCCTACTTGTCACCAACGTATCCTCGTCAATCTTCCCCTTAACCAAATCATTCACCTTTACAGCCCTTAGCCTTCACGAACCCAATCATTTTTCTCATCACCATCCTCGACCTACCCCTAGCCTTAAAGTGTGTGTGACAAGCATTAGAAAGAAAGGGAATAAAAGTTGGAGAAGGAACAAGAAAAATAGAAGAGAAAAGAATCAAAAGGAAAAAAGAAAAAAAGAAAGAAAAAAGAAAAAAGAAAAAAGAAAAAAGAAAAAAAGAAGAAAACAAAACAAAAAAGAGAAAAAGAAGAAGAAGAAGGAAGTCGAAGGCGGAATTGTTGGTTTATAGTCACAAACACACTCTTCGAACGCCTGAAACTTACTAATTCGAGCCCATGAGCCCTTACATCCAAGTTTCTTAACCTCCATACACCTCCTGGCATCTCAAGCCTTTATACACCTATCCAAATCACACATCCATCTCATGCGAACTTTATTGCATCCTTAATCCTTTACATATATTCCTTTTGTACCGTTAAGCTCGTCTCACCAAGCTCTCCTCGAGGCACCAATTCTCCAAAGTTACACCTTATGAACTATGACCGGCCTGATTCCACATTAGATACGTAGGAGAACCTCTTTGAGACCCGACCACTACAATTCACTTAAAGGAGCGTCTATTACCCAAAATTTGGTCTTAGAGCAAAAAAATAAGAGAGGCTAGCTTGAAATCCCAAGCTAGGCAAAAGGAGAGTGAGTGAGCCAGAGAGGCTAGCCTGAAAACCTATTAGGGCAGGCTAGGCAAAAGGAGAGTGAGATAATAAGAAAGGCTAGCTTGAAAACCCGTTAGGGCGGGCTAGGCAAAAGGGGAGGAAACCCTGGATTCAGAAGTTCTGTTTTCATCATCACAAATCTCCCACCGTCTTTCTATCAGACTTTGCTCACCTCCACATCCAAATAACTATCATACCACTTATCAAGAGAGAATCCTTTCAACCATCTCGGAGACATGTTCATCTCTCAACTATATCCTTTACCACCTTTACTGGTTGTCTCTTTGTCCCTTACACCACGAATCCCTTCTATTCATGAAATTGTCCCTACTAGAGCCTCTCGAACCATCACCTTCTTCATGACCACTCTTTACCTAACCAAACGACTCATCAAGCTTACCTTTTTAACCAACCTCTTTTCCAACCTTTTATACCCTTCAACCCTTCCAGAGCGTTTTTTTGCTCGATTTTGAATGCAAGTACGAGACTCACTATTTGATTGACGACTATTAGGAGCCACACTTATGGTCATGATGCAACTCAAGGGGCCAACCACTTGACTATTGCACCCAGAGTATCTACAAAGCTTGGGGCTCACCATGACCTCCATGTCGTCCTCGAGGTTATCAAAGCAGCACCCCAATCTGTTCTTACAACAATAAGGATACCTATTACCGTTCCTCGAAGGTCTTTTATTTTCTAAGCATACGCCCAACTGGGGACTCGCCACATCCGTAAAGCAATTAAACCAACATTTCGCACACTGAAGTTGGGTGATATCCCTATTCAATCAGAGGTCACACCAAACGAGGGGATTGACACTCCTCGACACAGTCTTAGCAGCAAACAACTCAGCATCATCTTCATACTCATCCAGCAGGGCTCCACTCGTCCTCACTAATTTGAGAAAGCAAGAAGACAAGACGAGTCATTCAGGGCAATGCCTTCATCGTCAAGCCTCAGTATAAGCCCCGCCTATCCTGCCATGTCCTGAAATTATACTTCAATTTGCTCTGACATTTTGGAAGTCATCGTCCTAGTTTAGGCACTAAGGGTTGTCCGCATATAGAGTCACATGCTTTATAAAGATATATTCATCTGCATATTCCCCTGGTCATCTTAGGGTTGTGTCAATCTCAATCGATAGTCATACATAAGTGCATGAATGCATAATTCCAAAAAAAAAAAAAAAAAAACTACAACATTCATGTCTAAAAGTCTCAAGTCTAGAAGACCAATTACATGCATGCCCGTACAAAAGAGGGGAGAGTAAAGAATTGCTACGCCATCACTCAAGAATATACACTGGGGGCTAAGAAATGTCAAACAAGATCTCGTACAGACTCAGGTTCGACCATAAACTACTAAGAGCAAGATTTGATCGAGCTCTAATCATACTCTAGCAGACAAGATCAAAAGTAACAGAGACTGCATTGCCAAGCCGACTCAACCACCTTAGAAAGTGGATCATTTCATCATTTCATCTTAGTCACTCCGAAGAGTGGCACTTTGCTTCGAAAAGCAAGAAATTCAACTTAGTCACTCCGAAAGGTGGCACTTCGCTCTGAAAAGCAAGACTTTCAACTTAGTCACTTCGAAAGGTGGCACTTCGCTCCGAAAAGCAAGACTTTCTACTTAGTCACTCCGAAAGGTGGCACTTCGCTCCGAAAAGTGAAACTCTCAACTTAATCACTCCGAAAGGTGGCACTTTGCTCCGAAAAGCAAGACTTTCAACTTAGTCACTCCGAAAGGTAGCACTTCGCTCCGAAAAGCGAGACCTTCAACTTAGTCACTTCGAAAGGTGGCACCTCGCTCTGAAAATCGAGTTATTCATCAGTTTAAATCAGTCACTCCGAAAGGTGGCTCACTGCTCCAAAAAACAAGATGAGCATCAATTCAAGTCAGCAGCTCCAAAAAGTGGCTCTTCGCTCTGAAAAGCATTATTTCGTCACTCTGAAAGGTGGCCCTTCGCTCTAAAAAGCGGTTATTTTCCCAGTCCCACTCAATCACTCCACAAACCGATCAATGCATCAATTCAACTCATCGCTCCGAATAGTGATCATTCCGTCACTCCTAGAGATGGCTCATCACTCGCAAAAGCGATTATGTTGTCACTCCAAAAGGTGGCTCATTGCTCCAACAAGCGATCACTGCATTAGTTCAACCTAGTCGCTCCGAAAGGTGGCCCATCGCTTCGAAAAGCGATTGTTTTGTCACACTAAAAGGTGGCTCACAACTCCCCAAAACGATTATTTCGTCACTCCAAAAAGCAAGATCTTCATCTAAGTCAATTTCGTCACTCCGAAAGATGGCTCATTGCTCCTAATAGCGATCATTCCGTCACTCCTAGAGATGGCTCATTGCTTCGAAAAGCGATTATTTCGTCACTCCGAAAGGTCGCTCATCGCCTTGACAAGCGAGTACTTCGTCAAAACAGCTCAGTCATTCTAAAAGGAGATCGTTTCTCGGTCAAGCAGGCGGACAACAGAGTGGAAATAGTATCTAGACCTTGGTCGTCAGGCGTTCACAATGAGACGAATCACACATACAATATTTATACGTCGGGCATCAGGTGTTCACAACAAGGGGAATTGCAGTTGACATCATCATCGACACCGGGAAAGACTGGAATATCATTTTCGACATCGGGAAAGATTGGAATATCATTTTCGACACCGAGAAAGACTGGAATATCAATTTCGACACCGGGAAAGACTAGAATATCATTTTCGACACCGGGAAAGACTGGAATATCATCCTCGACACCGAGAAAGACCGGAATATCATCTTCGACATCGGGAAAGACCGGAATATCATCCTCGACACCGGGAAAGACTGGTAGATCATTTTTTACGTTGGGAAAGACCGAAAACTCCTTTGCCCCGACATCGGATTACAGCTAGGCACAGGACAACGCTCCCAAGCGTCGCTGCTGACTGGGGAAGATACTCAAGAGTCAAATCAGCAAATCAAGGCTACTTTGATCATCGTCTTACTCAGACTCAATCAAAGTGGGGGTTATCTGTAGACAACGGATTTTGTACCAGTATTTTAGTGTAATTTCTTGTCCATAAAAATAATTAGCATGCAAAGTAAAGGCCCAAAAGAGACAACCTAACCTTTTTTTAGCCCTTCTTCAATTTCGTTCTTTAAGCCCAAGGAAAATAAAAAAGCTTCATGGCTTTTCTAGTTAACCTTGGCCCATTTAAAAAAAAAAAAAAAAAAAAAAAAAACAACAACAGTTGAGAATTGCGGATAAATGAGAAAAGCCTCCAAGCTTTTAGTGTTTGCTTTGAGCCATTTCATCCTTATTTTTCACTAATTGATCAAAACACTTTTTTTATTAGAAAAACCGTCTGGCTTTTCTATTCTCAGTTATTCAAATTTCGATTAATTATTTAATCCACATTTTCTTCAAAATATTTGAAATATCCTTATTTCTATTTAAAAAGCCTCCAGGCTTTTCTATTTTAATCTCAAATAATTAAATTTCGGTTGATATTATTCGGGATCAAAATTTCATATTTTAAGGCAAAGACAAGGAGGCTTTTCTTTGAGAAATATCATTTTCACATATTTAATTGAGAAAATATACAAGGTTTCCTTTCGAAAGCCTGGAGGCTTCTCTCTTTTGGAAAATAATATTTTCACTCATTTAAATGCGGAAAATCATATCATAATCTCAATTATTTTATTCTAAGGAATATTATGATTATTCTCGCAATCTTCATTTAATCCGCAATCCTCCACCTATAAATACAAGTCTCCCCTCTTTCATTTTTTTTTCACCTTTGAATTCTGTTGGCGTATTGATATTTGATACTATCAGTATTCTCTCTCTCTCTCTCTCTCTCTCTCTCTTAAGCTTCACTTTTTCATGCTAAATGCTTAATCAGGTCAGCTAACATTTTATTTTATTTTAATTCTTGTATTATCATGTAAACTTGAATAATCAATAATTGTACAACTTGTAACTTTTTTTATTTTTATAATGCATGACACAATAGTTTTCTTGTGAAATTTATACAAATTCCTCCTCTTTTATTTATTCACTTTAATTGAATTTAAGTAAAGTCTGTTTTCAAAAACAGACGAGTAGATAATTTTCTAATTATTAGACTCGTAACCTTACCCCCGAATCTGATTTCTGGATTCGTAGGCCGGAGTCATATTTTTTTAAAAGTTTGTTGTTTTTTCTAACAAGCAACTGGCGACTCTCTAAACCTTGGTTTGCATAATTTAATTTGATAGAGTTTTTATAATTCATTATTGTAATAATGATTTAAATCAAATGATAATATGTGAAAAAAAAAAAGGAAAATTGGAATCTAATAAACCAAACTTTTGGTCCATTTTGATCTAACAAACCAAACTTACCTTTTTGCTAATGGCATACCATACTTAACATTATATTTTTTTGATTGAACCTCCACCACTTTCCGGTCACCGGAAAAATGACGTGAAATTTTTTTGTGCTGAGGTGGACTGTTTTATAGCCAAAAAAATAAAAGAAAAATGTTGATAACTTGTTTTTTATGACTTGGCAGCCCTCTCCCAATCTGACTCAGGTTCAATCAAAAAAATATAATGTTAAGTATGGTATGCCATTAGCAAAAAGGTAAGTTTAGTTTGCTATATCAAAATGGACCAAAAGTTTGGTGTATTAGATTCCAATTTTCCAAAAAAACAGGAAAATTTCGAGACAGACAGCAGAAAAGCCTCCTGGGTTCTTTTGCTGGATTGTTGATTTCCCACCTTCTGAGCCGATTGGGCCACTGGCCTGATACCTTGAAGACCACCTGGCTTTGGGTATCAGTTCAGTGGACCGTTTGCCTCAAATCAAGTTTCTTCGTATTATTGTTCTAATTTTAATCGTAATTACTCAATTGAATTATTCAAGTTCTCGAATTAAACTTACAACTTCAAGTTTAGTAGGAATTGTTGGTAATTTTAATCAATGTCCTTATTTAAAGATTAAGCCACCTTAGTCGGCTCCCAATTTAAGTAGCACTTTGAAATAAATTTCATGAATGGGAATTTTTCGGGGTCTACATGCCCCTGCAGGATTCATGGACTTAATGAACATAATTTTCAACAAATTCTTGGATGATTTCATGGTAGTGTTCATTGATGACATCCTAGTGTACTCTAAGTCTAGAGCAGACGATGTAGGGCATTTGAAGAAAGTGTTAGAAACACTCAGAGAACACAGGCTCTATGCCAAATTTTCAAAGTGTGAATTTTGGCTGGAAGAAGTTGCCTTCCTCGGTCACTTGATTTGCAAGGACGGAGTGAAAGTGGATCCAAAGAAGATTGAAGCGGTCTCAGAATGGCAAGCTCCGAAAAGTGTCACAAAAGTGAGAAGCTTCTTAGGCTTAGCCGGCTATTATCGAAGGTTTGTTAAAGACTTTTCTAAGGTAATCAGGCCAACGACGTAATTATATAAAAACATCTCAACCTTTCGAATGGATAAAAGAGTGTCAACAAGCCTTTGACACCTTAAAAGAAAGGTTGACCATTGCCTCTATCTTAACGCTCCCCGACCTGAGCAAAGAGTTCGACATCTACAGTGATACGTCACATCAAGGATTAGGATGCGTATTGATGTAGGAAGGGAAGATAGTTGCTTATGCCTCAAGGAAACTCAAACCTCATGAGCAGAATTATCCAACCCATGATTTGGAGCTGGCAGCGGTAATTTTTGCCTTGAAGATATGGAGGCATTATCTATATGGAGGGAAGAGCAGGATCTACACCGATCACAAGACCCTCAAGTACATCTTTACCCAAAAGGAGTTGAATCTAAGGCAAAGAAGATGGTTGGAGTTGATAAAGGATTATGAGGTGGAAATTATGTATCACCCAAGAAAAGCCAATGTTGTAGCAGGTGCCCTAAGCCGAAAGGTGTACTCCATTGGACAAGTCAAAATAAGCCCAAAAGTTCAACAACAAATGGAACGATGGAATGTGAGCCTTGTTCCCGAAGGAGCTCTAGCCGCAATTTACACCTCTGAGGTGAAAATGAAGGAGGAGCTGAAGACGACTCAACAGTCAAACCCAAGATGAAAGATTGAAAGTCTTGATGGAAAGGATGGGAGACGAAATCGAGGATAGTGATGTTATTTTTCGGTATAAAGGACGAGTTTATGCACCAGAAAGTGTTGGATTCAGGGAGAGTATTTTGAAAGAAGCCCATCAAACTCGATATGTCATCCATCCTGGTCGTACCAAGATGTGCCAAAACCTGAAAAAGAACTGTTGGTGGGAAGGTATGAAGAAAGATGTAGTCAATTTTGTCGAAAAGTGCCTCATTTGTCAGCAAGTCAAAATTGAGCACCAAAGACCTCAAGGAGAGTTGTAATCACTAGAGATCCCTACATGGAAATGGGAGAGTGTATCCATGGATTTCATAATGGGTCTCCCTTGCTCGGCACAGAAAAAAATGCCATATGAGTGATTGTAGACCGGCTTACTAAGACCGGACACTTTCTACCTATCCATGAGACGTGGGGAATATCACAACTCTCAGAACTTTATGTGAAAGAAGTTGTGCGACTACATGGAATCCCAAAGGATATAATATCTGACCAAGATGCTCGATTTATGTCACGTTTTTGGCAAAGGATGCAAGAGGCTTTAGGGACAAGACTCCTCTTCAGTAATGCTTACCACCGTCACACAGACGTTCAAACAGAAAGAGTCAACCAAGTGGCTGAAGATATGTTAAGGGCATGTGTCCTCGATTTTAGAGACAAATGGGAGAAGTTTCTCCGTTTGGTGGAGTTTTGTTACAACAACAGCTATCATGCCTCTATCGACATGGCACCTTACAAAGCCTTGTATGGAAGGAAGTGTCGAACACCTCTTGGTTGGAGTGATTTGGCCGAGGCTCGGTTGATTGATCCCGAAATAGTCCAACAATCAGTTGAGAAGATCAAGGTGGTACGATAAAATCTTGTTAAAGCCCAATCCCAACAGAAGATGCATGTAGACAAACGAAGAAAACCTCTCGAATTTGAAATAGGAGACAAGGTCGTTTTTAAAGTCTCTCCTACGAAAGGAGTCAAGAGGTTGGGGAAAAAGGGGAAGTTGAGCCCCCGCGACGTTGGACCTTTTGAAATTCTTCGAAGCAGAGGAAAGGTGGCTTATCAACTAGCGCTACCGTCTGAGTTGCAACATATTTATGACACCTTTCATATGTCCCAACTTAGAAAGTATGTCTACAACCCCGAGCACATCATCAGCTATAAGCATCTTGAAGTGCGACCCGAAGGTCTTGAGTTTAAAGAAGAGCCCGTAAGCATCTTAGATCGCAAAGTGAAGAAACCGCGAAACAAGACCATACCACTCGTTAAAGTACTGTGGACCTCTTTCGGAACGCAAGAAATGATCTGGGTACCTAAGGAAGATATGAGAAGCAAGTACCCCCACCTTTTCGAATAGGCGGTTAGGTCAAGTTTCGGGGACGAAACTTCTTTAAAGGGGGTAGGATTTGTAACACCATCTTAATAATTTTATTATTTCAAGTATAATTATTAATATTTACGAATCATGAAGTAATTTATATGTGATTTATTATAGCTTTTATGTACTTCAAGGAAGCCCGATTTCGGACATTAGTATAAAAATAATCGACAAAGAAAAAAGTAAGAGCGCGTATTATGTAGGGTGAAATCTTAGAGGTAATTAAATTTCATAACACATCAAATATGCAAAGATAAGCATGTCTTTAATTATCACAATTTATAAGCACATAAAAATATGAAAATAGGATTTTTGGGTATTATTACCAATAAAAGAAATTGTGAACTTTAATTAAGCAAAATTTGTCCAATAAAACCCTTACGTGAGACCACCTATGGAGCCCCAACTTCGACACAAAAAAAAAAATATCAACTCAATATTCATAAGATGAGTTAAATAGAATTGATGTAGATAATAGGGGTTAGTCGATCTAAGCATGTTCGTTCAGTGGCGGCTAGGGATAAAGTGTCCGACAATGCTGTCAAAAACTTGATACGCAGCAAGTGCACGGGTGTAGATGTAGCATGTATCAAGGACGATCCCAAAGGGACTTCTCTTAACTAGACACCAAATTAATCTCCTACCTATTCGCTAAATCGGTCGGGTTTTTGATTTGGTTAATCTGACGTTATTTCTAATAACAAAGCAAGCAACAATTCACACAATTCACAAGCAAAAATCAATAAAGACAAACGTTCAGGGGACAAACCAAAGTCACTCTATGAACTAACCAAGTGAATTGAACTCTTACTTCACTAATTTGATACATTTTATGGTCGATAATCGCATATTCTTTTGTAGCGAGCTTTTGTCAATAAAATGAATTGCTTAATTAGGAAAATCAATCATCTACTTTCGTGGTTATTTCAATATAACTAAGTTAAGCATCAAATTATTAATAACCCCTAATTATAAAATGATCTATGTCTAGTTCATTTTGTAATTAGTTTAATCCTAAGGGTTTCGATTATCGAATTTCTCCTTTCGGTACTTAGTTCAACAAACTAAATCAATATTTTTTTAGGGTTTTTGAATGCTAATATACTGAACTTTTGGGGTATTGGACAATAATGCACTGAACTTTGACCTTGGACAATAATATGCTGTACTTTGGGGGTGTTGAACAATAATGCACTCAGAACGATTTTGAAAGTGACTGACTTGGTGACAATGATATGTAGCATGTAGACGAGATGAATTGGTTCAAAAAGATTTAAATTTATAACATGTCATATATAAGCAAAGAGAATAAACTTTGAAAAGAACAAAAAAAAGCATAAAATCAAATTTGTTTAGACGCGTTTCCGCCGAGAGATTGTTGTTGTAGTTGAATAAAATCACATTTGCTTGTGTAAATTAGGTGACATGCCATAAATTTAGATATTATTTAGCTTATTCATCTTTTCAGTCTGCCACGTAATATCGCCACCAAGTCAGCCACCGTTGAAATTGTTTTGGGTGAATTACTGTTCAACACCCTTCAAAGTTCAGTACATTATTGTCCAAAGCTAAAGTTCAGTGCATTATTGTCCAATATCCCAACAGTTTAGCATATTAGTATCCAGAAATCCTATTTTTTTATGGCCAATCAAAAACAATGACATACATAATCAAATATTAAATAAAATGCATTCAAACTAGATTAATACTTGTTCAATCCAACAAAATTCAAATCATGAAAGCAACTAAAAGGGTTTATCCCCTAAACTAAAAGAAACTACTCACTATTCATAATTAAACTACAAAACACATAAAATTCTAAACTAGGAAGCATGGAAACCAACAAGAATGAGAAATAAGCCAAGAATAGAACCGATCCTTGCTTGAATGATGAACTGCGAGGACTTTCGCTCCTCCACTTCAATAGGAAACTCGAAAATCGATGTTCAAAACTAAACTTAATCTCCCAAACATTACTCTAACAATGGTTATGGATGAAATGTGGATAAAGATGAAGATGAATGTAGCAATCAATGGTTGTAATTGTTGGGATGAATCATGAACAAAACAACCCAAATCACAATTATATAGCAACCTGGGACTTCAAACGGCAAAATGCAATAATTAGGGCCGTGTTGACCCCAACACGGACCGTGTTGCCTGACCACTAGTCGTGTTCAACCTAGGAACTCAATTTCCACCCCCTCTGGACCCCAACATGGTCCCATTTTGGTGTTTTTGCATCCATGTTGGCCTCAAACAAGCTTCTTCACGTGTTGGGCCTTGGTTTTGGGCTTTGGGATGGATTTTTCTTCAACGTATGATCCACTTGGACTTTGATGCTTGATTTGAGTTTGGTTTTTTTCATTTCTCCTCAAATTTCATACAAAAATACACTAAACTCCAACCAAGCATAAAATGGGAAATTCGGGTATAGATAATATAAACATATCGAAAATCACCCGAATTCTCATCAAATCATCCAAGTTTACATATATACGAATTACACTCATCAAAAGCAGAATGGTTTAGGAATTTCCTATTTGATGTAGAGTTGTCACCACAACCGATGTCATCTATTTCCTTATACTTTGATAGTGAAGGTTCAATGTCTAGAGCATACAACAAGATGCAGAACATTAAATCTAGACATATTAGCTTCAGGCATGAATATGTAAGACAACTCACTATAGATGGAATTAGTTCCACTAAATATGTTAAGTCTTGCAATAATTTGGTAGATCCTTTAACAAAGGGTTTGTTATAAGGGATGTGGTGAAAGATGTCGTAACCAGAATGGGCTTGAAACCTTTCTTTGAAGTTAAGTAGTGATGGGAACCCAATTTTACTTTACTGAAAACTAAATATAAATTTTAATGGGTAATAACAAGTTACTATATAACTTATGGCACTAAGAAAATGATTTAGTGCACAACTTCTACAAGGAAGATGAGCATAGCTCCTAGAGTCCGTTTGGACCTAGAAAAACAAGATGGAAAAAACAAATCTCGTGGAAAAAGACGGAAAATGTTGTTTGGGTGAAGTAAATTTCTTTCTATTGTTTAGTTAAAGTAAAATTTAAAGGAAAAAAATGATTTTCCATCGATTCAACTTTCTTTTCCTTGTTTGGTTTGACGAAAAATGCATGAAGAAATTAAATTTGCATGGAAACTTGTAAATGTCAAGCTTCATTTTTCTATATCATATGATGTGATTTGGGGGGGAGGAGGGAGAGAGAGAGAGATAGAAAGAGAGAGAGAGAGAGAGAGAGAGAGAGAGAGAGAGAGAGTAGGGGTGAGAAAGAGAGTGAGGAGGGACACACACACACACAGAAAAGAAAGAGAAAAAGACACGAGATAAGAGAGCTACAGAGAGAGAGAGAGCGAGAGAGAGAGAGAGAGAGGTGAGAGATGAAGGAGAGAAAGGTTAGCTTAGATCCAAAAATTTTCTCTCAACATTCCTCTAATTTTTTTTCTTACCCCAATTTTTCCATACAGTTTTCCAACTATCTTTTTACATTATCTTTTCTTCAATCTAAACAAAGGAAACATTCTCATTTTTCAAATTATTTTTTTACATGTTTTCCTAAGTCCAAACGGGTCCTTCATGAAATCTTAGTCCAAGTAGTAAGGACATGGTTAAAAGGTTTCACCTATATGAAAAAAGAGGTGGTGCAGACTCTAGCAAAAATGTTGAGGGTTCATTCTTGTAAACATGGCCATAATAGTGCTAAAGTAATCTAAGACTCATGTGAAGATTGAGTTTATGTGTGTTAGTGTGTAGTTTTAAAACCCCGAAAATTCGGTATGTGTTTATCATTATGTTGTTAATATTGTACTTAAATTCTGTTTTATTTTCTGCAATTTACCTGTTAGCACTTGAGCTCGGAGTACCGTTGAGGGACTATAAGGGTAAAATAGTATTTTCGTGCATGGGAACGTTGCATGGGTATAGGGGTAATTAGGCTCATTTTATAGCCTTATTTATACCTCCATACTCAATCCTTTAGCTCGTTTTCCCCGCTCATAATGTCGCTTATCTTGTATTTTTCCTTTGTTTTGTAGGCCCTGAGTGCGAAACCCAAAGGACCTGGGAAAGGAACGAAATCCCTAGAGTGAGAGGCTGACCCGGGACTCAAAGTTAGATGTCGTGATCGTGGAAGAAGCCAGGAGCCGAGAGGAGTAAAAAAAAGGCCAAGTTATCATGGAAAACAAGGGGGCACGATCGTGCCATCATTACGCACGATCGTGCAGTCCCCTTTGATTTGAAGAGACCCTGCCCAGAAAGAACATGATCGTGCCACAATTCAGCACGATCGTGCCAACCTCCTCGTGAAGCCCAGTCTTTGTTCAGCAAAAGGGCGCGATCGTGCAGTCCTAAGCGCACGATCGTGCACCACCTCCTGGAAGATCTGCACGATCGTGTAGCTTCACTGCATGATCGTGCCATTCCCAGCATTTAACCATCGCCCAGAATCTTCAAACAGCACGATCGTGCTGATTTTCCGCACGATCGTTCCGATCTCGGATTTCAGCTTTGTTTCCGGATTCAAAACGACGCATTTTGAGATGTTTTTAGGGTACTATTTATAGATTTTTAGGGTTATGAATAAGCAGCTTTTATCATTCCCTAAGTTACTTAGTCACTCTTATTTGTATTCTCTCTAGTTTTAGCCCTAAAACCCCTTTGTTTAGAGCATTTTTAGCTTAATTAGTGTTAATCTCTCTCTACAAACCTCTCTTTTTATCTTCATTTATTGCTTTGTGCTGGTTTATATTCATCATTTCAAGACTTTGGAAGGATATTTAAGTTATTTTGGGAGCATTTATTGAAGGAAAGTCATCTTAAGGTATAATTTATCTCATTGTTATTGTTTTATTGCATTCTTAAGTGTTTTATGTTAGGTTTAGTGTTTTGCTTGTTGAATATGAGTTGTTTTGCTAGCTTTGGTTTGAATGTTATTAGTTTAGTGCTTGTTAAAATGATTAGAGGCTAAGTTTTTCTGGGCTGGGGGGTTTAATGGCCCCTAATGAAGTCTAACCTTGGAGGTTTAATGAAAGGGGGCGGTTATTTTGGATTTAAGGTTTCTCTCACCTTTTACCCTATCATTGTGGGAGGTTTGGTTGGTTGGAAAGTTGCCAAAACTCCTCTAACATTTTGATTTGGGTTCTTGGTGGAGTGGTTAACCTTACTCTCATGAGAATGAGAGTTAGGTTGATTAGGGGTTTTGAACTAATTACTCCTAATTGCTTTCCTTCATAGAAATGAGGGGAAGTAATTAGGTTTCAATCTAATGTCTCCTTTGGAAGAGGGAGCTTAGAATGGTTTAAATTTATCAACAACTCATTCCTAGCCTTGTTTGATCATCCTTCTTCCTTTATCTTCTAGGGTTAGGCTAAGTTAGGTTGCTAGAATAACCCCCGGGTCCTTCTTTCTTGTGATTTTCTCTTGAGTGTTAATTTCTCGTTGGTTTAGTCTAGTTAACCTAAATCTCATCTTTGGTGAAAATTCTTGTTTATTCCGAACTCTTTTGCATAAAACGGACCAAACTTGACCTAGTTCCCTATGAATACGATATTAACATCCCGGCTATACTATAGCTAAACAAGGGGCAGTATGGTAAGTTTTTGTGCCTAATACTATTTATTATTATTTTTTGTACTTGGTAATTTTATTAACTAATTTTGTGAATATTTTAGAAATTTCAAAACCTAATCAGTACTACTAGTAATAGCTAATTTCAAATAAGTTATACATGTATATATTTTATTTATTCAGTTATTTATTTCCTTTTTGGTTTAAATACCTTTTAATCACCCAAAAACTCAATTATTAGTAAACCCTAACCCTAATACTAATACTCCCTCTCACCTCCCTTTCCCTTAACTTGCTAACTGCCACCAGCCCATGTACCACCATAACCGCTGCCGGAAGAATGCCGAAACTGTTGCCTATCGCCAAAACCACCAGCAACTCTCCTCCCTCTTTGAGTATAAACCCTAACCCTAACCATAATGTATTTGATATTAGTTTTCTTTTAACCTAAGTAATTGTATTATAATTTTGTAAATTTGTTATTTTTGTGAGTACAAGTCTTATTGTTTAAATTTTATAACCAAAAGGTTGTTTTTATTTTATGGTGTTATGTTTTAATGACATAGTTTATTAGTTCAAGGGAAGTTATAATATTCTTTGCTATTACAGTTGTAGTATTAACGCTAGGGTTCAAGTTAATGATGATATGATGGATATAATTTAGATGTGTTGAAATGGAGGTTTTATGGGTTAAGTGGTAAGTATGGAAATTAAGTAATAAGTTGGGGGAAGTTAAGTCTTAATAATATAGTTTATTAGTTCAAGGGAAGTTATAATATTCTTTGCTATTACGGTTGTAGTATTAACGCTCGGGTTCAAGTTAATAATGATATGCTGGATATAATTTGGATGTGTTGAAATGGAGGTTTTAGGGTTAACTGGTAAGTAAGGAAGTTAAGTAATAAGTTGGGGAAAGTTAAGTTAAATTTAAGCTTAATTGGGGGTTAAATTTAAGCTTAATTAGGAGCTGGATTAATTAGAGCGGTTTTCTGTATGACTTTAAAAGGAAATTCACCTTCATTAGTAGAGGAAAAATTAAATTAAAATACTTGGGCAGTAGGTATAAAGAGTTAACTTCAATAGGAACTTGGAATTTGGATGTTCGATGAGTATAGAGGGAAATATGCATTTTTTTATATAGGTAATAGTCCAACCCATCGACCCACTATCTCAGGGATACAACCCAACAAGCTTGTAGTGGACGGGGTACAAGGGATGCCAATGGCCCAAAGATGGGCCTCACTCCAACCCACAGCACTCTCCGAAATGGTAAGGGAGAGATGTCGTCCCCAAAATTCGAACCCTGAACACTTGGGGTAGAGGGTAATATGGATGTTTTGCTGAAATAGTGCAAACTTTGACATATTGTTGTTTTATTTTTATTTTATTTTGGGACCCTTTTGAGTGGTTTTGGGTTTGGTGATCAAAATAGAAGTTTTAGGGGACTCTTCGAGGTTTCAAGAAAAGTATAGATCATATGTATATGATGTTGGGATACCGAGTTATGATTTCTAAAGTTGGATGAAAATCTGTCCAGTTTTGGAGAAGTGAAAAAATAAAGCTTTATATTGATTCTTTACGAAAATAACTTGAGGAAAGTTCGATTGGTCTATATTTGTAAGTTAAGGGTTAGTTGATATCCTTTTTGGGAAGTTTAAGGTTAGGGGTGTGTGTTACTAACTTTGTTTAGCAAGTTTTAATTGGACTATATTCGTTTGTAGGTTCGCATTAGGCCGACTCGTTTAATGAGCTCAAGTGTAGTGGTTGAAGTAAAGTGAAGTTATTGAAGTAAAGTGAAAACCTCCAGGTAATTTCTATGTGCTAAATCCAACCGTTAGAATGCACTTCAGTGTTTTGTTGATTTTTAAGCTGTTTTGGAATTTGCATCTCGAAGGAATTTAGTGGTGGAAACTGACTGTCTATATTGGATGTTGAATTATATTTTATTGAGTTGGTTAATTGTGGATAGTTCTTTATGTGTGATTTTACAATTGTTTTGAAAATTGGGGTTGGTTGATTAAGACTTGGAAGGTGTGAACTATTAACCTTGACTAATAATTCAAACGGTACATAAATGCGAGTTCGGGCAACGTCCCCAAGGACTAGGATGTGGTATCCTGTAGGGGAGTTGTCAGGATATCAGGGATACATGATAAGTGCTACTTCCCCGGGGTTAAGTGTGTGCACGTGAGATATGGATGGTCATCTGTGTGATTGAAATTGAGAATGAGATTGTGATTGTGATTGAGATTGTGATGATGTTGAGAAATAATTATATTGGAAGTCTTGGAATTCGAGGGGCAAATAAGCATGCTCCATCCTCTTAATAAATCTGTGAAAGATGGCTATTGTTGGTTGGGTTAAATGGTTTGCGAAAAGATTTGTCTTGTTCACTTCTCCCCCTAAATGAATTGAAATGAATTTTAATTTGTTTTGACAGTTAGTTAGGAGTAGACATTATTGAGTCCTCCTCATATTTTTAAATGTTTTATTTTCAGTGAAGAGTTCTGTGGTGGGAACGGGTTCTAGAAATGAGGACATTGAACTTAGAAGTTTGAGAATAAAGTTTAGTTAATGTTTAGACTTGAGTTAGTAATGTTAGTTTATGTTGTCTCTGGCTAGAATTTGAGTTTTCTTTTGTTTGATTAAATTGAGTTAACAATTATCGTTTGTTAGTTTCTTTTTCCTTCTTGCCTTGTATTCCTTGCGGGATACGACAGTAACGCTCACTAAATAAAAAGATAATTATGTTGTCAGCGTTAATCAATGTTTGACTTGTTCATAATTGAATTTCCAGGGGGTTACAGTGGTATTTCCACTTTCATGTCTAAGTGTGGGTTTAATTAAATAGTCACATAACACTTTGTTGAAATTTAAACTGGAATACTTATACTAATCAAAAGTTTAAATCGAAAAAACTTTTTTGTATTCATAATCCAAATTTAAAACTAGACACTTATCAAATACAAAATTAGTGGTGGATTGTTGATAGTTTTGGTATTTGAAAGTAAAGAGATTAGAAGGCGAAAAGTTTCACATTCGTAGTGGAAAAAACATTTCACTAGGTTATGATAGGGAACACTACTTGGACTAATACTTAGCTAATTGGCTACTATTGAACAAGCATTTAGCACTTTTCATGTTTGTACGTAGTGCGGGAACAAGGAACATATAAGTATACTTAATTATACTAAATGATTTTTGTTTTATTATTTATTTAATTTAATTTAAATAAATAGTTAACTACAAAGTTATCCAATAATCAGTTTTCTAGATAAAAGGAGATAATTTTATCTAGGAAACTAATTATTGGATAAATTTGTAGTTAACTATTTATTTAAACTAAACTAAATAAATAGTTAACTACAAATTTATCGAATAATCAGTCTCCTAGATAAAATGTGACAATTTTATCTGTAAAGTTGCATAGCCAATTGTTGAGCCCCCCCCCCCCCCATCTATCTTCCTTTTTCGTTATTAATTCACATAAACATTAGGGAATTCTTAGTTTGGCTCATCTAAGAATTCACAAAGCTTGATTAATCGTAGATGGATATTTGTTAATTTTTTGAACATCTAATTGAATAAAGCACAAATAATTTCTTATGGACAGTGAAAGCAATTTGCATTTAAACCTTTTCATCTCAAATTGCTCTATACATTATCCTGTAAATATTCTTTGGCTGGTCTGTTTTCCCCAGGGCATTATGCCAATATTGCCATAAAAATATTTTCCGCTTTGGTGGTAAGGTTGTGTGCCAAAGTTTTTTTCCACATAGTATCATTTTATGTTGATCTTGATTTGTCATAAATCTTATTGTGTTGATAGAAAAAGTAGCAACCCGAAACTAATAACATATACCTCCCCCAAGATTTTGTAAAATGAGGATTTTACCCTCCATATTTAGAAAATGTTAATTACCCAACCTAACCTTTACTGTTTATATAGACGTATAGTTTTTTCGATTAGTCAACGACCTGGACATGTTTGCCTTTGTAATTTTATCTTGTTTGACAAAAATCTCATCCATATTTTAATTGAAAAGACGAAAAACTAAACGCTTAGACAGAAATATGAAAATACTCAAAAGTCTAAGCTTTTAGGAATTGGCATTGATCGTTACTCGTCTTGATTGTTGAAAAGTGATGAGAATTGGCAACAAAAACCAACGAAACAACCAAATACCAATCAAATTAATGAGAAGAAAGGGAGGAGCTGATGAAATCAAAAAATTGCTAGGAGGTGCCACACATTTCTAACAACTGACTCGAAGGGGACCATATTTTTTAATGCACTCGAAGGGCACCACGTCTTCAAGAACTGGCTGCTGAGTGATTTGCCGACTATTTTGACAAAATTCCGGCGATGTATATATATGAAAAGACAGAAATAACCTTATGTTTTATCAAAAAATTATTGGAAGGTGTCATACATTTCTAAAAAATAACTAGACGGGGACAACTTTTTTCACATCTCTTCTCTGCACTTTCTCTCTCCTCCTCCAAATATTAATACAACTCAATCCATCAAAACCATAAACAAACTCTTCTTCTTCTTCTTCATTCGTCCACCACCCGACCACCACCACTAGCGCCAGTCCAACCACCACCACTTCAGCGCTTAGCCACCACCGAGAACAACAATGGTCATTTTAAATTAAATCTCAATATAAGTTTGACACAACCAAGCACTAATCCCTCTTCTAATTCCCTATTTCAAACTGAATTCAACACTCACACCATAACCACCAATCAGATTCCATTTTTGCATCCCAAATATCACCAGAAAAAGCTACTCCAACCACCCAAAAACACCCGTAACCACCCGAACTCAATCTTGAACCATTCCTTCTCCTCTATTTCGCGAGACCAAACCCGCAACTGCCGCCGAGGCCGCTGCCAGCGACCTATGTTGACCAATGCCCAAACCCACGACAACCAAACGCCGCACTTGATGCCCTTCCTCCTTCTATCTCCTTGCTTGCTTGATATTAGGTCTTGATGGGTTGAGTTAAGACCCAAAAACAAAAAATAGATTGAGAAATTGATATGTTGATAGAATGAAGAAAGAGATTTGTGCTTGGTTGTGTCAAACTTAGATTGTGGTTTGATTTAAAATAGTCGTGGTCGTTCTCGGTGGTGGTTGAGTGTTGAATTGAGTGATGGTGGTGTAGTTGGCGGTTGGACTGGTGGTTGTGCTGGTGGTTGGGTGGTGGACGAATGAAGAAGAAGGAGAAGAAATTGGTTTGTTTATGGTTTCGATGGGTTGAGTTGTATTGATATTTGGGGGAGGAGAGAGTGCAGAGAAGAGGCGTGAAAAAACTGGTCCTCGTCCAGTCAGTTTTTAGAAATATATTACACCTCCCAGCAATTGTTTGATAAAACACAGGGGTATTTCTGTCTTTTCATATATACGTCGCCGGAATTCACTCAAAATGGTCGGAAAATCACCCAATACCCAATTGTTTGACGATATGGTCCCCTTCGAGTGCATTAAAAAAATGTGGTCCTCTTCTAGTCAGTTGTTAAAAATGTGTGGCACCTCCCAACAACTTTTTGCTGGTGAAATAGAATGAATGAAAACATTGTATTGAATGATGAGTATGAATTAACGAAGGCGAAGTAGTAGCACTGGCTCCACCTAGCAAGGTGTATTAGTGTCATAATTGTATTCATCGTCAATTCATCGCAATCATCGGCAACATAGGTGGGAGGGTGATTTCGAACTTTTATTACTTAAATTGACTAAGGCTCCGTTCTTTTATGCGGTACCGCAAGTTACCGCATCGCAATTTACCGCAACTTGTCGCAATGTATGGCAACTCACTACAAATTACCATTTACCTTTTCATTTAATATATTTCCACAAAATCCACAAAATTATTTTCACCGCAACTTACTGCAATCCACCGCAACTCATTTATTATCTAATATATTTCCTAATAAAAATATTACAACACGCATTTATTATTTCCACCACAACTCACCGCAATTTACCATACCGCAAATCACCTCAACTTACCACACCGTAAATTCACCGCATAAAAGAACGGGGCCTAAGTAAATCAAAAAAAAGTATGTTTAAATGATATTAATAATGGTTATATCATATTTATTGTATTTACTGTTTGTTAAGTTGGGTAGTTAACATTTTCAAATATAGAAGGTAAAATCCACATTTTACAAAACTTTGCGCAGTTATATATTATTAGTTCGTAAAATATTATTTCTTAAAATAAAATTTCCAGAAAAACTTTTCTGTTTTAGAAAATATCTCCCATCCCTTATAAAAGCGCTTAACTGGGTGTGTATCACAAATTTTGAATTCCATAAATGCCCTTGCTGACGTCACATAATACATACTCCTTTTTTTAACCCCTTTTTTGTTTGTCGCCCTGAAATCGCTGGCGTCGCCCTTAATTGTCCAAGCAATTTCCATTACATACCCCTCACTCCTCACTAACTCACTCCTCTCTCTCTCTCTCTCTCTCTACTCAATCTACCTCTATCTCTCCACTCACTCACACTATCTCTCTCTCACTACAACCACCGGAGCCGCCAGTCGCCACCAAATTTCACTACCGCACCACGCCATCCCGCCACTGGCCGAGCCACCCTACAACCTAAATCAAGGTAAGTTTGAGTAAATTTATATCAATTTAAAGTTGAATTTTTTGTTGTTTTTGAATAATTTTTGTTTTATAGATTTAATTTTATAAGTTTTGATGGTTAATTGGGCATGGTGGGGATTAAAGTAACCAAAAAAATTGTTAAATTTATCCCGGAATTCGCAAAAATCGCGCCCAGAAAAAGACCGGGCCTTGGCTCGGCGGCGCCCAGATCGCGCCTAGGCCTTGGCCCGGATGCGATCTGGCCGCCGCCCAGCCAAGGCTCGGTCTAGATCTGGGCGCGATTTTGCTATTTTCCGGGCAAAATTTAACACATTTTTGGTTTTAAACTAGTTGATTTTGTAAGTATTGGATATGAAATTTAAATTCGTTTGGTTAGAACGGTTTAATATGGTTTGTTTGTGTGTATGTTCTTTAAAAGAAGAAAAAAACGGGACAAAATTGTGCCCGGAAAACGCCAATCGCGCCCAGAAAAGGACCGGGCCATGACCCGGCGCCGTATCGCTGGCTGGCCTTGGCCCGACGCGATTCGCCGCCCAGCCAAGGTCCGGTCTTGTTCTGGGCGCGATTTGGGCGAATTCCGGGCAAAATTTGTCCTTTTTTTAAAAAAAAGTTGTTTGTTTTTGAAAAATTTGACCATGATTTTGTGTGTACTTGATATGCAATATTATTATTTTTAATTGTATAAATTATAAATTTAGTATTATTAGTTGTAGGTGTTATTAATATAAATAATAATAATTTTATGAGAATAAGTAGAATTATTGTATAAATAAAATATAAATATGGGTTTAGGGTTAAATTTGTGGGTTTGGTAGTTTAGAGTTGTAGGTGTTGCAAATTGTCCCGAATAATCTATGCCGTCTCCCCCAAATTCCTCAAGCAACACCTAAACAAAATTAATCAAATATAATTATACATAAGATTAATCATGTTTTTTTTTCAAAAAAAAAAACATAAAATTATACAATATAATCGCACGTCCATATTGCGTTTCAACCTTGGCCCAATCACGTACAAGAAGCGCCTGTACCAAGGCTGAGCCACGGCAATGTCGCGGCCCAACCAAGGTCCAAGAGCGCCCAGGACAAGCCTGGACCAAGGCCCGGCCAAAGCGCCAAAGCTCGACCTTGGTCCAGGCTTGTCCTGGGCGCTCTTGGACCTTGGTTGGCCGCGACATTTCCGCGGCTCAGCCTTGGTCTAAACGAGATATGGCACAATTCGACACAAAAATTACCAATTCAACATAATAAACAACAATTAAACATAAAATTTACCTCTTCTTCTTCAGATGATGATTCATTACTCATTGCTAGAAAAATTAGTAGGCTTTGTTTTGAGGATTTACAGATAAAAAGAGTGGTAGTTTATTCTAGAGAGAGAAGGAGAGAGAAAGAGGGAGAAAGAGTTTGGGAAGTATTGAGGGTGAAGGGTATGAAATGGAATTTTCATGTCAATTAAGGGCGACGAACAATAAAATAAGGGCGACAAAGAGCAATGCCCTTTTTTAATTCTTCAATTCAATGTTTTATTGTCCGTATGATTCTCGATTTTGTCTCCTGCTTTGCTCTCTTTCATTGTGCTCTTTTGCTTCCAACTGTCTTCCTCTCTCTTTCTCTCACTTATTTTGATAATTGATTATCATAGGGGATTCAAGATATTTGGGGAGGCTGACATGGATATGGGTAACCAGAGTTCATCAGATCAAAAACTATGATAGATGCAGGAGGTAAGAAACTAAACCCTACGCTAATTGGAATTTTAGGGAGACTGATATTATGGCTTTTCCGGCTTTTGCATGTTAAAATTAGGATTTTATTGATGTTAATTGGGGCTTGTTAATATTAATTTTGGGGTTTAATATGTAAATTTGGTGTTTAGTTTGATTCAAGACTCTTGCATGTCAAGGGAAAACAACTATAAGTGTGAGAAATTATGCAAGGATTACAGTAACTAAACCAATTAGATGTGATTCAGTTTGTTTCGATGCTTATTTTTTCTTTAATGGCAGTATTTGTTTCAGTTTGTTTACTTTTGTTGCTTAGCTTCAAAGAATGAGCTTTCTGTATTTAATATAATTATCTTTTTGAGTTTATTTGAGCTATTCTTCAATGAAAGTCATCACACAATTTAATGACTGGAGTTTTAATCCCTTGGTCTTCAGTGTGCAATTCAAAGCGAGTCCAAGGAGAGAGAATCAGCAAGTAAGTGGAACTCAGATAAAGGCAAGACCGATTGATACTGTTGATACCCAGCAAATTATTGCTCCTGATTTGAGTGTGTTTTATTTCAATTGAATTATTATTTGTAGTTGATGTCATTTTTGTACTTCATTCTGAAATCTTTCAGTGGTTTTGCTGCAAAAAGGTCATTTTGTTTTCTTTGATTGTACTTGATTCATGCATGAATTACTATGATCCAAACTATGAAGAATTGAACAGGTCATAAATTTTCATGCCTCAATTTTCTTTTCTTTTTAAAATAAATTCTTCTTTCCACTATATGCTTGGCTAAAAAGTTAGGTCTGTTTGTAAGTATCTTATTGTCGCCTTAAAAATTATGGACTTTGACATACAGATTTATGTTGGTAATTTCTTTTCATTGTTGATTGTTGTGTTACTTAGACATAGATAGCTATCTGGTGCTTCAATACCCACACAAGGAGCGCTATGGAGTTTTTCTTAGAAACTTTTTTGTTTTAATTGTAGTTTGAAATATTGAATGTCATACTGTTCTCCGTGTGTGGAGGTTCCTTTCACATGAAAAATGATATGTTAAGTGGGCGAGCCAGCACATCAAGTAGTTTAGATAAAATAACGAGTTCAGTAACAAAGCCTTGAATACATACGTTAAGGCCTAGAACACGTCAGATATTCCGTGATAATTTATGTGTTATCTGAGTACTGTATATGTTTAATTACAAGGTCAAGTTTGGTTCATTATATTGTGCCATGTTTCTATCATGCAACTTTATATTTTGTGTCAAAGATTGTATTTCCCTCTTAGGAAGAAAGAAGTTAGCACAAAGATATGATTCTTGTGTAACCTTTTTAGTTCATTTAATGCTTGTGGATCAAAAACAAAGAGTGTTGATTTTTTTTTGGTAGTATTGTCAATCCCTTGAATTCCTCAGCATGGGATGGAAGAAATAGAGTTCCTTTTAGCATTGCTTCTATCGGCTTTTCTTGGTGTGTGTCTCTTCAAGATGAGTGAAGTTTTATTGAAAGATTCTTCTTTTAAAGTGCAATCGGAAAAGGTCTATTTGCTGAATATGTCAAAAATAATCAAGCCTACATACATCAGGAACTCATTATCTGTGATTTAGTTTATTTCCACAGTCATTGTTTGGCTGTCAAAATGTGATAATATTTTGGTCCCCATGTCGGCCAGTAACTAATGTTGTTAGGTCTTTGTCCACAGAAGACAAGCTGGAAGTATTTGTCCCATACGTTGGACTGGCTTCCTTGTTTCAATCGCATATATAATCCTGGAAACCGTAAGATTTTTAGCCTCCATCTTTTGTTCAGGCTGCAGTGGTAGTTATGCAGAATATCGACGAATTCCCCTCGTCAGCCCTGTTTTGGTAATTCATATAAGTATTGTTGCATCTATTGCTCATTTGAATTTTAAGAACTTTTGCATGCTATGTTACACAACATTCATCCCAGTAAATATTTGTCAGCTGGATTTCTCGTTTGATCAGTTTCTTAATACTTTTTGCTTTGTAATCTTAATAGTATGTATATTGTATAGGCATTGTTGCTTAGTCAATTTCTTTGGGGTAATATAATGTCCAAATTTACTTGTAGCTCAATTCTGGTACGGTGTGTCCTTGGGGACAACAAGTAGGCAATGATTTAATTAGTATCTACGAAAGAATTTTAATAAAAGAATTTCAATAAAAGAATTTTAATAAATGAGGGGAGAAACATGGAACAAAGGTTGGTGAATGAAAACCTAAGAGACATCATGTCATAATAAACAGTAGTTTGTTATATTTTGTGTTCTGTGTTTATGTTGCACCAACCAACAACATTGGGTTCTCGACTTTATGTCAAAGTGGAGTTGAAATGTATAGAAAGTTCATCTTCCTGAGAGGAGGGGAGGGGCTTAGGGCTGTGGGGTTCTAGAGGTTGGGGAGGAAGTAGCAATGCGACAGTTTGGCAAAGCTAACCTTTTTATTGGTACTGCTTATGTTCAAACTTCAACTCTTTTAACCTCTTGATCGTTGAAGTATCTTATTTACTTACCACTTTGTTTTTGGACCTAGATAGTTAAGGTTCAAGGTTGTTTGCTAACCAATTTTTTTTGGCTAAATTTTGTTCAAACTACATTCTGTGTGTTTTTAGTTTTTGTATAAATACAGTTCTTCCTAATTTAAAAACCTTTCTGTTCAATTGTTAATTCTTGATTGATCGTGGGTTCTTCCCTTCTTCTACCGATAAGCAAACAACGTCATTTTTTCGCTAACTCGTGGGTTCTTCCCTTCTTCTACCAAAGACCCAAAACCCCAGAAGAAGCCTTTGCTTAGGACAGTGACCACAAGCCAAGGAGACCTCCACCGAATTGCCCTTCACTGATGCTTGACCCATAGATATGGTTTAATAACATCTTGAGTAAGAAAGGGGTATATATTTACTTATAGGAAGTTCTTCAAAAGTTTAAACAATGACTATTCTCTTAGCTTGTGCACATATATTTTTTAGTTTACTTGTGTACGACTCTCCAAAAGTAAAAGAAAAGATAGTGGTTTACAAAAGAAGCAGAAATCCATGTTATGTTATGATTAAATGCCTCCCAAATCTGGGGTCAATAGAGAAGACCTTTTATCCATTCAATTAGGTGTCCAGTGCATCCCCCCTCAGTGAATAAGCAAAGGAAAAATTGAGGAATCCTAGATATTGGTTTGGTCTATGGTGAAACACCAACAACTTGTACATTAACATACTTGGACACTTTACTTTAGAGCATCTTGTGGTATAATGATGTGAAAAATACGAAGCACGCTTTGAAGGAAATACTAATCCATCATTCTTGCGTTGAGCTACTGGAGGGAAAAGTTCTGATTAAGTCGAAGAACTTAGCAGATATTTTGTAAATTTTTATATTCTTTCAGTCTGTCACACTATCTTGAGAATTGGGAGTTAAACTTAGACCCTTAATGTTATTACTAAGGTTAGGTCATTTTGCCTATTTGCCTAAATATATAATTTTTGCTTGCAATTAGCTCTTATGGCTTCTGCTTCATTAGCTTTTTTCCTATTAGGAGATTATTGAGAAGTAAATGCAAAGGAAAACAAACGAGGAAGAATGGAAGACACCTATCTAAGATGATATACAGGTGAGTTTTCTATTCTCAAAACATCAAGACTTTCAGAATTTAGATAATTATATTTTCTACATCCAATTCATCCCATTACCCCCCCACCCTAAAAGAAAGAAAAAGATTGTGTGTTAACCATCAACTTGGACTTTACATAGCTGAAGCAGTATGTGTACATCTCCAGTCTATATGTTTGAGGGCTTGGAGAGTTTTTTTTATTAATGAAGAAACACTTGACTAGCTGGATGATAATCAAGGGTGTTTATAATTCTACCCCTTCTTTTGACATAAAATTTCGATTTGGTGAGGCTTCAAATGGGGAAAAAGGTTATGTTTATCAGAATTTATATCAATCCATATAGAATTGCCAAAATAGGGAGATATGAGGATCACAAAGAAGAGGAGGGGTCTGTTATCATGATTACTCAGAAAATGCCCCACACCTGAAGGACAGGGCTTGGAGTCCCTTGTAAATATTTGATACCGATCGAATGGAAAACAATCAACAAGGATAGAGGCTGAGAATTAAGAAAAAGCCTTTGATGTTATTAAAGGTAGAAGACATTCATTCAACCTCTGCACAGAAGGAAGCGAGGAGGAAGGAATATATAACCACACCCCAGGAGACTAGAACCAAGAAAAACAAGAAAAAGAAACAAAACCTAACTACCGAAAAAAGAAAAAAATATCCTATATTTCTATATTTTTATTATTCCTAATACCCCCCTCAAATTGGAGGGTGATAAAACTCCCAATTTGCCAAGAATCTCCATATGCTTGTTCCCAGGTAGAGCTTTCGTCATGATATCTGCTAATTGCTCAGTTGTAGGCGTGTAACTCAGTGATATTAGACCATCCACCAACTTGTGTCGAATGAAATGGCAATCAAGCTCGATGTGTTTGGTCCTTTCGTGGTAAACAAGATTTTTAGCAATATATATTGCTGCCTCACTATCACATTTGATAGGAATAGGAGTAATGGAAGTGACCTCGAGTTCATCAAATAACCTGCTCAGCCAAGCTAATTCCGCTACCAATCTTCTCAAACTTCTATACTCCGCTTCAGCTGATGAAAGAGAGACTATGGGTTGCTTTTTGGATTTCCACGAAATCAGGGTTTTGCCGAGAAACACAACATATCCACTGATGGATCTCCTTGTATGCCTGCAAGCACCCCAATCAGAGTCACTATAACCTTGTAATTTGAAGTTGTCATTTCTATGTATTAATATACCAACGTCTGACTTCCCTTTTAAGTATTTCAAGACATGGATGGCAGCAGCCCAGTGATGATCTGTGGGATCCTTTAAGAACTGGCTCAAGTGCTGCACAGCAAAAGAAATGTCAGGTCTAGTATTCACAAGAAAGATTAATTTTCCAATCAGTTTCCTATATTTTGATGGGTCTGGGATAGGTGTCCCTTGATCAGGAACAAGTTTCTCATTGACATCCAATGGGGAAACAGCAGTCTTCATATCTTTGTGTCCAAATTCACATAAAACCTCTTTGATAAACTTTCTCTGTGAAAGCATTAGTCCATCTGGAACATCGATTATCTCCATTCCAAGAAAAAATCTGGCATTCCCTAAATCTTTAATCCTGAAAGTCTTATGCAAATAATCTTTCAAATATGAAATTTCCTTTTGATCACTGCCAGTAATCAGAACATCATCTACATAAACAGCGAGGTACACACTATTTGCTTCATTCTTTTTATAAAACAAAGAATAATCATTCTCCGAATGTTTGTATCCCCTGTTGAACAAGACAGTAGCCAATTTATCATACCATTGCCTTGAAGCTTGCTTTAGGCCATACAAAGACTTCTTTAGTTTACAAACACCATTTGTGATATTACTAGACACACCCTGAGGAATTTTCATATAGATTTCTTCATGGAGATCTCCATGAAGAAAAGCATTGTCAACATCTAATTGTCTTATAGGCCAATTCCTCTTAACGGCAACAGCAAAAAGAGCTCTAATGGTAGTCATTTTTACAACAGGGGAATATGTCTCATTATAATCTATTCCGGCCTTTTGAGTAAACCCTCTAATAACTAACCTTGCTTTTAGTCTTTCTACACTCCCATCAGCTTTATGTTTAACTTTATAGACCCATTTGCTATCTATGGGTTTTCTTCCTTTTGGTAAAGGAACAATTTCCCAAGTATCAGTTTGATGTAGGGCTTTTAATTCCTTTTCCATGGCTTTCTGCCATCCAGGATGGGTCACAGCTTGTTCATAATTCTGTGGTTCATTGAAATTTAGATAGGAGATGAGATCAATGTTTTTGGAGGAGTGGTCAGTGAGCTGCACATTCTTAGGGTCATTATGCAAATTAGTTACACAGCAGCAACAAGTATCATAATCATCCAAATAAGCAGGAACCTTATGGGTTCTGCTGGATCTCCTAAGAGGTTGGACAACATCATTTTGATCACTGTTTTGAATTCTATGTTCATCTGGTTCTTCTGTAACATTGTTCTGAGACACAGTAGACTCAATGGGGTAGGTTAGGAAGGAGTCATTATTGTTAGGGTTATTATTTGTGTGGTGTACTAATCCCTCAGAACTTTGAGTTGGTCTTTTTTGTTCTTGGAAAGGGAAAATATCCTCATAGAAAATTACATCTCTAGATGTAAAAACATTATGCCTTTCCAAAGAATACAACTTATATGCCTTTTGCCCTTGAGGATATCCCAAGAAAATGCATTTTTCAGCCCTCTCTTGAAATTTATCTCTGCCATGCTTAAGTGTACTAGCATAGCATAGACAACCAGAGACCTTTAGATGGTCATAGGAGGGTTCCCTTCCATAAACCTTTTCATATGGACTCTTTCCTTTCAACACAGGTGTGGGTATTCTATTGATAATATGAGCAGCTGTCGTGATGCTTTCTCCCCAAAATCTTAGGGGTAAACTAGATTCAAACATAAGGGCCCTAGCAACTTCTAACAGATGTCGATGTTTTCTCTCAACCACCCCATCTTGTTGGGGTTTTTGAACACAACTAGTTTCATGTAATATGCCTTTTTCAGAAAAGAAATTAATGGCAGCATCACTCTTTCCTATTTCTAAAGCATTATCCGACCTAATTTTCTTTATATTGATACCAAATTGGTTCTTAACCATAGAAATGAAAGATTGAAGTGAACTAAAAGGTTCACTTTTGGTAGTCATTAGGACTATCCAAGTAAATCTAGTGTAGTCATCTACTATGGTCAGAAAGTATCTATGGCCAAGATAAGTCTTAGTGTGAAAAGGACCCCAAGTATCCACATGAATCAATTGAAAAGGTAAAGAGGAAGAGATAACACTAGATTGAAAAGGTAAACACTTCTGTTTAGTTTTGTGACAAACATCACAGTTCTCTTTCATATAATTGTTTTGAACAAGTTTGATAGGTAAAAGTTTCATCCTGGATTTGGACATATGACCCAACCTCTTATGCCAAACATTGCTATCAACAGAACATGCCAAACTATTACTACTGTCACTAACAAAATTGAAAGAACAATGTCCATCACTTATCAACATATCAGTATCCAAGAAGTAAAGCCCATTGTCTTCTCTACCAAGGATCATTGGACTCTTCATTGAAGGGCCCTGCATCAAGCATTCCTTTTGATTAAAATTAACATGACAGTGTAGTTGTTTGCAAAGCCTTTTAACCGATATAAGATTAAACTTAAATTGGGGTACATACAAAACATTGGTCAAGACTAGATTTCTTCCTATTATTAGTTTTCCAGACTTGGTTACATTGATTGTACTGCCATTTGGTAAAGTTATCTCAATAGGTTGAGTCAATTTTTCTAAAGAATGCAAAAGTTCAGAATTATTGCATATATGGTCGCTAGCACCTGAATCGATTATCCAATCTTTCTTAGTCAAAGTGCAAAAGCAAGTGGCAGTATTAGTAACACAATCAAACTTTGAAACGAAAGGGTTACCTGAAACAGTGCCATTGTCTTGGTTAGAACTAGATGAGCTGTCACTTACAAGATTATCAAGGAGCTGTTGGAGCACATTCTTAGCTTGATCCTGAGTAATCTTATGTGAGGAAGAACACCCAGATCCCTCTTCTTGAGCGATTGTAGATCTTTCATGATCCTGCCAGGCATTGTAAGCTACCCTTCGTGTGTTTTGTTGACTTGGTGATTTGTTTTGCTGCCTACTTTGATTTCTTGGAGGATATCTATGGATTTTGAAGCATCGATCAATGGTATGTCCTGTCTTCTTGCAGTGGTCACAGAACAGAACTGCATTTTTATCATCTTGTTTCGTCTTTTGCGTGCCTTTGTTAGCATAGAGAGAAGTTGAGCCTAAAAGCAGGTTCGTTTGATCCCGAACTTGGCGCTGCTTCTCTTCTTGAGAGAGAATGGCATATACCTTGCTCAAGGTTGGTAGTGGAGACATCATTAGAATATTACCTCGAATTGCGGTATAGCTATCGTTGAGACCCATCAAGAACTGTAGAAGTTTTTGTTCTTCAAAATGAACCTCGAACTGTTTGTTGATTTGGGGCTTGCATGTGCACTTCCCGCAATCGCATTTGGGGAAATTGCTCACCGCACCAATTTCTTCCCATAATTTCTTGGCTTTGGTGTAATAAGTTGCAATATCTAAAGAATCTTGAGACAATTTTGAGACATTTTGTTGGACAACATACAATTTTGCTTTATTCGTTTGGCCGAACCTTTCGATGAGTTCGTCCCATAGATCTTGAGCAACTGTATAATATAAGACGCTGTCGCGGATATCCTTATGTAATGAATTGAGAATCCAGGAGAGGACCATGTCGTTTCCTCTCTTCCAGTAGGGCAAGCGTGGATCGTCGGCAGCTGGACATTGGAGTGTTCCATCGACGAAGGCAATTTTGTACTTGGCTGAAAGAGCGATAGAAGCAGATCTCTTCCAAGTGTCAAAGTCATCGCCGGTAAATATGTCGCCGGTAAATATGTCAGTCACCAGAGATATACCGGGCTGATCGGAGGGGTGGATGAATAGAGGATCTGATGGATCAATCACAACTAAAGTCTTCTTCTCAGACATGATAGATCTGGGAAAAAGAGAGAGAAGAAAAAATTCGATCGGATGGTTCTTTGCCTGTCAAGGCTCTGATACCATGTAAATATTTGATACCGATCGAATGGAAAACAATCAACAAGAATAGAGGCTGAGAATTAAGAGAAAGCCTTTGATGTTATTAAAGGTAGAAGACATTCATTCAACCTCTGCACAGAAGGAAGCGAGGAGGAAGGAATATATAACCACGCCCCAGGAGACTAGAACCAAGAAAAACAAGAAAAAGAAACAAAACCTAACTACCGAAAAAAGGAAAAAATATCCTATATTTCTATATTTTTATTATTCCTAATATCCCTTGACAGAGGATAATATGAGCGAATGATGATAGCATTCCTTAAATGAATGAATGAATTGATATATATAGCCTCTCAGTTAAAGTTTTAGATGGTATTTAATCAATAGATGGAATTCAAAAAGGGCATGATATGAACTCTCTAGGCTCTTGGCGGAAGCACGGACAAACTTTGCTTCAAGAGAGGTGTACCCTTTTAAGCAATAATGGATGATTCAGATAAGAAAATGAGCATTTTCAGGTTATAAAAATAACTTTCTGATAAGAAAATGTTTTCTGAGGTTAGAAAATGCAGTTTCTAGATTAGAAAATGAGTATTTACGGTTCAGAGTATTGCAATCTCTTTATTTCATTAATTACCTGTTGTGATGTAGTGATTTTTTTTCTCTGATGTTTTATTATGCAATACTAACATTTAACATGCTTAAATTTGACCTTGACGTCAGCTTAAGTGATGAAAGTTATAAGAACAACAGTGCTCAAGTGATTGGAGCCATCATAATTCATATTTCATGATCTTTTTGGGATGTTGAAATGTATGAATTTTGTTAAAACCTCTTTCATCATTTCTTATGTAAAAACTTTATATTTACCTTTATTTTAGTTTCAAGAAAATCAAACAGAATATACTATGTATCTAATTAATAACTATGATTATCGGTATGTATCTAATAATTACAATTGTCGGGTCAGCACGTGTGCTGGCCAAACTAATTTTTACAAAAAAGACTGAAACACGTCATTGGATAAAACTATAAATAGTGACAAGTGACAACCCACCAATTAATAAGAAGATTCATTACAGAAATCAAGAATTGACGCGCCGTTGACAAAAAAAATCAAGATTTGACTCGCTGTTGACCCATTTTGTTAAAGTTCACACTTTAGTCATATATTCCCAAGTCTCAGATCAACTGTTTTCATACTCTATATATACACGTGCTTAGAAGTTAGACAACTATATTAACTCCCCATTCTTTTATGCGTTAACGCACCCAAACATAATACAACTTATCGCAACATAACGCAAATTACAATTACTTTTTAACTATTTCCACCGCAACTTAACGCAAACGTAACGCAAACGCAACGCACAGAACAACGAGGAATATTCCCTTCATTTTATATTAATTGTCATAATTTTAATTTTAATAATCTCCAATATTACTCATTAATTAATAATTTTTTACATAATATGTTATTAACAATTATAATATTATATTTTTATGATATTATTTTTCGTTATGAATCTAATGGTGTTAACCTTATATAGCAAGTCATTGTATAAATTGAAAAATTTATGGTCAAATTTTTTTTAATTTGATCGTACGATTTTCAGATGCAACAATTAACATAAAACGGAAGGAGTACATCTGTCCCCAAGTGCATGTCACAACAACTAATTCATCAAAATCAATACATATGGGGAATGGGTGAAAAGTTTTTAAATAGCCAAAATACCCTTTAAAATACAAAAAAACGACTAAATGATTATTATATTTTGATGTAATTATTTTAAGGGCCCTGGATTTTGATAAATAATTGTACGATGACATTGTCTAAGTTGTAATTGTTTCTGAGGGACATTCCAATCTACTTTTCGGCGAACAAAACATTAAGTGCAATATTTATTGTTGATTAAGGTAATGTATTTTTGACCAACCCTAAATATTAAGTCTTAAAATGATAGTTGACTTTAATTAAAACAACATTAAATATAAAAATCATTGTTTCGCGCATTTTAGACCGAAAAATTGGTCGGAATGTCTCCACCAAATAATTACCGCAATGATAATGTCACCCGATAATAATTTATCAAAATATAAGGCCCTTAAAATATTTACATCAAAATATAGGGACCTGTTAGTCGTGTTTTGTTAAAAATATCATTGGATGAAGTAAATAACTTATTAATTAGGGATAAAATTGACATTATGATTGTTAAAATTGTAGAAATTAGGTAATTTGACAAATAAAAAGAGATAAATTAGTTAGAAAAATTGGCAAGTAATTAGTGACGGAGGTAGTACTATTACATTAAACATTTCTTTTGTTTCTTTTTATTTACCAATTTATAATTTTAATAATTGTTATACTATACTATTTCACCCCTAGAAAGGAGTAGATTATATTTTCCCATGTATTCTTCGTCACCCCTTTTTTTACTTGCGTCGCCCCCTTTTTGCCACAAAATTTTAACTTTGTCATTTTCTTCCTCTATATTTTCAAAATTCTTTGTCTCTACATTCATCACTCACATTCATCACCTCCCTCTCTACCACCACTAATAGTTGCTTACCACCGCAGTCGTCCGCCGCCGACAACCTCCCACAACCGAAATAATAACCCAAATTTAAAAAATAATAATAACAATAATTAATAATATATACAACTAAAATAATAACCAAAATTTCCAAAATAATAATAACAGCAACAGTAACAATAATAACCGAAATCATTTTTTAATAAATTCCCCAACGTGCCAGATCGTGGTTGAATCATGGTCTGTATGCCCTACGAACGCATCTAGACAATGGTTGAGCCACGATCTAGGCGCGTTTCGACCATGGTTCGATGCGTTTGTAACACGTCCGAACCATGGTTCGGCCACGATCCGAGCACGTTTGGGGTATTTTTTTTAAAAAAAAATTGGTTATTATTATTATTATTATTATTATTATTATTATTATTATTAGTTTGGAAACTTGAATTGTTTTTGTTCTTCGAAGGCCCCCAAAAGCGCCAAAAATGCGGCCGATCCATGGTCATGACTCCCTCCTACAAACGCGTTTCTACCATGGTCAAAACGCACCCAAATCGCGGCTTGACCATGGTCCAGACTCATTTGTAGGGTGTCCGGACAATGATTCAACCACTATCCGAGTGTGTTTGGGTATTTTTTGTTTAAAAAAATTCGGTTGTTGTTGTTGTTATTATTATTATTATTATTATTATTATTATTATTATTATTATTATTATTATTATTATTTACGAATGCATCTTGATCATGGTTGAGCCGCAATATGGGCTTGTTTTTCGTAAGGCGTCCGGACCATGGTTTGCCCACGATCTGAGCGCGTTTGGGGTATTTGTTAAAAAGAAATTCGGTTATTACTGTTATTATTGTTGTTGTTGTTGTTGTTGTTGTTAATTTGAAAATTTGAATTGTTTTTGTTCTTCGAAGGCTCCCAATAGCGCCAAAAATGCGGTCAAACCATGGTCCAGACTCCCCAAAAACGCGTTTGTACCATAGTCAAAACACGCCCAAATCGTGGCTCGACCATGGTCCAGACTCGTTTGTATGGTGTCCGGACAATGGTTCGGCCGCTATCCGGGCGTGTTTGGGGTATTTCTTGTTTAAAAGAATTCGGTTGTTATTGGTGTTATTGTTGTTGTTGTTGTTGTTGGAAATTTGGTTTTTTCTTTTTTTTTGTTCTTCGGAGTTCCCAAACGCGCCGAAAATGTGGCCGAACCATGGTCCAGATGCCCTAGGAATGCGTCTAGACCATGGTCGAAACGCACATAGATCACGGCTCAACCATGGTCCGAACGTGTTTGTAGGGCGTTCATACCATAGCTTAGACGCGTTCGTAGGGCGTCCGCACTATGGTTCGGCCGTGATTCGGCGCGCGTATATGGGGTATTTTTTATAAAAAAAAAAATCGGTTATTATTGTTGTTGTTATTTTGGAAATTTCGGTTATTATTTCATTTGTATTATGATTATAATTGTTGTTGTTGTTTTGAGCAATGATAGGTGAGGTGAAAGGGAGTATGAGTAAGGTGAGAGAGGATGAGCAAGGGGTGTCATAAGTAAAAGGGGGCAACATAAGTAAAAGGGGGCGACGAAGAGTAAAGCTCTATGTTTTTAAGGTTTTTAAGGTTTTCAAGTTGGATATCTTTTATTGTATCTTTTTTTATTTTCAACGTTTTCTTTCGCGTCCCCTGAGAAGGTTATTTTTGTAACCGTTTTTTACCCAGTGGAAAAAAAAACGTTTTCTTTCGGGTTTGTTAAAATCAATCTCATCATGAACTTTGATTTATGAGAATAAGGTTGTCTACATCTGAATCCTCAAACTGATCGTTATTGTTATATATTTTTTTTTATTTTTAATAGGATATTTTTGAAAAATCATTGACCTTTTACTTTGTTACTGTTGTTTTTATTGAGACAAGTAACTACCACTTAATCAATTGGATTGATTCCTCATTGATGTGGTTATTACAATAGTCATAAAATCTCATTAAACACTCCTACTAATTAAGTACGTTTTGTACTACTTAAGGGAGTGATTAGGGGATAAGAAAGGACACACAGTATTATTCGATATTCTCATAAATACACTCTCTGATTCTTTTAACTCGGTCTACCATCACGAGACTCGGGTTTGCGGTGTGGCAATATTTCAACGATTCTAGTAGCCACTGAAGATCGATCCTGACTCAGCCGGGTACAACTAACAGCAAGTCGATCCTACATCTAAGGTTAGTCCTTTAAATTACTAAAATAATTAAGACACACGCTTGACACATACCTCTTTGAATTCAAATTTTCCCCCTATTTCCATCCTTTTCTCTCCATCTTCAAATCTTACCTCCACCACCATAAGTACACTCTCATTTCCACTCTTTTATGACACTGGATCACTTAGGAATATTGACATTGGGTGATTTATTCTTCTTCTCCTCCTTCTCCATTTCTCCATCATTTGCATAGATTAATTCTTGGCATTCTTATATTTATTTTAGGGTTTTTGGCCACAAATAATTCGTACTGCGGGGCTTGTGACTGAGAATAATTCAAACTGACTTTTCGGCCACTAGCAGTCTGTACTTTTTCATTATTTTTCATAGCAGTCCAAAATCGATTTCCGGCACCGGAAAGCTGACATGGCGATCGGAAATTTCCTTTTTGAAATATGAATAAACATACTTTCCGGTCGCCACATCAACATTCCGGTGCCGGAAATCGACTCTGGACTGCTATAAGAAAATAGTGAAAAAGTATAGACTGCCAGTGGCCGAAAAGTCACTTTAGATTATTCTCAGTCACAAGCCTCTCAGTACGGATTATTTTTGGTCAAAACCCCTTTATTTTATTTGTCATTTTATTTCTTTAATTCTAACATTATAATCATGTAATATTGAAATATATATTAAACTTCGACTGCTTAAAATTGATAACTTGTAAATTCAATTTTGTTTATGCTTTTTATTTTTATGTTTATGTTCTTTATTTTATTTGTTTTCACATTTTAATTTTTATTTGCATGCATCTAAATAATTTAAATTAATCTAATTAATTCTCCTCCTCTACTCTCTTCTTTAATTAACTGGTTTAGTACAACCTGTTCTTTGAACGGACAGATTTTAGGGTTTTTATTTTCGAATTCGTAACTTTAACCTCGGATTCGAATCTAATGGTTTATGGTTTGTGGAGTCAAAAATCCAAGTTTATTAATTCTCACCAAAAATTAATTTGCGACTCTAATTTATTTGATTTGATTCATTTGCTTCTCTTTGAATTTCAATTTTATTCTCCAAAAATGTTAGAATGGACAGAAAATGATATCACATTGAAAAATGAGAAAGATCGCAGATCCTGGTCGATTTCCATAGTCTCTTCCTAACATTGTGCTAGTCATTATGATCGCTGCGCAGGTGACCCAGAATATTTCACGGAGTCCTCGTCCAGTGTCGTGCTGGTCAGCAAGCCTGCAAGGCAAGCATCCCAGGACAGTTCCCGGAGTCCCCGTCCAGCATCGTGCTAATCAGCACGCCCGCTAGGTAGGATGACCCGGATTTGGTCTCGGGTTTTTCCCAATCAGTTCCTTTTTCCCTTTTTTCTTGTGATTTATCATTTTTTAGTCAATTGCATTTTCTAAAAATGAAAATTAAATTCAAAGGTTGCATTTGAACATTTTTTGTAATTAAAAAAGGGATAGATTAATAACAATTGAATTTAAATCCCTTAAAAACTAAGAAACCCCTTTCGACTCGCCAAACATCACGTAGGACACCATGGAAGTTTTTTCGGGTCCTACACCATCCCAAAGCCAACCTCCTAGACCTCCGCCCAGACCCAACCCAAGAGACCATTTACTGACTCAAAAACTAATTGCGTTTGATCCTAAATGAGACTCGACCTATGAAGGATTAGAATGGGTATAAGAGAATTGAGTGTTTTTATTAGCATACCCAACAAACCGCTAAAAGGGTGCCATGTGAGAGTGATGCGCCGCCGAGAAACTTTGTTGCCCTCATTCCTCCTCCAATCGAACCCATATAACTTGATATGAAAATACCCAACACAAAACTAGCAGAATCGACCAACGTTGAAGGCACGTGTGATCAACGTGTCACTGCCTGGGAGTGCCTTGGCTTGCGTGGCCGACGCCATTGGGACTGTCATCCACCGATCTATGTGATGGCAATGTTAGGTTTTCGGTTTGGTTGTTGTATGCACAGATCAAAAGTTGGAGAGAGTGGGAGAGATTAGCGGTTTAATCATCTGGATTTTGAGACCACCGCGACAGGGTATTTAGCAGCGGTGGCAGGAGTGAGCGATTAGACTAGAAGACATATTGGGTGCCTTGGATGGGAGTCACGACTGTCTTTTTTTTGTGTGTGTTCTCTTTTTGGTGGTGTTCGCTTTCTGAGAAAAATGATGGCAGAGAATGAGGAAAAAGGTGAATACGGGTCTGGGAGTTCAGGGGACTGGGGCTCAAAATTTGATGTTTTGGCTTGTTTTTTTATTTATTTTATTATTGTTATTATTTGTAAACATATTATGATAAAAACAAGGGTTAGTTCCCTTAAAGGATGGCTCAAGAAGCGATTTGACTGAGAGGGATTCAAGGGATAATGGAGTCCCAATTTATAATAAAAAGTGGGGCCCTCGCTGAGTTGGCAATGACATTTTTTGTTGTCTTTGTCTAAAAAAAACAAAAGAAGAGGGGGTTGCAAAGAAGAAGAAGAAGAATAAGGCTCTTCTTCTTCTTCTTCTTCTTCTTCTTCTTCTTCTTCTTCTTTGCAACCCAGCTCTTCTTCTTCTTCTTCTTCTTCTTCATCTTCTTCTTTAATTCCGTCATGCAAATTTAATATATGCATCTCAGGTTTGTTATATAATTAATCACTGGATATTAATATGATAATCCATGGATAGATATTACTGTAGTCTTTGGTTATTATTAAATGTAACAAGGATACCTTTAAAAGTAATTCAAGGTCTCCCATATTCACTATTGATTAGTCACCTGGAATGGGTACACACTTATGTAATGGTTTAGAACTTAGTTTTTAATTGTTTTCCATTTATGTGTTCCATGGTTAACCATTCCGGTAATCCAAGGTTTTCAGTGTCTGTAACAATTGTTTAAAACCCAACGACAATCCTCACATGAGGAAAAACAATTGTATGTGTTCCATGGTTAACCATATTCATTATTAATTTATTGATATATTCGTAAGGGTACTCCATCACGAACAAAAACAACAATGGATTACCATATTAATATTCATAGATTACCATATTGATATCCGGAGATTTACATATATAATGAACTAGATCTACATTTATTAAATTTGCAAGATGGAATTGAAGAAGAAGAAGAAGAAGAAGAAGAGGAACTGAGCTCCCCTCTTCTTCTTTGCAACCCCCCTCTTTTTTTCCAGACAAAGACAAAAATAAAAAGAAGAAGAAGAAAAATGTCAAGTCCCACTTTTTATTATAAATTGGGACTTTATTGTCCATCTAATCCCTCTTTATCAAATGGCTTCTTAGGTGATCATTGGGCTGTGTTTGCCAAGCCTTCTTTGGACTTTGTTTTTAGTTGTTTTTTTTTTTAATTTTTGGTGTATATGGTTTGGATGCAAATCATTTTTAGGAAAATGATTATCCCATTTTCTCGTGTTTTGACCAGAAAATGGAGAAAACGATTTTCCAAGAAAATAATTTTCCCCCACCCCTCTGTAAATTAAATTATTTTCTTAACTCAAACCTAACGAAAACTATTTTTTTTCTCTCTCTCCTACTCTCTCTCTCTCTTCTTTCATTCTCTCTCTCTCTTCACCATTCTCTCACACGCACCGATTTGAATATTTTTTTTCTCTCCCCCCCCACCGCTCTCTCTTATACACCCATTTTAATATTTCTCTCTCTCTCTCTCTCTCTCTCTCTCTCTCTCTCTCTCTCTCTCACAAATCTTAATATTGTCTCCTTATCATCAAATTGGTGAAAATCATTTTCCAGGAAAATCATTTTCCTGTGTACCAAATACGAAAAAAATATCAAATAAAAATTCATTTTATAAGAAAATCATTTTACAAGTAAAACCGTTTTCCTTTGCATCAAACAACACACCCTTTGTATAAAAAAAGTTAAATTTGTACTAATTATTTATCATTATTTAATTATATGTTAATTATATATCTTATTGAATAATACTAGTTTTAATTATGAATACTTAGGTCTGTTTTATATGTTAATTAGAACATGTGTAACTAGAATATTTGTTTTTAATTTATGTAATTATGACAAGCATGTTTTAAATTGTAAATATGTTTTGTCAATTTGATCGTCTATTACATGGTTTATGATATTCTTGAATGATTATATATCATTACATTGTTTAATTGCAATACATATTACATGCACCTAGAGCACGTACTCGGGATGGATATAAGTGAACAATTATGTTATTGAGAGTGAACAATGAATAGGTATGAGTGTAATGCCCCAAGATTTTTAGGCTGAATAATTAATTTAATAACATTTTAATGGGGCGTTATGGCGCATGTGTTAGACATGCAAGGCTAGTACAGTATCAGTAACTATAAAACTAACCCATTTTATTAATAATTCAACCGACTAAATTGTTTGTTAAATAAAATGTAAAATTAAAACCTCTTACAAATTGTATGTAATTATTTCTCATAGAATACTGTTCTATTTATTTGATATCCCCACATAGAAGACTCTAGGCGAGCGTCCCACACAGCTAACCCCCAAGTATACGTTACGATCAACCTGAAAACATAAAACAATTTTAAAAGTGAGAACGGAGTCCCAGTACAACAAACTCAACCACGTAAAAACAGTTTAGAAATTCATTTTAGTTCGAAATGAGGGAGAAGGAACAATAGTTTCTATGGAATAGGTATGAGTGTAATGTCCCAAGATTTTTAGGCCGAATAATTAATTAATTTAATAACATTTTAATGGGGCGTTATGCCGCATGTGTTAGACATGCAAGGCTAGTACAGTATCAGTAACTATAAAACTAACCCATTTTCACTACAACAAATCATGTCTTTAGCATCAATCTTTTAATAACATTTATTATAAATGCTACTAAAGGCCATTTTAGTTCATCCCAGATCAGAGCCTACAGCAGCATTTAACATTAAAATGCTTGCATAACCCTTGGACCGGCCCTTCTCCAATTAAGCCCAAATCTCTTAAAATTCAACTGACCCTGCAGTACATAAGCTACTGGCGTTATTAGTTTTCCAAATTAGGTTGGTTCATCGCTGCTCTCTCTCTCTCTCTCTCTCTCTCTCTCTCTCTCTCTCAACCTCAACTCAAATCTCATTCAACGCTCGATCAGTAATGGTGCATTTGTTCTCTCTCTTCGGAAACCAAATCGTGAAATCGAGCTCATCAACAATGGTAGATTGGGTTCATTTGCTAAGAAAGACAATGGTAGATTAGGTTTTCGATTGAATTGGAGTTCCATTGAAGTGTGAAATCGAGGTCGATCGATTTGGTTGTGCGTTTCAAATACTTCTGCCATATTCCATCAAGCTTCGATCAAAATTTAGCTTTTCCATCTCTCTTTCGCCAATTTGATTTGAAGAGAAGAAAGGTAAAGTCTTGTTTTAGTTCTTCTGTACTTGTTGTAAGAATTTTAGTATCTTTGATTTTGGTCTATGATTTTAGAAGTTTCAGTTGGTTTTGGTTTGATTCCCCTGGTGAAACCGAATGGAAAATCGGTTGATTTGGAAAATTTCATTATATTGTATTTTTTCCTAGTTGTACTACATTTTGTTAATTATATGTACTTGAGAGTAATTGCAGACATTATTATTCTTGTGTTTGAAATTGTGAGGAATTTAGGTTTAGCTATAAAATTTGACTGTGGCTTTGGTATGATTACAGTTGAAATTGGTTGCATTTTAATGTATTTGGCAAAGTATCAGCCCTAACAATCAAAATAGCAAAGTTGAAAATATATATAACTTAATTCTGAGAATTACCTATTGGAACTGAGTTTCTTGAATGGTAATTTGTAGGTTTCCAGTGGCATTGGGATGTACGGATTCATTGATGCCATTGCATAGTGCTTCTACCTCGGCCTTGTTCACTTCCATACTTTCACTCCATTCTCTGAGCTGGGGTTGTCTTCTGAAGGTATTCTCTTAGTTTTCCTTGCCCTTGTTTAGTATTTGTCTCAACTCTTATTATGATTAGTAATTGGTGACCTTAATTCTAAAGTCTAGACCATTTGGTTTGTGATTTCGGGTTCTTCCCTTGTCTTTATATGTTAAATGGTGTTTGTTTGGCTGGTAAGTTGAGCTTCATATTATGTGACGTTTTCATATATTTTGCTTGAGGAGAGGCGGAGAACATGCTGTTGTCTGATTGGTGTTGTGACTTGCTATATGGTGATATTTGATCATTGTATCTTAACATATGTTGCTGGAAATCTTCAGTCTGACTCATTTTAGTCCAAAATTTGTCGTCTTTATGATTTAGATCCTCTAATTGAAATTGAGGTTATATGATGTCTAATGTAATCCAGCCAGAAGTTGGGCCAGCTCAAGCACTACTAAAAATATGTGTATTACCAACCACTTTTTTCCAACCAATTTAAAATGGTTGGAAAAATCAACTATTTTAGCAACCATTTGATATTCCAACTATTTTTCAAAAAATATAGTGGGAAAAAAGGTTGGAATTTCTAACCAATTTTGCTAAAATTGGTTGAAAAATGTTCCTACCATCCTTTTTCCTACTATTTGAAATTGGTCGGAAAAATGGTTAACCATTTTTCCAACCATCTTCAAATAGTTGGAAAAAGGGTGGTAGGAAAATTTTCCAACCATTTTAGCAAAATTGGTTGGAATTTCCATCCATTTTTCCCACAAAAGTTTTTGGAAAATAGTTGGAATATTAAATAGTTGCTAAAATAGTTGGTTTTTCCAACCATTTGAAATTGGTTGGAAAAAGTGGTTGGTAATACACATATTTTTAGTAGTGAAGTAGTAGGAAAGCACAATAACGAATGCGATTGTAAGAGTCAGGATGCCTCAAGAAGTATTGTGAGTGCTTCCAAGCAAACATTCTTTGTCAATGGCATTCATTACATATAGGGTTAGTCCTCCTCAGTCTTCAATTCTTGATCATGACACTAACGTTTCACATTGATGAGTTTTGGCTACTCTTCGACTCTTCTTAAATTATCTTTGAAGTATTTCGACTGATTCATATTTCAAATTTTTACAAATACATGTACTTCCTAGATAAAGCGATTTATATGGTTTATTTATGTGAACAGATTCAGTTGTCGTGCATTTCAAAATTTTTTTTCCCTAATTTGGAAAAAGGGGCATCAGTGAGTCTTCTTTTCTGTGTTGTAGTTACCAGACATATGTTTCAGTAGTCTATTTGTTTTTCTGTTTCTTCTGTTAGGGGGTCGAACGGATATCTGTTCCACTGGATTGCTGCTTACATTCATTCATGTCTCTTGCTTCAGATCAAGATGCTTTGCGCCTTTTGGCTGTTGAATGTTGCACCGCCACAGGGAAGCTTTCGAAGCCACAAGATTGTGTTGCACATATGCTTCCTGTAATTGTGAATTTCTCTCAGGTACGAACGAGGACAAACTTTTTCGTATGCTTTCCTAAAATTCTTTTAGGGGTTTGCTTGGGATTGTTTGACTACTCAGGTTTTTTTTGTTAGTTGGCCTATGGATCTCACATTGAATGTCTCTACTAGGGTGGCAATCTATGCACAGTGATGCATTCTGAAAGCCATTACAATCAAAATTGTCTGTTTGAATTCTTCAAGCCTTGTTCACTTTGTACATACTTTATCCACTTTATGTAGCGTAATTTTGATCAAATGGCCCATGGACGTGGTTAGCTTCATTGTAGGAGGCTCTGTTTCTTTAATATATTTCTAAATTTTCTTAATCAGAAGAGGGTAAGGGGTTGTGGACTAGTTATTGACATGCTATTAAAGTTGTGGCTGGCTCATTGTTTTTTCCTCCCAATGAATATTGTCTTTTTTGATCACTGAATATTGTCTTATTTTTCCTTCCATACTTTTTCAGGACAAGTCTTGGCATGTGCGTTATATGGTTGCAAATCAGCTATATGAGCTGTGTGAAGCCATTGGTCCTGAGCCAACACGGTATGTAATGCTTATTGATTATTTTTTATGCTTCATGTCTCAGAAATATTGTTTAAATTCTTGATGAACTTTATATATGCATTTGAGTATTCGACTGTTGTGTAATCTTAATTCTCACATGGATGTTTAGAAACCTACTCCAATTCCTCTGAGCCCTTTTCTGTATTCAATGGTTCATTGTATTTATCATTTCTGATGCCTGCTTGTGTTGATTATAATAATTCATGAGAACTTTTATGTCATTTGTAGGTCGGATTTGGTGTCTGGTTATGTTCGTCTTCTTCGTGAAAATGAAGCCAAAGTGCGTATAGAAGCTGCAGGAAAAGTGACGAAGTTTTGTCGCATCCTGAGTCCTGAGCTTGCAATACAGCATATCCTTCCCTGTGTCAAGGTATATAAGGATAACTTTAGTTGAAGATTCTGTTGTATCGTTCAGTTATTCACAATCACCATGATTAAAATGTGCTACATCCACTTCTTGTTGGACTTCGTTGGTCATCTATAACAAAAGTTTTGCTCTTCACAGGAGTTATCATCATATTCTTCTCAGCATGTCCAGTCTGCTTTGGCTTCAGTCATAATGGGAATGATACCAATTCTAGGAAAGGTGAGAATTAATTTGTTTCACTGATTTTTGGTTTTGCTCTATCGCTTTTGGTATCTTGTGGCAGCTGGCATGCTGTTGTCTCTGGCACTGCTATTAGAGTGTCATGATCAAGGAAGTTGCTTGCAATATAGACTCTATATTCATTTGCTTCTATTTAAATGTTGTATTTTGTTTGCTTTTGTTTTTTGCTTGCTATTGGTCTTGATTTTTTCCCCTTATTTTTGGCTCACTTCTTTCTTTTCGAATTTATAGGATGCTACAATTGAACAGCTCCTGCCAATATTCCTTTCCCTTCTCAAGAATGAATTTCTTGATGTCCGATTGAATATTATCAGCAAGCTTGATCAAGTGAACCGGGTTTTTTCGCTAACTCTAATCTCTAGTGTCTGTAATGTCTTTGCTTGACTGCAGACATGCTTTTCTGGCTTTGGTGACTGCTTTTGTCTATGGTCTTGCTAACTCTTCAAGCTACTAGTCTGTTGTACGTACAGGTTAAAGTTCTAACAAAAGCATTTTTAATTTTGCAGTCCCAATTGATTCAGTTGTACGTACAGATACACCTTACAGTAAAAGGTTTTTACATCCCACTAATATGCTTTCATACTGTTTAATTTGGTTTAATGACATATAAGGCTTGCTAATGACATATAAAGCATTGTTTGATTGCTTTTGATGTGTGCAGGCAGATGAAGCTAAAAGTAGGGTCAAAAATGGGGAGGATCAGCAGCAGTAGATTGATGCACACATTGCCATGATTTTCTTAGATCGGATGTTGGCTATTTATTGTTTTTTTATTAGCTTATGGGCGATGTTGGGCAGTAAACTGATGACAAACCCGTTATTTTTGGTTGGATTTGTAGTATCTGGAAACACAATTTATGAGAAATTTTGAGTTATTTTGGAGAAATTTGTGTTTTCCATTTCCTAGAATTTGTTTAGTTTTGAATTTATACTAGTCATTGGATGAATGTATGCTAATTAGTGTTGTTGAAACAAAGGGCTTTTAGCGGCATTTAATTAGGCCTACCCCAGCAAATACAATAAATGTTGTCCAAGGCTACCGCGACACTGCCTCTAGCGACATTTATTTATTTGCTGGGGTAGGCTATTGTAGCATTTATAAATGCCGCTAAAGATAAAAATAAATGCCGCTAAGGCCTTATTTTGTTGTAGTGTTTATTAATAATTCAACCGACTAAATTGTTTGTTAAATAAAATGTAAAATTAAAACCTCTTACAAATTGTATGTAATTATTTCTCATAGAATACTATTCTATTTATTTGATATCCCTACATAGAAGACTCTAGGTGAGCGTCCCACACAGCTAACCCCTAAGTATACGTTACGATCAACCTGAAAACATAAAACAATTTTAAAAGTGAGAACGGAGTCCCAGTACAACAAACTCAACCACGTAAAAACAGTTTAGAAATTCATTTTAGTTTGAAATGAGGGAGAGGGAACAATAGTGTCTATGGATAGTCCAACAATAACGATACCAATAACAATAGGCGTGCAATAATAAATGATAGGCGTGCAATTTAACGATAGGCGCGCAATAAACAATAGGCACGCAAATAATAACGATAGGCGCGCAAACAATAACCTGGTGATCACCGGTGCAATAACAATAATAGTAACAATACTGTGAACATCCAATAAACAGTAATAATTTAGTAAAACAGTATAATTTTATGAGAAATGGTTGACATTTACTGTACCTTGTTTTACCAAACTGTGAAACTTGTTATTTCAAAGCAAGTCTAACAAATCTATGGAGACATCTAAGCCTCATTATTTGCTAGTAGGAAGATCGTGCCATTGAGTATATCAACTAGAAAACGAAATTTATAAGATAGATTTGTGGAGGCATAGTAAGGAGACTAGTAACTAGTTAAATAGTAGGATGGTATGACCCCATAGATTAGTACGAGGAGTATTTATATACCAATAAAATAAGATTATTGGATGTTAATAATATCAACTTTGGGGGTATTGGAGATTAATAACATAAACTATTTTCTTAGACACTAGCAGTACCAACTATCGACATATTTGCCTCCAATAGTACACCGTCGAGTTGTTATGGTTTTAACTCATCGGAAAGATGAAGTGGTTTCATAATGTGTGATGTGGAAGGCAGAGCTTGGTTAGAAAATGTTGACATGGACACCAACATACCTTCCATGTCACACATTATGAGCCACGTCATCTTTCCGATTAGTTAAAACCATAACAACTCGACGGTGTAATGTTGGAGGAAAATATGTCGATAGTTGGCACTGTTAGTATCCAAGAAAATAGTTTATATTATTAGTATCCAATACCCCCAAAATTGGTATTATTGATATCCAAAAACCCAATTAAATATGGGATGACATAAATAGTGGAAGAAATGTGCGTATTTTTTTTCTTGGCCGTGAGCAATAATCAATGTCCAAATTGATTCCTTTCTAGGACCTTCCTTAATTGGTTGAGGTTTCCACTTTTTGATCCAACTCTAATTCCATTTCTCATTTATGTGTACCTAAATATTACTACTACCACCTCTATTATTATTATATTATTATTAGCACTACCACAATTTTTAATAATACTACTATTATTACACAATTAGTAATTTATTATTATTATTATTTACTATTAGATGATTAAATAATGAGAACTAGTCTTGCTCTCGTTATTATTTTCAGGGAAATTCCAAATGGTAGGTTTAATTATCACATAATTTCATTACATATGCATTCTTTAAACCTATTGTTAGAATATCATACAAAAATAAAAAAAATTAATGTTTTGAGCTCCCGTCTCTTAGATGCTCAGACTGGAAACTCAATCTGATGGAGATAGATGGTAAAGGAAGGGGGTTAATAGTGATAAAGTGTGGCTCAATTATGAACACTTGAAGGTTCCAAAACTTAGGAATGTCCGTTAAACTCCCAATTGCAAATGGTCACCTTTGTCCCTTTGGTTGCGTGGGAATTTTCTTAAAAATGCCTATCACCAGATTCAGGGTAAGACCAACAAAAACACATTGTCCCCATGTTTTGTATAAATAAATTCCTTCATTTTCTGTTTGTATTGCTAATCAATGTGGATTTTTTTTCTTTTTCGAACATGTTCTGAATTGAAGCCCTCCTTTTCTGTTCCAGAACTTCGAGTTTTTGTAAGGAGGAAGAGAGTAAAGAGGGCAGCTGCAAACAGAAGCGGGTTTCAAATTAATTGAGATCTACACCTACCCACTCTCCCCTCTCAATCATCATCCCCACCACCATCAACATGCCCTAATTCATGCTCTGCCATCTTCTAAACCCTAGCTAGCATGCCAATTCTCATCCCTCACTTCAACCCACACGCAGTGGCTTTCCGGAAGATTTCTCGCTGCCGTCGGTGGAGATGGTGTTCAAAACATTAATTTTTCTTTTTCTTTTTTTTAGGATATTCTAACGCCAAGTTTAAGGAATGTCTACGGAATGGAATTGTTTGGTAATCAAGCCTACCATTTGGAATATATAAAAAGGGTGTTTAGCACTTAAAATAGACAATAGTTGGTGCCTACCATTTGAAATTTCCCTTATTTTTATCATACTACTACTATTCTTTACCACACTACAACTATTACTATTTATACTATTGTTTTATTTTCTACTATTATTAATACGGGTTTTTGGATGCTAATATACTGAACTTTTGGGGAATTGGACAATAATGCACTGAACTTTGACCTTGGACAATAATACACTGTACTTTAGGGGTGTTGAACAATAATGCATTCAATATGATTTTGGCAATGGCTAACTTTGTGGCAGTCCTATGTAGTGGGTAGAGGAGATGAATTGGTCCAAAAATATTTGTCTTTTCGGTCTGTCATGTAAGATTGCCAGCAAGTTCGACACCGTCGAAATTGTCTCAAGTGCATTATTGTCCAACACTTCCTAAAGTATAGTGCAATATTGTCCAAGGTCCAATACCCCAAAAGTTCAGTATATTAGCGTCCAAAATTCCTATTAATACTACTATATTTACTAATACACCCTCAAAATATATATTGTAGAAAAGATCTAACCAGGGGTATTTTCCTGTTGTAGACAATGTGGAAGTATAGAAATGAAGCAATCTTTAGACAAAAGATTTTTCGCCCGCTGCATCGTCTCATCCAAGCTAAACGAAATGCAGCGGAGTAGCAAATTCGAAATTGTACAATGGTAGATATACAGGGTAGCAGCTCGGTGGCGGAGTCGACCACTTCTCAACGTCTTGTGAAGTGGCACACCCCACCTATGGGAGCGGTCAAACTAAATTTCGACGGCTCTCTCTCATTAACAACTCAGCAGCGGGGGGATTCATCATTCGCGACTGGAGGGGAGCAATGTTACAAGGGGGCACAAGGTACTATAGAGATGCTTCTATTTTGGTGGCTGAAGCGAGGGCACTTCGGGATGGACTCTTAGAGACTATCAAAACTGGTTCCAAAAATATTTATATTGAATGAGATAACATGGTGGTTATTCAAGCTTTAAAGGGCAACTACGTGATTCCATGGCAGATCAAGAGGCTTATTCAAGATATTCAGAGACTACTACACTCGTTCCAAGAGGTAACAATAAATCATATTTTCCGCGAAACAAATGTCGCTGCTGACTGGTTAGCTAAATAAGGTCATATGAATGGGTCAGCAGGGAATGAAACGTTATTAAATAATCCGATTTTTCTGTATATTATTGAAGTAGATAGAGCAGGTCGATATCTTGTGAGAAGATGTCGTTAGCCTGTTATTACCTTGTACTTACCTTTTAAAAAAAAACACCCCTCAAAATTTCGGGATGTTACATGAGTGAATAATTATGTTATTCAGAGTTAATAACGGATAAGTTTGGAGCACATGCTCCACGAGCATGTAATAAGTTGCACTTAGCAAATAGTTGTTTTTTTATTCCGTTTAATGAGCACGTTTTTGTTATATTTTGGTCCTGTTCTTTTCTGCGGTTGGTAAACTGCGGTGCCACAGCCTACCGCAGTTTGTCACAACCCACCACAAAATATCATTCTATCACAATTCACCACAACCCACCACACATTACTTTTTCACAATTACCAATACAATATTTATATATATTCAAAAAAAACCCACCACAATATACCTATAACCCGCCACAATTACACCACAACCCGCCACAATTTCACTACACCATACCGCGTCATACCGCAGAATACCACATAAAAGAACAGGGCCTTTGTTCGCTCACTTATGTGGAATATTTTATAAAAATTTGTTTTGTATAATTTACCGATTGCTTAAGTATATGTAATGTAAATTCGTTTTACTTGTTGCATATATATAAATTCGCTTTATAAATTAGCTCTATATTTTTTATTAGTTAAATTTGTTCAATATTTACTTTTATTTTTTTTGGACATATAAATGTGTTTTAAAATTAATGACTTGCTATTATGTAGTAAATCATGATTGTGTGTACGTAGTATAAATTTGTTTTATATACGTTTATATGAGTTATTCTAATATGATATTATATAAACGGATTTTTGTGAATATACAATTAACTATAATTAAATTTGTCTTAAGGTATGTCCTTATAGTTAATTAATCATGAATGTCATTTTTCTAAAAGTAAATTAGTTTTATTTATAGATAACTAGTAATATTATATATATATATATATATATATATATATATATATATATATATATATATATAACTCATTCTTATATAATTGAGCGCATTTGAGATTAACATTGACTATGTAAATTTATTTTACATATTCTATTGCAAGATTTTGTTTATGTAACTTTAATCGATTAAAGAAATATAATTGTGTTTTAGAATATTATTTGTTTTTGTGATATTAATTGACTGAATTGACATATAAATTAGTTTTATATGATGCAATTATGTTATCATGTCTCACATGCTGGAAATTGATTATAAATTTTATAAATTAGTTTTATATAATTCGATCCTTATGTAAATTCTTTATGCATTTATTAATCAATTATGATTAGATAGCTTCAATGTATAAACTAAATTAATAATATTGATAATCAATCAAATGAGAGACTAATTAACTAGTTATTCGTAACATAGTGTAGAATTTGTTTTTATATATGAGTAATCGACTATGATAATATACATGAGTTTTATATTTTGTTAGTTTAATCGATTTAAAGTTAGTAAATCCGTCTTATATAACAGTGTGTAAATAAGTTTTACATTGAGCAGACATCATTTTTGTAGTGATTGGATGGATGTATTAATGTGTTTAAACATTCTATTAGTTTTGATTGCCCCCAGGTCAGCCACCTAACAACAAAGTGTTAATGTAGTGATTGGATGGATGTGTGAATGTGTTTCAACATTCTATTAGTTCAAATGAGAGACTTAACTAGTTCTGTTGGAATAAAAGGGCCTTCGTGGCGGCAACTTATAAAAAAAAAGAGAGAGACTTAACTAGTTATTCGTAATATAGTGTAGAAAATTTAACTCACAAGATGACTCTCTCTAGAATAAACAACATATACTTCAATGTGTGTCGTTTGTTTTAAAGATTCAACTCCAACTTGATCGATATTCAAGCCCCAGTGCCCTTCTTCAGGAAGATTAGAGAGATCAAATAAGAGGATTATTTATTTGTTCATCTTGTAACAAATATTGATAGAGATTGTATCCAGATTTTTTGAAATCAACACAAATTAAATTTGTCCATTTTTCTATTTTTATTTATTTTAGACTCAAAAATTTGTTGATTGTGGTTTACAATTATATTATATTACCAATATTTTCTCATTTCCACCGCCCAATGCCTTCATAGCAAATGCTGTTATGAAAATTCTTATTGCCCCCTGGTCAGCCACCTAACAATTAAGCTAATCAAAGTCAACATTGTCATTTGATCAACTTCGGCTGCTGCTTAGTCAAAGTCAAACTTCGCTTTATTAACATCCATCGAATTCAATTTATACCATAAGGTGGTGCAATATCAAACTTTTTTTTTACAAAATTATACGGAATTTTTGAAGAAATATTCCCTTTAATTTAGAGTTAGACAAATGAAATTCTAAGGAAAAGGTTGAAATTCGCTTTGTTCAGCAGATATGAAAGAAGAGATTTTGTGCAGATCAAAGGAAGTTCTAAGTTAATTGTTGTATTTGACATTGTTGTTCAACTAAAAACATTGCCAGCCATCTAAAATTTTAAACTATTTTCATAATACGTACTCCCTCCATTTTTTATTATCTGTCATTTACCTTTTTCAAAAAGGTTCATTATTAATCAACAATTTCTCACATAATATTTTTTTGTAAAAAAATATGATATTACACTTTTTAATAATATTTTTTATTACAAATATAATGATATCATTTTTGTTTGATAAATCATTATATAAATTAAGATATTCCCAGCCAAAATTTTTGACACAAATACCTAGCTAGACGACACTTAAATAAAAACGGAGGTAATATTACATATGTCCCTTATTGAGTGTCGTCACATTAACTAACTTTATAAGTTCAATGTCTCTAGAAAATTGAATAAAAAAATTTATACTTGGACAAGTATACCTCTTTGACTTAACATACATCTTAGGTTCTCTTTAGACTTCCAACGCATCTTTAAGAAGAGTAACATGGATATTTTAATAATTGAAATTGTAAAATTAACAAATAAAAAGTAAAAAATGACTAAAAGAGCCTCATATTTAGGTGTAATAATTTTAAGGGCCCCATATTATGAAAAATAATTGTGGGGTGACATTATTTTTTATGTAAATATTTAGGAGGGATATTCTGGCCAATTTCCGGCCAAAAATGCTACGAAACGGTCTGTAGTTTAATTTATAACTTATAAGCTACTATATCTGTTCACATATTTCTTCTTGGGTTAACAGTACAATTTCACTATTCATTGTTTGGAGTAATACTAGGATAATTCCCTATTTATTAGGGCTGTCAAAAATTCGTGTTCGGGTCAATCCGGGTTCGGACGAATCGGGCATCGGACGTAAACTTGATATCCGTTACCCAGTTTTTTTAAACATTTTCCGGGTCGGACAATTCGGGCAAGCATGAATTCGGGTCTAAACAGGGTTTAGACAATATAAAATTGGAAAATATTGTGTTCGAATTTTCGGTCAAATCGGTCAATGTAAAAATTCGGACGGAAAATCTATGACCATACCCGCTTTTTTCCGGGTCGGACTGAACCGGGTTTTCGGGTCGGACAGTTTTTTGACGGCCCTACTATTTATGATAGTATATCATCTTTAATATTATTTATACGAATAATCAAATTAAAATACAAAGCTAATAAAAATAGAAATAAATTTAATAAAAATACATCAATTCTTGCCATTAATATTCATTAAAAGAAATAAAGAGATAGTTTGAGACTAACTTATTTGAAAATTGGCAACTGAAACTTGAAGAAGATGAAATTCATGATTCAAGAGATTTGAAAATGATTAAAACCCTAAAATTAATATCAATTGTATATATACATAATGTTTTGGAGGGAATGATAATAAATAATAGGGTAAGAATATGACGAAAAAATTGGCAAGAATCTCACGTGAAATTAAGATTGATGAGGGAGGTTAGAACTTAGAAATCTTAATATTTTAAAAAAAGGAAATAGAAACATTGTATCATTTTTTCCCAAGTAATTATATAATGTTAACTAGTATCTAATATCCCGTGCTAGGTACGGATAATTTTTCAATAAGTTTATGTTATTTATTTTCTAGAGTAATGTTATAATAATTGTTAATCCAATCTCATAAAAATATTATTTTCATGGAATAAACTATCATTTGAGTTGATTTTATTTCATGACCATGATAATTATGGGTAAATGATTTTGATTTTATTTTTCTTCGTAAGAAGGATATTTGCTTTTTGAAAAAATTGTTACGACAATAACTACGTGACAATTCTATTTTCTTATTATTTTTCATTTTATGTTTTTGGCTTTTAATCTTTTTTCAACTTTTAGTCTATACTTATTCCAATTTCTTATTCTTATTTTTTGTATGTTACATATAATTTTAATTTTTTTATTGTTAAAATATGTATATAGTAGTTTCAATGAAATTTTTATTTTCCAAGATAGTTATTAAAAATAATATGAAACAATAGTACAGAGTTGTCATGAAAATTTTACTTTAGTATCTAGTTATCATTATATTTTATTTATAAGGTTCTAGTCATAATATTACAATAGTAAATTGATGAAAGGAAAAGTAAAAATTGCTCTAGTTTTGTATTAGATATTGGTACGTAATTTATGCATGAATGACCTTATGTATTTCTTTATCTTTTTTTGAAAACAAAACTTACAATGTTCTAATTATGTATCATTAAGATTATCAAAAAAAAAATTATTTATCATTAAATATTGGTAACTTTACTAACTTAGGTATGACTTTAGATATTTCTTTTTCCTTTTTATTAATATTATATTTATGCATGTAGTAATAAATGATATAGGTTTGGAATTTGCTTTGGAATTCACCAAACCTTCTAAATTATTTCTTTTAGGTTTTGATTTTCCTTAGGAGCTTGTGTTTTAATATATTTAACAAATAGATTATTAAAAATTCATAATATAACTAATTATATTATTAATAAAAGAAAATAACTAATTACATTAATACCCCTGTCCCTAAATAATTGTCCATTTGAATAAACTTTGATCGTTGATTACTCACAAATTACAATGCAATGAGTTACAATATAAAATTAATATCATTGTAATTTTTAGTACAATATCTTTCTAATGGTGATAATTTCATATTGTAATTCATTGTAATTGGTAAGAAATCAAAGGTCAAAGTTTAGTCAAATGGACAATTATTTAGGGATGGAGATAGTACTAATTATTATCATTAATTATAACTAATTATATTATTAATTATAGATAATTAAATGCATAATATAACTAATTATATTGTTAATATAATAATATTTTGTTACAAAAATTTGTAACCTTCTAAAGAAAGGAAACAAAATAACAGTATTTTTTTTTCTAAATCGGATCTTAATATAACTAATTATATTGTTAATCACTAAAGTTAATTATAACTAATTAATTAAATAACACTACTAAATACTAATCAATACTTATCAACATTGATTACATAAATATCTTATCATAATTCAAAAAAAGCATACCTTAAACAAACCTTTCCCGTAAATTATAAAGATGAACTTTATAGTCGTCTTATAAAATTATGAATTACTTGGGCCCCGTTCTATTGGATGTGGTGCGGTGCTGTGCAGTGTGGAGGAAATGTGGTTGGTTGAGAAAAGTTGTGGTGGATTGTGGTTGGTTGGGGAAAGTTGTGGTAGGTTGCGGTGGAATATGAAAAGTTTTACTTTTAATAAAAAAGATAAATTAAATTTAAAAAAATATATTGTAATAAATTATAGTGAAATATGAAAAATTGCAATTCGGTATGTCACCGCAACCTGCTAGCCGCATAAACCAATGGTGCCTTAATTAGTACTCGTATAGTCATATACTGATATTCCCAAGTCCCAACAAAATTAACACTTACTTAGCCCCTAAGCTGCACACTTAACCCTTAAGTTAATTTAACATAAAAAAAATGTCACTTAAGCTTTTACCGATCATATCCTGGTTGACATTGAGCTTAATCCCATTTTTTTAATACAATACTTCTATCTCAAAATGTTTGTGTATTTGACTAAATTTTGATAATTGATTACTCACAGATTATAATGAGTCACTATATAAAATCAATTTTTATTGTAATTTCAGTAACTTATCTTTCTAATAAATTACAAAACTTAATCAAACGAACAAACAGTTTGAGATGAAGGTTGTAACACTCAGTTAGCAGTTACTTGCTCAGTCCTTTGTTATTTTCATCTTGAAAAATTAATAAATATAAACAATAGAGTAGCAAGTTTGTAAATTGTTCACAATATTCATAGAAAATCTTTGTACCAAATAATTATTGTTGAAATAACAATTGTCGGAAAAATATAAGAAAAAGTAACTTATCAAACACAAAAATTATTACTACGTACCTTCATTACAAAATATTTGTCCTCATAATTAATGTTTTTATTCCAAAATATTTGTCATTTCTACAATTTCTATAACTATAATTTCCATTATACTCATAATAAATATTGATAATTTTATTTTAATTAACATTAGTTACTTCTACACATAAATAATGTAGGGATGTGGGGTTATTATAGACTTACAGTAATGGTTAGTACCATGAGTAAATTTCAGCAACTATATTTTCAATGTTTTGACAAATAAAAAAATTCCCAAGGAACAAGTCGGTGATACAAATTAAAGAATAAAAATTTAGGGATTAGGAGGGTTTTTTAAATTTGTTGTGCAGGGTTCAGTGGATCACCAAAAGGTTTAGTGTCGTTTCCAAATTCTCCTTTGACACCAACACTACATAAGCAGCCAGTGTTCAGAGTATCCTAAGCTTATTCTTCATATAATTATTCCAACTTGTTTACTTTCAGATGACAAAAAGGATGTCACCGCCACGTAATCTTTCGCCTCCTCACCTATCCAACCACATTCTTCAAATAATTAAAAGTCTAACTCATTTTAATTCCGAAAAAATATTTTAAAAAATAAGTACTAAACTCAACTCAACAGTTTAGAATCCATGTCCCACTAAAAAAAAAAAAAAGAATCCAATGGAGGGTCTAACAGTGACCGACACAGCCGACCAACTGCCACGTCACTCGAACCATCCCACGTTCTTTCCTGAACCAATCACATATCTCCACGTACCCCAAGCCCCTCAAACGGCTAGTTTTTACGAGTTTCTTTTTTCTTTAATGCCCCTCGAAAAACTCGGGGGATATATAAACGTAACCGCAAATCAGAAAGAAAAGATCTCGAACCCTTTCACAGGAAGATTTTTCTTCCGAAATTTCTCGTCCCTTCTTCACTAAGCACTCATCTTTTCTCCAATTTGATTTCTGTTTTTTTTTTATTCGAAAAAGATTTGTCATCCTTTATATTGCGAGTGAGCCCGAAATTAGGAAATTTAAGTAGACTTGACAAAATTAACTACAATTCTCCCCTTCCACTTGAAATTCTCTTAACTACTGTATTTCTCTCTCATCAAGAAGGAGCAAGCAGGCAGCGGTTACACAAATCTAGCGGATTAAATTCGTCTCACCTCTTTCAACTAATGTATGCTTCCTATATTCATTCCTTCCTCGTTTTATGTAGTTTTCTCTCTCCCTTGTCAAATGTTTGCTTTTGAATTTGTTCAGAGATGGCGAAAATTTGTGATTGCGGTGTTTAATTGGAAGTATTGTTGGTTTGTTTGAATAGTGATAATGGCGCTGACAAAGAGCTTGAGTTTCTCGCTTGGGAGAAAGAGGATCCTCATTTCTAATCATAGCTGCAGTCTCGCTGAATTTGCTGCTGATTTGGAGTCCTTTTCCCCGATGAAGAGGCGTTGCGGTGAAGAATATCAAGTTCCGGATGAACAATTAGTTGAGCAATCGTCTCTGCTTGAAGCTTTGCCACAGGAGATTCTGGTTAGTTCCATAATCTTCGATTGGGTTTCTTTTGCTTGGTGATGGATTGTGCACCGAAATATGATGCTGATTGTATTATCTGATTTTGATCAATTTCTAACAGGTTAAAGTAGTCTGTGGTGTTAATCACGATGACCTGAAGCAGCTGATTCACGTGTCAAAAACTGTACGCGATGCGGTGAGTAGCTTTACATACATTGTTCAGTTTTTCATTTTCCAATTTGTGACTCTGACCTAATTGATTTCTTAGTTACAATTGCTTGAGCGAAACTGAAATGTATGTTTTTGTTTTTTCAAAACCAGACAATAATTGCGGAGAAATCACATTTTGCATACAGTACGCCATCAAAGACGAAAGTATTCAGAAATCCAATGAATTCGTTGAGTAATGAAATGGAATTGGATGACTACGAAACTCCAAATGCTCCAAAGATAGACAGGAAGATGAATCGGCTTCGAATTAGCAAGAAAAAGCTGGAAGATGTTTCAATCTCTTTGTTCGCGGACGATGAAGAAGATGAATCAGAAGAACAGAGATGGCCGAGGAGGAGTTTATTTATGTAGGAGATAGAAGAAACTCGGAAAGTTTCCACTGTAAATAATAGTTATGTATATACAGCAGCCATAGGGAGCAGAAATTAGAGAGGTTTACAGAAACAAAAGAGATCAGCAAGCGAGCCCAACTTTGACTTCTTCAATTCCTCCATTGAAGATGTTTAGAAGAATGGCTTGTCTTGTACAATAAATATTATCGTATTATAAATGCTAAATGTTTTTCATTTATGCATATCAAAATTCGGGTTTTGCTAGTACTTCATAACCTACTGTTTCTTTTTTGAACTCTCTTCATCCTGCTGCCGGCCGCTCTGTTGTTTCTTTTTCTTTTTTTTTTCTTTTCGCTTGGAACCCTTTCTCTTACAGAGCATTTAGATCCCAAATTTTATGTCCATTTTAATCTAACAAACTAAACTTAACTTTTTGTTAATGACAAAATGTATTTAACAGTTTTTTTTTGCTGATGTGGAGTGTTTTGTAGGCAAAAATAAAAGTAAAATGAAGATGACTTCCTCTTCCTTTTCTCCTTGTCAAGCTTGGTTTTGAACCTCACATTTTCTTCATCCAGTCGCTCAAAATTCTGACTCTCATCCCCCATTCTCTGTAATTCATTTCCCATTCTTGTCACTTCAGACAACAGGAAATTGGTGGAGGTTCACTAAGAAAAATATTATATTTTGTTAAATCAAAATGGACATAAAATTTAGTTTATTATATTCCAATTTTCCTATTTTGATCCCTGACCAATCCATCAGTAAAGAAAGTCGTTTACATTAAGACATCAGTTTACCCTTCATGTATAATTTTTATAAAAGAATTCAAAAGACATACTACTAAGGTTATAATAATATTTGATGAAAATTCTGTTACTGTTAATTTTTTAAATAGAACTAATAACATTTTTTTCGATTATTGATAGCCAAAAGGCTCAAGAGATTACACAATACAACAAACCGCAAAGAGAACAGCAACCAACCAACACTAGATAAAAAGATACATCCAAACACTGCTAAATAAAAATCACAGCAAGGACGGTCGCACCAACAACTGCCAAAAACCACAACAATTAAAACACGCTCTTAAAAATAGAAAACTTCAGTTTAGTGGATCATCGGGGAATCGCACGCCTATTTCTTTGCTAATTATCCCAGCCATACGCTCAATCCTTGCCTCAATATCATCAAGACTATCAACTTCCAAGTTGTTCTCACGTCTGACCACCTTAACTTTCTGATTATCTTTTTGGCCACAACCAGCTTTAGACGTTGCTTCTCTGACAAACTGTCACTTAGACTTCATCAACATGTTTTGTTTTCTCTTACCTTTAGCTTTACTCTTTGAAGCCTCAATTATAGTCCTCAAAATCAACAAGTAAGTCACGCTCAGCCACATCATCAACGGATTCAACCAAGATGCCGAGAGTGCGTTCACTGTCTGAGTCAACCTCCTTATCCTTAAGAACCACCCGATCGGTTCTGGGACCACTCAAAAGAGCATTCTTGTAAGTCTACTTGTTTCCATGCTTGTTACTATCCAAATCAACATTAATAGAATCCGTAATGGTTCTGCTTGATGCATCCCCAGACCCGTCACAGTCGGAATCCTCGAGAGAGTTGGACACAACCGTGTCATCCTTTCCACAGGTCCTCATCTCATTGTTAGCGCCACCAGTGGACGAGATATGCAAAGAATTCGACAAACGATCTCCACCAATATTCTTCTTCGGGATCCACTTCAGGCTAACTTTTGCAGGAGAAGGAGATCCAATAGCTAGCTTTTTATTGAACTAATAACATATACTTCCCCTAAAGTTTTGTAAAATGAGGATTTTACCTCTATATTTGAGAAATATTAATTACCTAACCTAACCTTGAGTTAATTACATTTACCCTACTTCACTTATGTGGTAATAATTTTTGCACACCCGACATTTGAGAAATAATTTTCACCCTACCTGACATTTAAGTGGTCATAAATTTAAAGCCCCTCAGGTATGTTATAATTTATTTTATATTGACTTTTTCGGTGAACTGTAAAAAAATAAATATGAAGTGAACTTTATATCCTTGTTATTATTTCCTTTGACTTTCAATTAAATGTGAAATGACTTTTGTACCCTTATTATTAATTGTTATGTCATTTTAAAACCCAACCACTCCACTAATGCGTCTGATTCTTCTCCTCGCCCCCCTCCCATACAGAAAATGAAAACTTAACCTCTCCCAAACCACCATGTCTGTCTTCTACTCTCCAACATAGTCTTTTCCTTCTCAAATTAAAGGGCAACATCGTAATTTCTCAGAGTGATATAGAGGTATTATTGTATTTTCCATTTTCGATGATAAGTTACCGAATTCTGACACTAAAAATCACTTTCACTAAATGTCAGGTAGGGTGAAAATTATTTTCCAAATGTCGGGTGTGCAAAAATTATTACCGCATAATGTCAGGTAGGGTAAATGTAATTAACTCACCTAACCTTTATGGTTTATATAAATGTATACCTTTTCCGATTAGTCAATGACCTAGACAAGTTTACCCCTATAATTTTTCTAATTTGACGAAAATACCCTCAAGATTTAAATTAAGAAGACAAAACACCCTCATTATTAATAAAAACTGGGTTACGCATCAATTTTTCTAGCTTTCGACATCACTACAAAGTAGTAAAAGCAATGAAATCAAATGAAAGAAAATGGATGCCTAACAAAATTGCCTAACAAAAATTGCAGAAATTGAGCAAAGATGGATGCTTCTAGCTTTCAACATCACCATAAAGTAGTGAAAGAAAATGGATGTCGAAGAAAAATTGCTAATTACTGACAAATCAAATAAAACTGAAATTAATAAACTCAATCCTCTTAATTATGAAGCTAGGGCTTTCAGAGATTTATTTATTCTGGTTTTTCCGATTATTGCAGAAATGGAACCTCTTTGTTTTCTATTTATTTTTATTAAACTTGCAGGAACATAGGTTGAACAACTTCATCAACCTTGTAGGAACAACCTTTGGGGAAGCTTAGTCACACTTGCACAAATGAATTCCTACGCTGAGATTATTGAAGAACAGAGAAGGGGAGGGGGTGTTGGGTTTTATGATTTATCGATCAAAAAATAAAAAATGATAGCTGAGGGTAGATAAATAAAATTGGGGAAGGAGTAAATAACAATGAAGGATACATTGGGACTTTCATTGCTTAAGTTGACCAAATAAATCTGAAAAGTAGATATATATACGGAGTATATTATATCAATAATGGTTGGATATGATAATTATTACATTTACTATTAGTTAACTTGGGCAATTGAGATTTCTCAAATATAAAAGAAAAAATTCTCATTTTACAAAACTTTGAGGGATGAATATATTATTCGTTCTTTTTAAATATGATCGCTGAAAATATTTTACTATTAATTACGTCAAAATAAATATCATATGATTCTCCATATAGAAAAAGTATTATTCATTAAAAAAGATTTATGTATTTATAAATATAAATAGTTGTTGGTAAAAATAATTTTAATTAAAATATATTGATTTCATTTTTTTTACTTAGAATTAATGACCATATTTTTAAATGCGATGGTTGAAGAGAATTCAATTTTGGAAGAACTAGTTTTTTTCCATTTATTCGAATGGATATCTGTTTAAGTAATCCAATGAGAAAAGAAATGATATGTAGATGTAAATGAAAAAAATATTGAAAAATATAACATAGGTAGATATCACGTATTAATCCAAACAAAGTAATAATTTGTAATGGAAATAACATACAACATTAAAAGGTTATGCGTCACTAAGGAAAAATAGTATTGCTAAAGTTCTAGTTGACCCTTAAATTCGTATTCCTCCTCTCACAATTAAAGTTGGACAAATGAGTTTGGTCGTGACATCATCATTGGATCTAGTACAAACTTCAGCAACAAAAACGAAGCCAACTGTAAAAATGTAGACAATAGTGTCAACACTTTACATGTACCATCTCGTAGATGTTAAGAAAATTGAAATTCCTGTTATAGATGTATTACAAGAATAGATATCAATGGTGTGTTAAAAGAATAAATGAAATTTAAAAATCATCTAAAATAGATATCATTTGTCTCAACATGACAATAATGGCAATCACCTTCACATAAAAACTTCTTCCCCCATGATTCTACATCAAGACCATGAAAACACAAAATATATATAATTATAAATTAAAACTTTGGACTACCGCTAATGCAATGAAAAATCACATTTTCAATTTGCGAATTCCATAATATATAAAGAAGTTTTCTCTATTAACATATCGTTTAATATTATCTATTTAAAAATGCATTTAAATTATTTTTTTTAAAAAATAAGAGTGTAACATGTCGACATGGATTGGGATTTTGAGGAATAGAGGAAAACAAAATGAAATTTACTATTTGAGGTAATTAAAGAGGAGAGTCATTGTTATGTTTTTTTTTGGGTGCTATTATTGTTCTTTTTATTATACAGTAAATATAAAAGGTAATTGCCAAATTAAATAAATTACAATCATCAATTAATAACGGATTACAATTTTAAAGAAAATTGATGATAGTTGTACATAAAAAGGATCAAGTTAAGAAAGGTAGAAAAAATTCTCTCTCTACTCCTGCCCTAATGTAACTACGTATCTCGGCCAACTATGAACGACCGCCACCTCAACCGTCGGGAGGAATCCGATCAACTACTGCTGCCATGGTTGGACCGCTGCTGAACGATGGAACTTTACTGGAAAGAGACGGTGATGATCACCAACCAAAAAAGAAGAGAAGCTTGGATGGTCGTGACCCTCTGGTGGGTGGTGCAGTGGATCCCTAATCTGAAGTGAATGTGGAGACGCACAGGAAAGTCGTCGGAGAGAATGCTAATCACCTTATCGCCGAGAACCCGTGCCCAGGTAATCCGTCATACTCTAATGCTCTTATTCGCAATAACCCGCATCTGAATTATACTGTGACCAACAACTCCATGTGGGAAATGGACGATGATGAAACCCCGTTAGAAGATGACCCCTTATGTCCGATGATAACTTTGACAGCCGCTAAAAACAAGCCCTCCGGGCACCATGGTGGAATGCCCTTATTGTGAAACTTTTTGACAAAGGAATAGGTTTCAATCATCTTAGAAATATTCTTAGAACTAAGTGGAACCTAAGAGGAGACTTCTCTTTCATAGATATTGGGAATGACTATTATGTGGCGCGTTTTTCATGCAAGGAAGACTATGATCATGTGTTGTCGGGAGGTCCCTGGATGATAAGGGATAACTATCTTGTCATACGAAAATGGATACCGAACTTCATCCCAGAAGGGGATACCATTACCCATTTAGCTGTTTGGGTATGAATCCCGAATCTTAGTGTTGAATATTTCCATAAGGAATTTCTTCTTCAGAAGATTGGTGCAAAAATAGGGAAGGTGATGCGTCTAGATGAGACAACTGCTAATGTTGAGCGGGGACAGTTCTCTAGACTTTGTGTAGAAGTCGATCTGACTAAGCCTCTTCTCTCAAAATTCCGTCTATAGGGAAGGACTTATAGGATACAATATGAAGGCCTTAAGATGATATGTTACCATTGTGGGAAATAAGGGCATTGAGAAGATGCTTAAAGAATCCTCATGCCCAAAGTGAAAACTCGCAACGTGAAAGCTCAGCCTCTAAGGCGCCGGAAGAATCAAAACTTTAAGGAGGTTGGATGCGGGTAACAAAATTCACAAAAAAGAAGGGTAATCAAACTGCTGGCCAAAGGGGCAAAGGGACAGGAATGGAAGGTCACCTCACTGATCATGCCACCTCACGAGAAGATATACAGGCAAGAAGACCTGTGGGGGAGGGAAGAAGGGGAAACCCTAGTCAAGCGGGTCGGAACAGAGAAAGGAGAAGACATACGCCCACTGATAATGGATCCCGTTTTAGTATCCTAGAGGATTTGGTTGAAGAACACACTGAGGATCATGGTGAGATGGAAGATCAACCACATGAGGAACAACGGGATGATAGGATAGTGGATATCCCAGTAAGAAAGATGCAGGCCGAAGAGCAATTGCAGGAATTTTTGGATGCTAGCATAGGCAAAGAGAACATCCCGCATGGGGAAAATGTCCAAAGGAAGACCCAACAAGATTGTAACAATCTGAATAGATCTAAACAAACCTCGGGAGAGAAGGGAGGGAGCTAAATAAGCAGGGGAGTGCCTATTGGGCTTAGCAATGTTGTTATTGCAACAAATTATGGAGTGACTCGAAATGATTTCAACAGCAAGGGGCGGTCCTCGTCCACTCTACTAATAGGGTCTTAGATACTCGCGATATACAAGGCAGAAGTCCACAGCCCCATGCTTCAGGGAGTAATCAGGAGGATGAGGACCCCGATGCCATGTTGACGAAAGGATCACAGTACGAAAGCACCCAGTTTGTAGGGGGAGATGGCCATAGGGCCATGGAGTTTTAACCGTGTCTTAGCAGTTTTTTTAGCGGTTTTTTATGGATAGGGATCCTAATGAAAGAAGGCCCTTGTTAATAGCGGGGAGTGGTGTTCCCGATGTTCGTGTTTTTTATTGGAATGTTCGAGGAGAAGGAAGCAAAGGTTTCCTAACCATTTTAAAAGAACATCTTAAGACAAATCGTCCCCATATGGTTGCCTTAGTGGAAACCCATATTTAAGGGGTGAAAGCTGATAAAGTCTGCAGGAAAATTGGTTTTGACAAATGGTTCCGCATTGAGGCCTGTGGGTTTTAAGGGGGAATTTGGATCTTGTGGAAGGGAGACTTTCTCTCTTTCACTGTTTAGAAGCCTCAAGTTACTTTGTGACAGGGGTCGTGCGACGGGTTAATATGGAAGAATGGATCCTCACAGTACTTTATGCTAGCCCCCATGAACAACATCGTGTGGAGTTGTGACCTCATCTCCAGGGTTTTAGCTCCATTATTAATCTTCCATGGATCCTATTGGGCGATTTTAATGAAACGATGTCAATGGAGGAGCGGTACCATGGGGATAGCAATATGGAAAGAAGATGCAGGAGATTTGTAAACTAGGTGAATAACACTGGTTTAATTGATCTGGGCTTTTCGGGACCTAGATTCACTTGGTTTCGTGGAACCTCAGCAACAACTAGAAAGTATGCCCGTTTGGATAGAGCTCTTTGTAATTCGAGATGGCGGGGCAGATTTCAGGAAGGTGCAGTAAAACACTTGTTATTCAATCATTCGGACCATGCCCCTATCCTTCTGAGTTCGAGGGGGCAGGTGGGAGGAAGGGGTCCAAAACCCTTCAAATTTCAAGCGGCTTGGCTAAAGCATAAAAATTTTATGGCTTTCGTGGGTGCCAAGTGGGAAAACAATGTTCACTATATGGAAGCTCTAGTAGGTTTGACACAAGAGCTCATACGATGGAATAAGGAGATTTTTGGAAATCTCTTGAAGCGGAAAAATAGAATATGGGCCAGATTACAGGGCATTCAGCGGGCCATGCAACAAGATGGGCAATTTCGTCTTTGTAATTTGGAGCTCTCTTTAAGGGAGGAGCTGAATGAGGTTCTTAATCAAATTGATACCTTCTGGTTTCAAAAGTCTTGGATGGATGCTATTAGGGATGGAGACAGAAACACCAAATACTTCCACCTTAGCACGATAATACGTCGTCAGGCTAACAAAATTGAAGCTTTGAAACAAGAAGATGGGGTGTGGATCACTAAACCTTATCTCGTCAGGGAGCATGTTAGAGAGTTTTTTGTAGACATTTACTCGGTAGATCAGACTTGCCCCGATAAACTGCCACTTGAAGGGCTTTTTCCTACTCTTTCTCAAGAGGAAGCTACTCTTCTATAAAGAAATTATTCGAGTGAGGAAATTAAAAAAGCGGTTTTCTCCATGCACCTTAATAAGGCCCCTGGACCGGATAGTTACCATGCCCTTTTCTTTCAGAAATTTTGGCCAGAAGTAGGAGGCTCTGTGACCCAAGCAGTCATTCAAATCCTTGAAGGAAGGGATATCCCCTTGGGCCTTAATGATACATTCATATCCCTCATCCCTAAGGTTCCGAACCCAGAATCAGTGAAGCAATTTCGACCCATTGGTCTTTGTAATGTTGTTTACAAGATTGTCACGAAGTGCATCGTTAATAGGTTAAAGCCCATTTTACCTAAACTTATTTCCCCTACACATTCGAGCTTTGTTTCAGGGAGACAAATTGGGGATAATATTATAGTGATGCAAGAAATTGTTCATTCCATGAGAAGAAAGAAAGGTGATACGGGATGGATGGCTATTAAACTTGATCTAGAGAAGGCCTATGGCAGGGTTAATTGGAACTTTCTTCGAGATACCCTGATAGACATGAAGCTACCTAGGATAATGGTGGAAGTAATTATGAAATGTGTGAACACTTGCACCATGAGTATCTTGTGGAATGGGGAGGCTACTGAGAAATTCACACCGACCAGGGGAATTTTCCAGGGAGACCCTCTCTCACCCAATCTTTTCGTCGCTTGTATGGAAAGGTTAGCTCAGATTATTGATGTTGCAGTGGGACAAGGGAGATGGAAAGAGTTTCCTACTAGCAAGAATGGTCCAAAAGTGTCAAAACTTTTCTTTGCGGATGATGTAGTCCTTTTTGCAAAGGCAACACCTGAACAAGCCCTTGTTGTAAAGGAGTGTCTTGTAGATTTTTGCTCCATGTCAGGCCAAAAAGTTAGCTCCCACAAATCTAATGTTTTTTTCTCGCCGAACACAGTTGATGGAATCCGGGAGAATATTTGCAACTTGCTAGAAATTCAGGAAACTGATGATCTGGGGCGTTACCTAGGGGTCCCTACACTTCATAAAAGGGTGACACGAGCCACTTATAAGGGGGTGTTAGACCGGATAGATAGTCGTCTAATAGGATGGAAGTCTCGCTGTCTCTCTTTGGCAGGCCAGATAACTCTAATTCAGTCAACCATTAATGCTATTCCTTCCTATACAATGCAAACTGCAAAAATCCCATGAACAATGTGTGATGATATAGATAAGAAAATTCGTAATTTTCATTGGGGTAGATCAAATGGAGAACGGAAAGTGCATCTTGCAAATTGGAAACTTGTAACGAAGGCAAGAAATAAAGGGGGTTTAGGATTATTGATGAGGGCATATAGTGACTAAATACTGGGAGCATTTTGATAGTGAAATTTGGGGATTAATGTGCTTAATTGATCTTTTATGATCTTATTTCACTATCTTAACTGAGTTCTGAGTGTTTTGTTCAAATTGTGCAGATTAGTGATATAAACTCTGAAGCTCGCATCCATTACATGATTCATCATTGAAAGAGCTTTCCGACGATATATTATAAGGTCAATTACAAGTTGAGATGAAGGAGTTATGAGTAAGATAGCAGAAAGTGTACGAAAACTGATATATGTCCAATCTTTTGGTCATCATTTTTTCCACACTAATGATATGACTTTGAGGCTTATGCCAATGAAAAGTAGGCTCCTAGAGCTTTCCGAAAAGTCAAGAACCACGTCAATCGGACGTCGGACGAAGGAGATATGGCCAAAACAAGATGACATTGGAAATGTCAGACCCAACACGGTCCGTGTTGGCCTCCAGAGACTTCAATTTCCCAGAAACCATCAACACGACCCGTGTTGACAGTGACACGGTCCGTGTTGCTTCGTCTTTTCACTTTCGGTGGTTGCAAGTTGTTTTTTGCTTTTATCATGATGTTTTTCGGCTGTCTATGGAGGCAATGATCACTCCACCATCCTCCATGCTGTAACCTAACCCTGATTGATCTCCTTTATATTGATTAATGAATCCATCAAAGAAAAGGGGGAGAGGACCATCCACCTTCATTCATTCCATCCGTATCATCCACCTTCATTCATTCCTCCATACCATACCACCTCCATCTCTACCATCATCCATCCCTTCCTCCACAAATCCATCCACATTCATCCTTTGTTGAAGATTGAGAGTTTATTGGAGTTTGAAGATCGATTCTCAAGAAATCCATTGATGTGGAGGAGCAAAAGTCCCCACCGACTACCATTCAAGCGAGGAACGATTTCCATCTCGGTTTACTTCTCTTTCTTTTAGATTTCATGCTTTCTAGAATAGATTTTGATATGTTTTGCGTTTTAGAACATGAGTAGCGAGTAGTTTCTTTTAGTTTGGGGTATAAACCCTTATTAGTTTCTCTTATGGATTGAGTTATGTTGGATTGAACAAGTTTGTTTATCTAGTTTGAATGCATTTTATTTATCCTTTGAATATGTATGTCATTGCTTTTGCTTGATCACCATTAGCATGGATTTAGATTGTTGAGTGAAGTACCGAAAGGAGAAATTCGATAATCGGAACCCTTAGGATTAAACTAGTTATGAAGTGAACTAGACATAGAAGACTTTATAATTAGGGGTCATTGGATAATTTGATTTTTAACTTAGTTAAAATTGAAATAACCACAACAGTAGGTGATTAATTTTGCTAAGCAATCCGTTTCAGTGCCAAAAGCTCGCTACGGAATAATTTATGCGATTATCGACCCTAAAATGTACCAAATTAGTGACGTACATGTTCAACCCACTTGTTTGATTCATAGAGTTACTTAGGTTTTATCCCCTAAACGTCTTTCTCATATTGATTTCATCTTGTGAATTGTGTGAATATTTGATTGTTTTGATCTTTTTTTAGTGATTAGAAGTAGACATTAGATAATTTCAACAAAAACCCGACCGGTTTAGCAATCACATAGGAAGCTAGTTTTGTGTGTAGTTAGCAAAGTCCCTGTGGGATCGACCTTGATACTTGCTACAAGAGCACCCGTGCACTTGCGGCCTATCAAGCTTTTGGCGTCGTTCCTGGGGACTTTGTCCCTAGCCACCACCGAACGAATATCCTTAGATTGACTAGATATTTTTTTTTTGTTTTTCCCCGTTTTTATTGTTTTTCTCATATAAAAAAAAATAATCCCAAAAAATGGCAATTATCTATTTCCCCCAATTTGAGCAGGAGTTTTTTTGGCGCTATTTTGAGCGATTACTTGCTTGTCCTGTTCCATGTGGTGTTGAGCCTGAGAAATCAGATATTCTTGATATTGTTGTTGAGAGGGTGAATAGTGAGACTCGTACTCTACTAGAGTATTTTGGTTTTTATGCTAGAACTGTTGATGAATTAAGCTTGGAGTTTGCTTGAGTGGCTTGCACGTGATACACTTTATTTTGAGAATTCTTTTTGTGCATCTGGTTACTCTTACTCTAATCCTTGTGCATCTCATGCTAAATTATATACTCAACCCCATTGTTTGTCTCCTTGTCGTTTATGTAGTTCTCTTGACCATGATGATTCTACATGCCCTGGTTTAGCCAGACTTGAGATTTTACTGAGGGCAATGCTAGAGCAACAAGATAAATTAGAAGCTAATCTAGAGGAAATAGTTGACCTTTCTGAGTCATCTTTGCCAATTGTTTCTTATTCTCATCCTAGCTTACCTAAAGACACTACTGATCGTGTCTTTGCTTTTCATAATACATCCTTACCTTTTTCTCAGTCGACGCGGTTTAAGGTGAGTGAGTCCTATGGTTTTGATGCTAGGTATGATGATGATTTTTCTCAAGGGTCAATTGATACTATTGATGGAGAGCCTTGTGAGGGGATTGTGGGTGGATTAGATCCTTCAAGCAAAGAATTTGATGATGTTGTACTCCCTACTTCCAATTTCTTATTCCATGCTTCTACTCCTTATTCACCACCTTCTTATTCCCCTAAGTGCCTAGATGAACCCACTTTTGTTGAAAAGACCATATGTGTTCATGTTGATGTGGGCTATGTGGCTAAGGTTAATTCTTGTGATATGCTTAAGGGGAACAACAATATTCTTGATTTATCCATAGGTACATTAAGAGGGTACCATTCCTCTCTTGATCCATATTGTATTTACCTAAAGGACTTGCCTAGAAAACTCATGTGGACAACTTATTTTGAGTCTTTTGATTTTTCTAAGGCGTTTGATTTATTTAAGAGAGCGATACTTACATTTTCTACTATAACTCTTTTGTTGTTCTCTTATTTGCAAGCTTGTAAACCACATGCTGAAGAGTTTGACAAGCTTCTAAGGGCATTGACGACATCTGAAGTAATGGCCCAATCTTGAGTTCATGATGGAGTGGCTGATGCTCCATTCGCCCCATTCTTGAAGAGGTGATGGTTTATGTGCATCCAACACCTAAACTGGTGAGATCTTTCCTTATTTCCCCTTTTGCAATTTATTTGATTGTGCTTACATTGAGGACAATGCTTTGTCCAAGCATGGGGGATTTGTGTGAAAGAAGTTTGTAATTTGTAGTCCTTGTCCATTGTTGTATATATGTGTAGTAGTGTCTTGAGTTTGTTTTTGTTTGTTTTTCTTAGTTTTCTAGGTTCTTTCATTTATGAAATATTGCATCCACCTAGTTGCATTAGTTAGATTCATCTTTAGTTTTTTTTTTCTTTTTTTCTTAGTTTTTAGATTCTTTTATTTTCTAGGTTTGCATCTAGTTTAGTTTTTGGTTTTATTTTGAGAAAAAATATTAAAAAAAAGTTAGAAAAATTGAAAAAAATTTGAGGCATAAAAGTCTAGGTTTTCTTTTAACTAGATTTAATTTTGAGTATCCCATTTGTGAATAAGAGTCATGAAAAGAGTTTGTGAAAGCTTATTGAGTTGAGCACTGCATTTTGAAAGTGATGATTGGTTGCCCTTTTGAGATCTTTTGGAATGAGTTTAACACGTATACATCTATTTGAGCTAGGTTTATTTGAGAGTTTTAACCCGTGAGACCACAAAGGCCTTAAATGAACTAATCATTTTTTATTAGTCTCATTTCCATGTGTGGCTCATCCTTAGTTACATTCTCTAGAACTTGCGATGCATCTCTTTGAAACTGCATTTTTGCTTGTGCATTGGTAATATGATAGAGGCATTCTTGTATATATTTTAGCTACAAAGTCAAATAGGCACCCTTTACATGTGAATTATCCACTTTTAACCCACTTTTAGCCTTGTATCACTCTTTCTTTTGATACCCTATATTGATAGCCATGGCCAAATATTTAATTTCCTACCCATAAGCCTATGCTTGGAGTGTTAGAGTGTGAAAAGTTGGGTTGATTGTGATGTTTTTGTGGTTTGGTTTTGTTGTGGATGTTGTGAACTTGAAGATCTTGAGATTGTTCCCCATTGTAGCTTTATATGAGTTGAGTTGGAAGTTTGCCTTATTATTTTATATATATTTGTTTTGAGTTGTAGTTCATTTTGAAAAGGAAAAAAAACAAAAAAAGAAAGAAAAAAAAGAAAGGAAAAAAAAGGAAAAAACAAGAAGAGAAAAAAATGAAAAAAATCAGAGAAAAAAAAGAGAAAAAAACTGTTTAGTAGTTTGATAGTTTATTTTTTTTTTGAGTTGAGGCAATTTCCACATGATTATGGGATGCATTGATATGTTTAGAAGGTGTGAGTGTTCTTATTTGAATAATTTGATGAGGTTTATGCTCCAAGTATTGGCTTTTAGCTCCACTTTCCCAAATATATCTCTAGTCCTTACCCTTAACCTTAGCCCCATTACAACCCTTTTGAAAGTCCTCTTGATTATCGTTGTGCATTGCATTTTAGCGGTAGAGAATTGAGATTATTTGCAAGCTTATGGTAGAATGTTGCTTTGTGATTGAGTATTGAGTGCACCTTCATTGAATATTATTTTTTTCAAACACATGAGAGGAGTGTTTCAACATTCCCTAAAGTGAGGTTGCTCTCAATTACCTAGTTTCATCCATTATTGTGTGCTTGCTTGCTTCATTTGTGATTAGGGGGTGATTGATTTGAACTTGAGAAGTGTAGTGCTTGTAAATCTTTCCAAAGTTTTTCCTTCTCTTTTATATGGACTTTGATTCTCTTTTGGGGTATTCTAGATTAGATTTAGTTCATAGAATGATCCTATTGATGCCTTCCTGAGGATGATTATAAATAAAATATTTGCTTTCATTTTGAGTCTTTTCTTTTGTTTTTGAGTCTTTTGTCCCTGTGTTTTTATTTGTTTTGTTTTGTTTTCTTTTCTTTTATGAGTCTGGACTTGCTTGGGGACAAGCACGAACTAAGCATGGGGGAATTTGATGAGGGCATACAGTGACTAAATATTGGGAGCATTTTGATAGTGAAATTTGGGGATTAATGTGCTTAATTGATCTTTTATGATCTTATTTCGCTATCGTAACTGAGTTCTGAGTGTTTTGTTCAATTTGTGCAGATTAGTGATATAAACTCTGAAGCTTGCGTCCATTACATGATTCATCATTGAAAGAGCTTTCCGACGACATATTATAAGGTCAATTACAAGTTGAGATGAAGGAGTTATGAGTAAGATAGCATAAAGTGTACGAAAACTGATATATGTCCAATCTTTTGGTCACCATTTTTTCCACACTTATGATATGACTTTGAGGCTTATGCCAATGAAAAGTAGGCTCCTAAAGCTTTCCGAAAAGTCAAGAACCACGTCAATCGGACGTCGGACGAAGCAGATATGGCCAAAACAAGATGACATTGGAAATGTCAGACCCAACACGTCCCGTGTTGGCACCAACACGGTCCGTGTTGGCCTCCAGAGACTTCAATTTCCCAGAAACCATCAACACGACCCGTGTTGACAGTGACACGGTCCGTGTCACCCCTGGCACGGTCCGTGTTGCTTCGCCTTTTCACTTTCGGCGGTTGCAAGTTGCTTTTTGCTTTTATCATGATTTTTTCGGCTATCTATGGAGGTAATGATCACTCCACCATCCTCCATGCTGTAACCTAACCCTGATTGTTCTCCTTTATATTGATTAATGAATCCATCAAAGAAAAGGGGGAGAGGACCATCCACCTTCATTCATTCCATCCATATCATCCACCTTCATTCATTCCTCCATACCATACCAACTCCATCTCTACCATCATCCATCCCTTCCTCCACAAATCCCTCCACATTCATCCTTTGTTGAAGATTGAGAGGTTATTGGAGTTTGAAGATCGATTCTCAAGAAATCCATTGAAGTGGAGGAGCAAAAGTCCCCACCGACTACCATTCAAGCGAGGAACGATTTCCATCTCGGTTTACTTCTCTTTCTTTTAGATTTCATGCTTTTTAGAATAGATTTTGATATGTTTTGCGTTTTAGAACATGAGTAGTGAGTAGTTTTTTTTTGTTTGGGGTATAAACCCTTATTAGTTTCTCTTATGGATTGAGTTATGTTTGATTGAACAAGTTTGTTTATCTAGTTTGAATGCATTTTATTTATCCTTTGAATATGTATGTCATTGCTTTTGCTTGATCACCATTAGCATGGATTTAGATTGTTGAGTGAAGTACCGAAAGGAGAAATTTGATAATCAGAACCCTTAGGATTAAACTAGTTATGAAGTGAACTAGATATAGAAGACTTTATAATTAGGGGTCATTGGATAATTTGATTTCTAACTTAGTTAAAATTGAAATAACCACGACAGTAGGTGATTAATTTTGCTAAGCAATCCGTTTCAGTGCCAAAAGCTCGCTACGGAATAATTTATGCGATTATCGACCCTAAAATGTACCAAATTAGTGACGTACATGTTCAATCCACTTGTTTGATTCATAGAGTTACTTAGGTCTTATCCCCTGAACGTCTTTCTCATATTGATTTCATCTTGTGAATTGTGTGAATATTTGATTGTTTTGATCTTTTTTTAATGATTAGAAGTAGACATTAGATAATTTCAACAAAAACCCGACCGGTTTATCAATCACATAGGAAGCTAGTTTGGTGTGTAGTTAGCAAAGTCCCTGTGGAATCGACCTTGATACTTGCTACAAGAGTACCCGTGCACTTGTGGCCTATCAATTATGTTCTATGAGGGATCTTAATCTTACTTATTTGGCTCAATTAGGATGGAGATACTTGCATAATAAAGATGATATTTGGGTTAAGATTCTAGAAGGAAAATATTCTAAGAATTAGTCATCTATGGCAATAAGAGTTCTTGCTCCACATTATAAGAGCTCGAACGCTTGGCAGGGCATCATAACAGCCAAAGATATTCTTCTCAACGGCACAATGGTGTCTCTTGGTGATGGTACTTCCACAAAATTTTGGCTTGACAAATGGGCGGATTCTAAGCCGTTAATTGATTGCACTATCATGATGATCACCCCGGGAGAGAGTGAAAAAACGGTGTCTTATTATTGGGATAAGAACAGAGGCTGGAGATGGTCGGACTTTCTTTGCTGAAGGTCACCAAATTCAGCCTAGCGGAGGAGGGAGTAGCAGATAACTTCATGTGGGCGGACTCCCCCTCCGGCGAGTTCACCATTGTCGCTGCCATGACCATGATCCAGGGGCCCGAAGTCACCGAGAGTACTGAAGAATGGCTGCGGATATGGCGTCTCCAAGTCCCCCAAAAAGTTCGAGTCTTTATGTGGCTCGTGTGGCATGACCGTCTACTGACGCAAGAGAATCGGTGGAAGCGAAATTTGACCGGCAGCAAAGCATGCTCGGAATGCGGCTAGACAGAAGATGTAGACCACATCTTCCGCAATTGTCCTAAGGCAATTGAAGTATGGGACATCATGGAAACCGAGGGATTCGGCAATCGGCAGCGGCAACGACCATTCAAAGGTTGGTTCTGGAGCAACTTAACGCCGAAGACCCTAGATGACGATCGACCGGATGCGTTTGCTGTCGCAATGTGGAACCTTTGGTTATGGAGAAACTACCGGACCTTCGACAATGGCATGAATATCCCATATGATCGAAGTAGATGGATCCATGCAGAAGTGATGCAAGTCCGAGAAGCATTTATGGCGGAAGAAGAACGGGCAGTGCGCCAAGGGTGGATGGCGGAAGACCCTGCTGGCCATAAATGGAGGTGGGTCGGTCCTGGGCTTGGTTGTTATCAGTTTTGTATTGACGGTGCGGCAAGAGGAGAGCCAAAATTAGGAGGTGCTGGAGGTGTTATATATTAGGGATGCGTCTGGCAACTGGATCCCGGGGTTTATGAAAGGCCTTGGGTATAAATCTCCATTAATGGCGGAGCTTCATGCTTTGGTGGAAGGGTTGAAGTTGGCTAAGGGCATGGGAATCAACAATCTTGAGGTAAGGATGGACTCTTTGGTCACCATTCATATGGTAACTGGGGAAGGGGAGCCACACTATGGCAATTTAAATAACCTTATGTCGCAATGTCGTACATGGTTGAAAATGTCGGGATGGACGGTTGAAATTAAGTTTTGTTACCGGGAGGCTAACAAGGTTGCCAATGGCCTTGCTAAACTAGCTTTAGATAAGGGAATAACAACAATTATGTACCCAGTGGATCCACTGAACAAAATTCAGTATTTGCTCCATGATGACCGTATGAAGGCTGGTGGTTTCTATATTACGTAAGCTTTTATTTGCTTGAATAAAATGGGCTTGACCCACCTTTCCTATCAAAAAAAAAAGAAAGGTAGAAAAAGAGGAAAATATATATTAAAACAAACAGCTAATAAAAAGATTATGTTGGAGGATATTTAAAAACAATATGATAAATTCTCTCAAAAAAATATTATGAAAACCAATTAACGAATCTCGGAATCTCAAAACAAATACTAAAGTTAATTTCGGAAGGTCAACATAGAAAAGCATTAATTATTATTTAATTTCAGTAACTAATATCTTTTTGAAAGATAAATACTTCTTCGGTTGGTTTTTAGCGATCTTTTAAAAGTAGAGGGAAAAATTAATATCTCAAAAGTTTATAGGATAGCTAGTAAAAACTAATTAAATATATTTAGTGAAAATCAAAATTTGAATTTAATTCAAGCAATGTAATTGGTAAAATAAAAAATAAAAAATAAATATTATTGAAATAGTAATAATATATATATATATATATATAAAATAGAGCTAATATTATGCAAAATAATTTTTTCTAAAAAAAATTATTGTCTACTAAAAAGATAGTGATTCAATACTAACCCCCACAATCCTCTCCATCAAGGGCTCTTAGATCGTACTCCCGCGGGAGTACAGATCTCAATTTTACTCCCGCTATTATAAGCCCACAACGAAGCGGCCCACAACGAAGCCTTCCAAAAGCCAGCTATTCTCAGCCCACAGCCGCCCAAAACAAAACGCTGCGTTTCTACTCCTATTTCTCTGCGAACAACAAACGCACTCCACACTCCACACTCCACACTCCACACTCCACACTCTACGAACGAAAAGCAAATTTCGACTCCCATTTCTGAAGATTTCTGCAATTTCGACTCCCATTTTAAGCAAATTCAAGGTTGTTGGTTCTCTTTGGGGTTCACCAGAACTTCTACTACCAGAAGATCGAGTTGATTATCAGAAATTGGTGTTCTAAGGTATGGATTTCTAATGTTCTTCACAATAATCTATAAAATCGAAAACATCAACATGCAAACATCTATTTCTTAGATTTCTTAAATGTGCACTTCGACCATTAACCCTAGTTTTGCTTTCTGGAAAGTCCTGCAAATATGTCTTCCCAAAAAGGAGGGTTTGAGCACTCTGCAGCATTGAAGATTCAAGAAAAAAGGTATATATCTTGGTCTAACATCTGTTAGAGTGTAAAATTTGTTTGTTGATGTGCAAACATCTATTTCTTAGTGTTCAATATTGAGAGAATTTGGTCTCAATAAGCTTGATTCTAGCTGTGGCGCTAGGGATGGGGAAAAAATGGGGAAAATAGCGTTAGTGTGCAAATACATATAGCATTGAAGATTCAAGAAAAAAGGTATATATCATGGTCTAACATCTATTAGAGTGTAAAATTTGTTTGTTGATGTGCAAACATCTATTTCTTAGTGTTCAATATTGAGAGAATTTGGTCTCAATAAGCTTGATTCTACTCTATCGATGTTGTGTGGTAAATATATGTGGGTTTGTTGCTTGTGGTTTGTGTTATTCTCTTTGGAAGCTTTTGCTCTCTGCTGTTGCGATCTCAAATTCTGGATAAAACAGCTGGATGAATGCTTTTTGAAATCACTTCTGATGTGTGTATTACTTCTTTTCTCTTGGTTTGTGTGTTAGAAATGCTAGCCCAGTCAGTTGTAGAAGAATCTTGAAATTGCTAGTGTCATATGTTGAAAAAATCAGCTGTAGTTGAGCATACTGTGACAATAACAGTATGCAGAGTAAATTTTGATGTTGTGCATATAACTGCGAAAAGCATGTTTGTTAGAGTGCAAACACTATCTGTTAGCGTGTAAATGTATATGTAAAGTTTAATATATGTATATTGGTGTGTGCAGGGCCTTTCCAATGCATGCTGAAGAAGAATCTGATGCTCAGAAACAAAAGGGGACAACTCCTAACAAAGGCAAGAAAATTGGTAAATTCTACTTGATTTAAAACTGTTACCAATGTTTATATATTTGAAAAACTATTACCAATATGCATGTAGTGTACAAATCTTACTTATTAGAGTGTGTTTTAATGATTTTGAAGCTGAGAAAATAAAGCACACAACAGAAGGCTACCGGAAGTTCAAGCATGCATCAGCTGAAATCAGAAATATAATTTCAAAACTGCAAAAACCAAATAAGATTTCAGAAAACCAGAGAAGAAAATAAAAGAAAAACAGCAGGAAATCAAGCTGAGGAGAGTTCAAAGAAGAGGAAGAAGGATGATAAAGAAACTGAGAAGGGTTGTAGGAGGAGCCAGAGAAAGAAGAATGAGAAAGAACCTGAGAAGGGTTCCAAATCTGATTCAAAGAAATTAGAGGGAGAGAAGAGAACCAAAAAAACTCCCCCAAAACAACAACAACCAAAACAACCCCCAAAACAACCCAAAAAAAAGGAAGAGAAGGGAGAAAAGAAGAATTATGAGAAGCACTTTCCTACGCGCATGAGCACGGAAAAATTGGTTGATTTGATGGGAAAACTACATAAAGCTCAACAAGAGGCTGTCAAATCAATGGGATTTGAGCATTTTCTACAATTGAAGGTAAAAACAGTGTCGGGTACACTAGGAAGGTGGTTGGTACAAAATATTCATCACACCGTTAGATGTTTATCTAACCATGGGGTTACCAATGGGGTCAAAAGAAATAACCGAGGAGACACATGGATCATCTGATGACTACATTGCCGTACTTCACTCATTCATCACAGAGCACGGGGGCAAAACCCCTGCACTGTCACAATTACCGGAGTTTATATTGGGATGCAAAGATGGCGGGGATGCATTCAAGCGAAATTTCTTGATTTTCACTGTAGCTAGTTGTATTTCTGGCTCCCCCAACAAGTACGCACCAAGATATTTCCTCCAAAATCTAGTCAATCTAGAGGAGATTGCTTCATGAATCGTGCAAATATTTACTTGATAAACTTTGCACATCAGTGAAAAAAATCAAAAGTGGGAAGACAAAATCATGTGAGGGTTCGACGCTTTTTTTGATGGTAAGTAATCCACTTTTTTGTTGTGCCAAATATTTCTAGTGTGCCATACTTAAAAACTAATCCTCATTTGCCATTATCCCATGAAAATTTACCTTTCATCTGGTCAATAACTTAAATAGAAGCAAAGGGAAATAGACAGCAGCCTTTGCTTAGCAGCAAAAACTATAAAATTTAGTGGAGCATTGTGGCAGAAACTTCTACACACTGGTTTTGCCTTAGAGACCATAAGCATTGTCTACTTAAGAAAATTGACTAATTGGCATAAAAATTGATCATCTTTATACAATGGGTCCACTTTTTTGTTGTGCCAAATATTTCTAGTGTGTCATACTTAAAAACTAATCCTCTTTTTTGTTTAGCTACTCTATCTTGACAGAGTAGCTGATTCAGCAGCTACAGTGGATTTGGAGAAAAGGAAGTTCCCTACAATGATAAGGTGTACCCAAGAACAAGTAAAAACTAGAGTGGCCACCTTGGAGAAGCCCGGAAGAAGTTTTAGTGATGGATGCATTTTAGAAAGAATTGAACTACCTCAAGAATACTTTGATATGCAAGAAATGGTATGATTTTTCTTTCAATCAATAAATTAGTGTATGACTTATCTGATATGCATTCTAGAAAGAATTAGTGTGTAAAAGAAATGTGAGTTTAGAGTGCAAATGAATGTGTTTAGAGTGCAAATAAATATGAGTTTAGAGTGCAAATGCATGTGTTTAGAGTGCAAATGAGTATGTGTTTAGAGTGCAAATGCATGTGTTTAGAGTGCAAATGAATATGTGTTTCTGTGAGTACTTGTATGATCAGACGCCAGCAATTTCATTGCCTGATTATGGAGTAGGTTATATATGTTGACATACCTTTTTTTTCTTTTTCTTTTTTTTGGGGGCAGGGGGGGTGTTCCCATGGATTATTTCTTCTCTGTTTGAGAAGATGCAATTTCATCCTGTTTATAACCATAATTTTTAGCTCTTTGTTGTGGTTAATTTGAATAGTTTATTTATTTATAGTTCATTTAGTAGCTAGACTTGTAAGGCAAAGGTTCATAAATAATATGACATGAAGGAGGTGTTATCACTATTCTATATTGAATTTAGTTATAGTGGAGTTTTTCTCTTATGAGATATTGAATTTATATGTTTCATTTTTTTTCAAAGATTAAACAACCACCAACTTGGGAGATATTGAGATATTGAATTTATATGTTTAGAGTGCAAATGAGTATGTGTTTAGAGTGCAAATGAATGTGTTTAGAGTGCAAATAAATATGAGTTTAGAGTGCAAATGTATGTGTTTAGAGTGCAAATAAATATGAGTTTAGAGTGCAAATGCATGTGTTTAGAGTGCAAATGAATGTGTTTAGAGTGCAAATAAATATGAGTTTAGAGTGCAAATGCGTGTGTTTAGAGTGCAAATGAGTATGTGTTTAGAGTGCAAAAGAATGTGTTGGAGTGTAAATGCTTGTCCTTTCTATTTGACCCCACCACCCCACCCATGACTACGTGCAGTGCAGATCTGCCCTCGCCATTTTTTAACTCCCATTTCTCTCTCTAGTTTCTTCCCATCCTCATTCAATCTCCCACTACTCATAACTTCCTCCTTTATCTCTTCCACTCTACCTCTTTCATGATTTGAGTTTGGCATTTGCATTCCCATCAGGATATTGACAAGCACTTGGATGACATCCATGTGTCTCCACCACCTTTTGATGAAGAAGATCAAGAAGATCAAATAGGACTATATGATACAAAGAAAAAGGTATCAAAAAACATACAATATCAAAACACTATATATATTAGTCTATTTAAATAATTACTTTTTTTCTCAAATGGAAAATGCAGGCTGACATTGATGGCATGATAAGTATTGCAAATAAGATGACTTCTACATTTTCAAGATTTGCTACATATATGAGCTATATGAAGGCTAAATACAAAAAGCAACCAGAGGTTCATCAAATTTGCAAGATGGCCATTGCAATGTTTGAATCGTTTAAAGATGAGGATGGCGAACACAAGCATACAAGCAATGAAAGCCAAGAGAGTAAGTAAAACAAAATGTGATTATGTCATCTATTGGGAAAATACCTTACTAATAAAACAAACAAAAACAAATATGCTGACAATGATGAAGAGGATGAGGAACAAGATAGTGAAGAGGAGGATAAACAAGATGATGATGTGCAAGAACAAGATAATGATGAGGATAATGAACAAGATGAGCATGAAGAGGAGAACAAAAAAGATGATGATAATGGTGATAAAATATACATGCTCTCTGACTTTGCACTTAGGTTTACTTAAAAATACTTGATTGAAAATATAGAGTAAAAGTATTTTTGAGCTGTGGAAATGAATGAATATATCTAGTTTCAATTTGACCATAAAAAAATTACACTGTGTGCAAAATGTAATAAATACTACCCTATGCAAATGAATGAAATAATTCTTAGATCATTTCAACTGCTTATATCAAAAAGGTATATATATTAGTGTGTGAAGGTATATATATTAGTGTGCAAAGGGGTATATCTTAGTGTGCGAAGGTATATATATTAGAGTGCAAAGGGCTATGTTTTAGTGTGCAAATGTATATATATTAGTGTGCAAAGGGTATGTATTAGTGAGCAACAAAATGTAGATGTATGCTAGCTGTTTTTATTATTCATCTATCATAAATGCAGAAAAGAAAGATGAAGATGGAGACGAAAATAAGCATTCTGATGATGCTTATGATGCAAAGGGGGAGGAGGAGGATCCAAAAAAAAAACAAGGCTGCTGATGATGTTGATATTGTAATGGGGGATGAGGAGAATGAGAAAGAAAAGGAGGAGGGGGATGCTCAAAATGAAAATGGGGAGGGGGATGCTCAAGAAAAAGGCAAAGGTAAAGATGCAAGTAAGTCTTATGTATATGTACTCCTTATTTTTATATGCTTTGTGTACTATTTTATTTATTATTTTCATGAACTTTGTGTATTACTCTAGTGTTTATTTATTACTTGGTGGATGATTCAAGTCCAATACTGCTGAATCTTGATTGAGAATTTTTGGATGTTAATGTGCTCATTTGCTTAAAGTATGTGCAAATGAATGTGTATGGAGTGCAAATGAATATGTGTATAGAGTGCAAATGAATATGTTTTTAGAGTGCAAATGAATCTGTGTTAGAGTGCAAATGAATGTATGTTAGAGTACTAATGAATATGTGTTTAGAGTGTAAATGAGTATGTGTTAAGAGTGCAAATGAATCTGTGTTTAGAGTGCAAATTAATATGGGTTTAGAGTGTAAATAAATACACGTTAATGTGCGATTTATTAACTAACACACACAAATGCAAATGTCGTGAGATGAAACACCGGATGATGCCAACATCCTGCGAATTTAAAGATGACAAATTCAGTCGAACCCAAAACTTCTAAGGGCTATTGACTCCATGGAGGCATCAATAATAAAGAAACAAAACAAAAAAGCAAAGGAAATGAAAGATGCCAGCATCCCCTCCTTTAGTTTAGGGATATCAAGTTCTGAAACAGAAACTCCCCCCACAACCATAGTTGTATCAAGTGCAACTCCCAATGAAACCCCAGATGAACTTACACCCCGACCTTCTCCTCCTAGAAAACAGCCTACTAGAATCCCAGCACACTTGCCTGAAGCATTTTGCTCACCTTATGCTAAGCGAATTGCAGGCTTAGGATCGATCGGGAAGGAAGAGAAAATCATATCTCAATATGTATTCGTGAATGGGCTCAAAGAAGGGTAATGAAATATCTAACAAGCTAGTGCCAGTTTTACATTTTCTTTAAATGATTTTTATTAATAACTTTTGATAACTAGGGAAGAGATGTTCGAAATGTTTGGATATGATGCGAAGAGAATTGACTTCCTCAGCATGAAGGAAGACACATTTGTTCGGGATACCATCATCAATGCATGGTCGATGTTGTTGAATTTTAGAGAGCGGCAAAGAGATCGCGTAAACAAGCCATTCAGGTTATTCTTCCCAATTGATTGCACTGTAAGAACACTAAACTAAGACCCTTGAATTGAGTTTATGTGAATGTATGTGAATTAGTGTATTATGTGTATATTTATTATTCCCAACCATGATCCCTACAGTGTGAATTGGTGTACTGTGTGTATATTTATAAGCCCAGAAAAAAAAGCTCTGATCTTCAGACTGAATCTATCACTAGTGTGCTTCAAGATCTTAGCATAAAAAATCTCAGTTCATGCAGTAGCACCACTGCTTCTGGTGGGTCTTTTTTCAAATTAGAGGACAGAGAAAGGAGTGTGAATGCCAACACGGGGTTGGCAGAGCAATAGAATAATAATGGGGAAAGTCAGATTGATAATAGTATGAGTTCAGACAAGTAATTATAGTAAGCCTAGTTATATGAGTGTTTGCCCGAGAAGCCTCATAAAGGTAATGACATAAGGTGGGAGGCAATCCGAGGTATCAAGGCAAGAGATGGTGATATGGGTTTGGGACATTTTAGGCTTCTCAAGAAGTTGGGATTTGGGGATATTGGCGGTGTGTTAGCGTGCAAAATACATAATTGTTAGTCTTGCGAAAGGCATATTTGTTAGCGTGCAAAATACATAATTGTTAGTGTGCAAAGGCATATTTGTTTAGTGTGCAAATAGATAATTGTTAGTGTGCAAAACACTACTGGTTAGTGTGTAAACGTGGAAGAAATTTAAAAAATGCAGGTATACCTTGATGAATCCAAATTTAAACCAAGGAAGTGGGAGCATAGATGTGAGTCTTTTATCCGCTTGATCAATGCTCTACTTGAACAGAAGTTAACGTGGGTAAATATACATGAATTGAACATGGTAAGACCATTTACATGCATATAATTTATATTTGAATATATTAATGTGTTAATATAATAATACCGCTTTTTTTCTTTGCAAGGTATTCTTCCCAGTAGTTTTTAGAGAGCATTTTATCGTACTGTGTTTTGACTTTAAAAGAGACACGTATGAAATCATCGACAACATGCATGGATCTGGAGCATCTCTCAGGCAATACGGGACTGTCATCAAGAATTTGGTAAACTACTTTTAATTTTCTTTTAGTGAGAAGCAAATATCATATTTGAGGTTAAAAATAATACATTTTCTATTTTCTTTTTCCTAGCCAAAAGCTTTCTCCCTATGGTTGGAGCAAAGACACCATAGAAGATGGGAGTCTCAAGAAAGCTTCCCAAACGCTTGCAAATGCCTTGGAGAACAACAACTAATGGGACGGATTGCGGCATTTATTGCATGAGGCATATGGAAACATATTATGGGGATGAAAAACAATGGGGGCGCGAATGCGGATTCACAAGTGAAAATGAGGATGTAAGTCTGTTATCTTCCTCCTGCTTAGTTATATGAAAGTCCCTAATCTGTGATGAAAAAGGTCATGCACAATACATTTCAAAATTAGTAAGGACGTCGTGACCCATTATCATGGGGACGTAAGATGTTTAAGTACATACTTTATTGACATACATTAATTTTAACACATTTTCATTTTTTTATATTCTTGTAGAAATTGAAGATTAATATCCTTCGGACAAGATACATCACTATCCTCATCACTTGTGAAAACAACAAGGTGAAGGGGCAAATTTTAAACAAGGCACGCCGCAACTATGAAAACAGGGTCGAAGCCTTAGATTATGAAACTTCACATTAGCTTTGCATATATTTACACTGCCAGTGTGCAAAATGTAATAAATACTAGCTTGTAAAAGATATGCACAGTAATGTTATCAAATTTTTTTCTTTATATCAAATTCAGTGCAAAGGGTATATATATTGGTGTGCAAAAGTATATATATCAGTGTGCAAAGGCCTATATTTTAGTGTGTGCAAAAGTATATATATTAGTGTGCAAAAGTATATATATTACTGTGCAAAGAGGTATGTATTAGTGTGCAAAAAGTATGTGTAATAGGGTGCAAATGTATATATATTAGTGTGCAAAGGGGTATGCATTAGTGTGCAAAGGTATATATATTAGTGTGCAAATGAGTATGTATTAGTACGCAAAGGTATATATATTAGTGTGCAAATAAGTTTGAATAAGTTTGAATAATTTAGGATGAGTTAGCAAAAGGAATAGGCTTATAGTAGATGTAAATGATAAAACTAAAAAATATAGTAGATATTAAAAATGGGTCCCAATAACATAAGAATTTATAATGAAAAAGAATGAACAATGGTGAATAGTAGTGAGATGAAACTTTGATATAAGTTCCATTATATCTTCGATATGTTTGTCAATTGTTCATATCTATTAATTTTAGTTGTGTTCTTCTCTCTAAATTGACCTGTTCTTAGATAGTTTCAGTTGCTTATATCAAATTCATAGCATCAAGTTGTCATGAATGATAATACCTTCAATTTTAAATGAATATAAAAGCGACATAATGATGAAAGTATCTAAAATTAGTACTTCTAGATCTTACTCGAAATTCATAGCAGCAAGTTGTCATGAATGATAATAACAAACATTTATTCTTAATAATTTACATTGACCAATGTATAATGATAATTTAAATTGACCTGATTAGGATACCCATAATGTTTAAATTTATTAGTGTGCAAATATATATATATCAGTGTCCAAAAGTATATATATTAGAGTGCAAAGGGATATGCTTTAGTGTGCAAATGTATATATTATTAGAGTGCAAAGGGGTATGCTTTAGTGTGCAAACATATATCTATTAGTGTGCAAAAGGGTTATGCTTTAGTGTGCAAATATATATATTAGTGTGCAAAGGGGTATACATTAATGTGCAAAAGGAATATGCATTATAATGCAAAGGTATGATACTTTTTTGAAGTAAGGATATTTAGAATAAGTTAACATAAGTTATGATACTTTTTTTGAGAATTGTCTTTTTTTGAGAAATTGTGTTAAATTTGGATAAGTTTGAATAATTTAGGATGAGTGAACATGATTATAGAAGATGATGTAAATGATAAAAATGTAAAAAATATAGTAGATATTAAAAATGGGTCCCAATAACATAAGAATTTATAATGATCAAAATTTATAATCTCTCACTCAGTTTGTTTCACCAAACATCAACATCCATGCATGATGCAGACTCACTAATATGTCCTGATCCTAATCTTTCTGAAATGTATCAATGCATCATCCACCCATTACTGCAAAATACAACTTCTTCCTAGCCCTAAAACCTTATTTTGACTGTAATATTATGCATAAAAATTTGCCAGCGCGAAAGGTTTATATACAGAAAATCATTGCATTGAATTTGAATTAGTTTGAGTTTGTGCATATCATCGCTTCCTCTTGGCAGCAGCAGTTACTGATGATCCTACTCGAGGAGCTTGCCGGAGCCCTTTGAGTCTTCTTGAACGGTTTAGTAGTAGCTCTAAAATGTTAACAAAATAGTATCTATACAAAAAGGAGTAAAACTTGGGAAGCACCATCACCACGCACCAATTGATGTCATTCAATGCAGTACATAACTTACGGTCTAGCACCTTCAAAACCCTAAAAATAAACATTTATTCTTAATACCAAAACAATATTAACTCCAACTTAGGATAATTTACATTGTTCAATGTATGATAATAAATAAAAGTAGACCTGAGGAGGATACTGGGGGACCCCTCCAACTTGGCCCACTACACTTGAGCTACCACCAACTCTTGATTGGAAGGCCTAATAATAGACATAATATTTAAATTTATTAGTGTCCAAAGGGGTATTATTTTAGTGTGCAAAGGTATATATATTAGAGTGCCAAGGCCTATATTTTAGTGTGCAAAAGTATGTATACTAGTGTGCAAATGAGTAACCATTAGTGTGTGAATGTCAAAATTTGATTATGCAAAGGGATCATTTTATCTATATAATAACCAGTTCAAAAGCAAATAACAACTGGCCTGAGAAGGATATTGAGCAAAAACTCCATGTTGTCCCATTACACTTGAACTACCTCCAATATTATCTCCACTCACACCCTAAAACCACAAAAAAAAGTCATCATATCACCAATGTTACTAATAGAGATACATAACAATATATTTCCCGTTCTCTATCAGTTACAGTGCGAATGACTAACGGGACACCAAAAAAAAAAAAGTTGACCTGAGCAGAAGCACATTGGGGGAATCCTCCAAGACGAACAATTTCGCTTGAACTACCACCAATAGTATTTGAAAGTCTGGAATCAAGGACCTAAAATAATAATAAAAAAGACAAGTAAACCAAAAACACAACATGGAATGAACAATATCTCAAACTTGGAAGTGAAGATCTAACAATAATTATAATGTGCAAAATATCAATCATAGAGTGTAAAAATAATGATAATGTGCAAAAGATTCAAAAAAATAACAGTCACACCTGAGGAGGATACTGGGGGACCCCTCCAACTTGGCCCACTGCACTTGAGCTACCACCAACTCTTGATTGGAAGGCCTAATAATAGACATAATGTTTAAATTTATTAGTGTGCAAATGGGTATTATTTTACTGTGCAAATGTATATATATATTAGAGTGCCAAGGCCTATATTTTAGTGTGCAAAAGTATATATACTAGTGTGCAAATGAGTAACCATTAGTGTGTGAATGTCAAAATTTAAGTATGCGAAGGGATCATTTTATCTATATAACCAGTTCAAAAAGCAAATAACAACTGACCTGAGAAGGATATTGAGGAAAGACTCCATGTTGTCCCATTACACTTGAACTACCTCCAATATTATCTCCTCTCACACCCTAAAACCACCAAAAAAAAGTCATCATATAAACAATGTTACAGTGCAAATGACTAAAGGGATACCCAAAAAAAAAAGTTGACCTGAGCAGAAGCATATTGGGAGAATCCTCCAAGACGAATGAACAATAATAAAAAAATACACAAGTAAACCAAAAACACAACATGGAATGAACAATATCTCCAACTTGGAAGTGAAGAACTAAAAATAATGATAATGTGCAAAATATCAATCATAGAGTGTAAAAATAATGATAATGTGCAAAATATCAATCATAGAGTGTAAAAATAATGATAATGTGCAAAAGATTCAAAAAAAAAAAAAAAACAGCCAGACCTGAGGAGGATACTGGGAAAATACTCCAACTTGGCCCACTGCACTTAAACTACCCCCAATATTATCTCCACCTTGGGAGTAAAAGACCTAACACAACAAAAAAAAAATCATCACAAAAAACTATCAAAATGACATTGGGAAAATCAATGTTGTCAGCTTGTAAAGGAAAAAATGTAAGTGAACAAATGAGTAAATTAAACACAGAGAAAAAGTTGACCTGAGAAGCATAATGGGGAAAACCTCCAAGTTGGCCTGTTGCACTTGAACTACCGCCCATATTATATACAGCCTGTGACTGGAACTAAAATCACAAAAAATTCATCATTTGGCATTAGAGGGAATAAAATATTGTTCAAAACATGCAAACCAAATCATTGTTATTGTGCAAATGAGTAAATCAAAATATAAAGTAAAAAACATTGAACCTGAGAAGCATATTGAGGCAATCCTCCAAGTTGGCATATTGCACTTGAACTACCGCCAATATTATTTGCAAGTCGAGAATCAAGGACCTAAAACAATACGCAAAAGCATAATAAAAGAGAAAAGAAGGGGGGAAAAAAGAATGAACACAAGAGTGTTTCAATTTAGAGCACCTGGTTCAGATATTGAATAGATTGTCCCAACTGTGGCAATGAAGAAATTCCTTGGGAAGCATCAACCTATTAGAGTGTGCAAACAACTTATAAAAAAAATGTATGAAAGTTCACCAAAAGCTGAAGTGAACAAGAACATGGGATGGATTGCATGGATGCTTCTAACAAAGAAAATCAGACAGATTCAAATAGTTGCACATGGAACAAAGCACCAGAAACAGTAATGCAACAACGACAACGGCAAAGTCTAAAGTTCGATAATCAGTTGTACACCCTAACAGGAAAAATGAGGTCGTGCAATAGTTGCTCAAACTCTCAAACAAACCAAGGAATCCACCATGTCTTACGACACTCAGAAACAGTACAACAAGCTCAAGGCATTAGGTGGATATCAGAAATTCTGCTCCTACAATAATGCAATCGATACCAAAAGACAAGAACAAAGCATGAATTTCATAAATCACCGGACACTGATCGAATTATGTTCATGGATTACATACACATAATGCTCAATGTCTCAAACAAACCAAACCATTAGTGTGCGTATGTGCATGTATTAGTGTGCAAATGAGTAACCATTAGTGTGTGAATGTGCATGTATTAGTGTGCAACAGTGTAAGCAAAATCTTCATTCAACTGACTACATCACAGTGTGAAAAAGAAATTTGAGCAATACCTGCTGGGAAGCTTCATGACTGGTTTTTGCTTTCTTAGCGGTACTCTTCGTTCCTTTCGTTCCTCTAGTTTTGTTAGCTATTTTCTCACGAGTTGACTTAAACCTTGAATTTTTCATGCCTTTTGTCTTACACGTTTGAGGGTTTTTGATATGCTTCTCAGATGACCTTGCAACATCTTCATCATCAGATGAATGGATAGAACCAACTAAATACTCAACATCTTCTTTCAACTTCTTCAAAGACTCCTCACAAATTTCCCTAGCTTTGTCATTCACATGACTGCCCATAATAATATTTTCAAACTTCCTCAACATTTGCACTCTCCAAACTGAAGAAGGAACTACCCCAATTCTTTCAGCTGAAATATTCCCATCATCAGCTGGAGGACATGGTCGAGCAAACCTTGTCCATCTCTTAAGGATATACTTCTCAGGGATTTCTTGAATACAATGCACATTGTATACTCTTAAACAATGGCAACACAAATACCCAACATCAATAATTTTCTTGCATTCACAATCAATACTCCCATCATCTGAATTGAACCTCACACAAAACCCAAAATCAGACCCATTCCGTTTCTCATAAACAGAATACACAAAATCATTTGGGTTTGAATTTTCAATAGACCTATCCAATTCTTGTCGGCACCCTTCCACCTTACAATACTCGTCTTCAAAAATGCTATACAAATTAATGGTATAAATCCTAGAAGCTTGTTGGAGCAACTTCGAATGACTCAAATACAAATCCGGAAAACCTTGTGAATTACGTAAATTTTCTGCTCCCTCATTCCTCCTCCATTCACTTACAAGATTACACATAATATCATACACGTCGTTTACCCCCGCAGTAGCATGATGTCTCCTTGCCAAACAAGAATTCAAAGATTCACTCCGCTGAGAAGAAAGAGTGCCACCAGAGAAAAAATCTTTTGAAAAAGCTGGGCACCATTTCTCTCTAGTACTATACAATCGCATTAACCAAGAATTATTAGCACAGTTATAATCATCCACAAGCCTGAAAAAAACCCACAAAATATGAACAATTATAATCTGGTCATAATGTTTAAATTTATTAATGTGCAAATATATATATATATTAGTGTCCAAAAGTATATATATTAGTGTGGAAAGGGCTATGCTTTAGTGTGCAAACATATATATATATTAGTGTGCAAAGGGGTATACTTTAGTGTGCAAACATATATATATTAGTGTGCAAAGGGCTATGCTTTAGTGTGCAAATATATATATATTAGTGTGCAAAGGGGTATACATTAGTGTGCAAAGGAATATGTATTATAATGCAAAGGTATGATACTTTTTTAACAATGCATTTATCATTGAAAAAAAGAAAAGAGAAAAGGAAAGTACCTTTTCCAAGCTAAATCAAACTCCGAAACCGTGTCACATCTCCTGAGAATATAATCAAATAGAGTTACAAAACCCGGCATTGACCGCAAATGATTGATATGGTTCTTCGAGTTTTCTTCAATATGCCACGTACAAAGCCGATGTTTTGCACCACAAAAAATTTGCCCGATAGCATTTGCCATAGCAAAATCCTGATCAGTCATCACCGTCTTCGGGCAAACATCATCCATGGAACTAAGGAATGTCTTGAAAAGCCAACAAAAACTCTCCATCTTCTCATTCAAAACAAACCCAGCACCCACCATAAGATTCCCAGCATGATGATTCATGCATACAAAAGGCGCACAAATCATTTTATAACGATTCGTTCTATATGTAGTATCAAACACTAACAAATCATAAAACACCAATTAATCTTCCTTCATTTTTGAATCTCTCCAAAAAAAAAATACACAAAGATAGATCACTATCAACCTCCACGGCATAAAAGAACCCCGGCTCACTTTGTCTCCTACTTTCAAGCCTTTTTATCAATGTATCTGCATCCCCAGATTCTAAACGTATTTTCTCTTCAACTGCATTTGCATTATACGCATCTCGGGCCCAAAAAAAACCAAATATGGGAGACCCCCCTGCCTCAGCCCTTAAAAGACGATAGGCATCAATCAATTTAACACCACACTTCTTCATTAATCTCAATTGCTTAAGAACCGATATAGGCACACTCCTATGACCTCTCAACATATGAACCTGATGAGCCTCAACAAAGCGATGGCTGTGAATCATATCATGGCCAGTGCACACCCAAACTCCGGTGTCTTTGTCAATTTTAAAAACAACTCTGGCCTTACAATTGCACCGATAGTTAATCTTACTATATTGTTTCCCTTTCCTAACAGTAAGACATTTAGCACCTTCCCTAGTGCAATTAAAAACTTTCGATCTCAAGTCCTTCTTATTATATCTCCAATATGCCTTACCCTTCCTCACAGCAAAACCCATTTTATACGCATAATTCTGATAAAACAGAAAAGACTCATCCTCATTTTTGAATTTCTTCCCCAATAACTGGGACTCACCCCCTTCCACAACACTAATCTCTTCAAAAAGGGGACCCAAAATCTCATTAAGCAACACACTTTTATCAACTGGATCAATATTCTGAATATCTACATCAACAGAAAACCCATTTCAAAAAGGGGAATATATTAGTATGCAAATGGGAATGTATTAGTGTGCAAAGGTATATATATCAGTGTACAAAGGCAGAAAGATTAGTTTGCTTCTGAGTGCATTAGTGTGCAAAATGATCCAGAAAAAATAATTAGTGTGCTGCGATAAACATTAGTGTGCAATTCTGAGTGCATGTGCTTGAACAGAGTTTCACAAAATAAGTCGACAAGAACTCAATTTCAGAGTAAGATTGCTTCATCACCATCAATGTGATGCTAGAAAAGCAATTGCTAAATCAAAAATTTGACAGGAAATTAATAAATAAAACCAAATGCTAGAGTTTCTTCCCATACCTGACATTGAAGCTGCAGATTTAGAATTTTCATCACCATCACCAACTTCAACCCCAGAAAAAACAAGATTGTCAACATCATTTTGCAAATCACAACAATCATCAGCAATTTCATCATCATTATCAACATCAACACCCAAACCATCTTGATTGCGATCAGCAACTTCATCCCGAGAATCGCCATGGCAGTTTTGGGACTGATTTGAATCCCGAAAATCAGCAATTTCATCGCAATTATCAGTAATCGACTGATTTAAATCGATAATTGACGGATTTAAATCCATTATCAACAATCAACAATCCTAAACACTGAAAAATTATGAGCAAAATACAATCGCCATGGAAGTTCAGTCGTCGAGCAGCAGTAACGAAGAGTAGAAGCAGTTAATCGAATTACTTAGGCAGAGAATTTGAATTCTGTATACTCTGAAGCATGACGAATAGCGGGAGGAGGGAGTTTGAATTCAGTAACGAAGGAAGCAGCAGAGCAGTTAATCGAATTCTGCGGCAAAAAAAAATAAAATAAAAAGAGGTAGATGATGACGTCAGCATGACGAATAGCGGGAGGAAGAGACAGATCTGTAGTCCCGCGGGACTACCTAAAAATTTCGCTCCATCAATCTCCTCGTCATTCTAAATTCTAATCCCCCAACCCTTCTCTCTAATTTTATAAACCACTAAAAACCCAATCTCCAATCTCTAGCTGTACATATATCACTTCACTACTTCCTCAAACACTTTTACATAAATCTCATTGAGCAAAATGCAAATACAAAATACAACCTAAAAGTATGATCAATCATGCATGTCAAAATAGATGGTGTTTGGTGAGAAACCAATTTGTACATGCAGTGATGACAAGACTGATGTAAGAGCATGCAATATAAAATCATAGCAAAGCTTAGACTATAGAGTTTATAGAGATCAAATCGATGCTGGTTTGTAAATTAATTGAAAGAGGCACATAGTGGATAATAATGAAAAATATAGAGCAATATTGTTTGATACTTTGATTAGTAAAGTTCAGCGATTTTGTGTGATTTTAATGAAAATTGTAAATGGTAATTATAACAAAGCAATATGAGGAGATAAATGCTCTTTATCAACGCCAGTGAAAGTAGTGATTTGGTTGCGGTGAAATTTTGGAGTTTGTGATTTTATGTGAAATTTTTTGTTTGGGGATAAAGAAAGAATAGCTTTTGATTTAAAAAGACAAGAGGAAGCTGATCTTCGTGGGTTAGGATTTAGGAGTTATTCTTGGGGGCGCTTACGCAATGTAATTGAAAGTGATTTATATAAAAATTGTAACTCCCAATAAATTCCATTTTCGATATCTTAGGATTACAGGAAATTGTAACCACCTAACAAATTTTTAAATTTAAATTTTAAAGATTTTTCGCATATCTTTTTATTTTTAAAATTAAAGATCGAGATCTTATATTGTATGAAATCAATGGTTGATATCATCTATTGGATAAGATTTTAAGATTCGGAGGGAGACTTTTTGAGGGATCCCATTGCTATTTATAATATTTTTAAAATTAAATGTCGAGAGCTTATATTGTATGAAATCAACGGTTGATATCATCTATTGTATAGGATTTTAGGATGGGGGGAGGGAAGGATTTTTAAGGATCCCATTTTTATTTATAATATAGATTTCTTTTTGCAACAAGTCATTTCTATTAATATATACTAGGCTTCAACCTGTGTGATGCACGGAACGAATTCAAGTAGCTACTTTTGAAATTTTATAAAAGTCATGGATAAGCAACTGTCCATACAAATAAACCAAATGAAATACTAATGAAATTATTACATGGAAACATCATGATAAATTGTTCCGACAAAACATGTAATTCAGCAATAGAAAATTTCCTAAAATGTGAATGATTTCTATTATAATATATAGATTATTAATATTATTATTATTATTATTATTATTATTATTATTATAGGCATCACTAAAATGTGAATGATTTGCATTAGTGATACTTTCTGTTTTTATTTTTAATTTTAAAATAAAATCCGGATTAAGAATAAAATAAAATCGAAAATAGAAAAAAAAATAATTTTCTACGTTGTGATTGACCAATTCGCCAACAGTCACTCCCCGTGGCTCTATTTCGTGGGACCCACAATGATTTATGTTATAATATATAGATTATTATTATTATTATTATTATTATTATTATTATTATTATTATTATTATTATAGGCAAAACCAAAATAATTACTGTTATTTGCACCAAAATAATTTAATTCAGAGTCCAAAGTAGTCAAGGATTAGTGATACTTTCTGGGTTTTTCAATTTTGAAATAAAACCTGGATTGAAATTTTAAAAAAAATGGATATAGTAAAAAAAATATAATTTTATACGTTATGATTGGCCAATTCCCCTACAGTCACTCCCGCGGCTCTATTTTACGGGACCCACAATGATTTCTATTATAATATATATAGATATGGAACAGTTGAAAACGTTATCAAAGTCCAAAGCCGTATGGGATTTGTAACGGTTTTTTAATTCTAAAATAAAACTAAATTTAAAACAGTGATAGAACAACTGTAATTGGTGTCAGAGTCCTAAGCAGCTTAGGTTTATAATAAAATCTGGTTGAAAATAAAGTCAAAAATTATTAAAAATTGGGTCCTTTTTTCTTAATTGTGATTGATTGAGACTCCTTGAAACACTCTCGTTGCAGTATTTGATGGGTCCCAAATAGATTGTCATTATAAGTATATAGATTGATTTGTATTAGAATATATAGATTATTATTATTATTATTATTATTATTATTATTATTATTATTATTATTATTATTATTATTATTATTATTATTATTATTATAGGCAACACCAAAATAATTTAATTCAGAGTTCAAAGCAGTCAAGGATTAGTGATACTTTCTGGTTTTTTTTAGTTTTGAAATAAAATCTGGATTGAAATTAAAAAAAAATTGAAAATAGTAAAAAAAAAATATAATTTTATACCTTATGATTGGCCAATATTCCTTACAGTCACTCCCGTGGCTCTATTTTGCGGGATCCATAGTAATTTCTATTATAATATATATAGATATGGAACAGTTAGAAATGTTATCAAAGTCCAGAGCCGTATGAGATTTATAATAGTTTTTTTAAATTCTAAAATAAAATTAAATTTAAAACAGTAATGGAACAACTGTAATTGGTTTCAGAGTCCCAAGCAGCGTAGGTTTATAATAAAATCCGGTTGAAAATAAAATCAAAAATTATTAAAAATTGGGTCATTTTTTTCTTAATTATGATTGGTTGAGACTCCTTGAAACGCTCTCGTTGCAGTACTTGTTGGGTCCCACATAGATTGTCATTATAAGTATATAGATTATTATTATTATTATTATTATAGGGAAAACCAAAATAATTTCTGTTATTTGCACCAAAATAATTTAATTCAGAGTCCAAAGCAGTCAAGGATCAGTGATACTTTCTGGTTCTTTTAATTTTGAAATAAAATCTGGATTGAAATTTTAAAAAAATTGGAAATTGTAAAAAAAATATAATTTTATACGTTATGATTGGCAAATTTTCCTACAGTCACTCCCGCGGCTCTATTTTACTGGACCCACAAAGATTTCTATTATAATATATATAGATATGAAACAGTTGGAAACGTTATCAAAGTCCAAAGCCGTATGGGATTTGTAACGGTTTTTTTAATTCTAAAATAAAACTAAATTTAAAACAGTTATGGAACAACTGTAATTGGTGTGTGAGTCCTAAGCAGCTTAGGTTTATAATAAAATATGGTTGAAAATAAAATAAAAAATTATTAAAAATTGGGTCCTTTTTTTCTTAATTGTGATTGATTGAGATTTCTTGAAACGCTCTCGTTGCAGTATTTGCTGGGTCCCACATAGATTGTCATTACAAGTATATAGATTGATTTGTATTAGAATATATAGATTATTATTATTATTATTATTATTATTATTATTATTATTATTATAGGCAATACCAAAATAATTTAATTCAGAGTTCAAAGCAGTCAAGGATTAGTGATACTTTCTGTTTTTTTTTTTAATTTTGAAATAAAATCTGGATTGAAATTAAAAAAAATTGAAAATAGTAAAAAAAATAATAATTTTATACCTTATGATTGGCCAATTCCTTTACAGTCACTCCCCTGGCTCTATTTTGCGGGATCCACAATAATTTCTATTATAATATATATAGATATGGAACACTTAGAAACGTTATCAAAGTCCAGAGCCGTATGAGATTTATAATAGTTTTTTTTTAAATTCTAAAATAAAATTAAATTTAAAACAGTAATGGAACAACTGTAATTGGTGTCAGAGTCCCAAGCAGCTTAGGTTAATTATAATAAAATCCGGTTGAAAATAAAATCAAAAATTATTAAAAATTGGGTCCTTTTTTTTCTTAATTGTGATTGGTTGAGACTCCTTGAAAGGCTCTCGTTGCAGTATTTGCTGGGTCTCACATAGATTGTTATTATAAGTATATAGATTAATTTTAGCAATATGATATACTTTTTAATTAATATAACTGAAAAAAGTTAACTATATTCTATATAAGTGGTTTTCCCACTCCCCGTTCTTTTGTGTGTTGCGTTTGCGTTGCGTTTAGTTGCGTTAGATTGCGGTAAGTTGCGGCGAAAATAGTAAAAAGATAATGGTAATTTGCGGTATGTTGCGATAGATTGCGGTAACTTGCGTTGCGGTTAGTTGCGTTAACGCACAAAAGATTGAGAATAATATGAATTGAAATTAGGCGAGGCTATAATATGAATGGTTGAAATGAGTTACCTAACAAATTAACTTCTAAAAGTTGTTTCTTTCGTTTCAAAATACTATTAGTGAGGACAACTGTTATTATATAGAGATTTAAAAACAGAGTACATAGAAACTAAAATGGGATATTCTTAGCGATATGCTGTTGGGTGACTGGATGACATAATGTTAAGCAATAAGAGAGATTAGACAATTATATATTGTTGGTGCAGAATTGGAAAGAATGTATGTCTAGATTTGCCTTGATCCGTGTGTTTGGGTACTTGTTGAGTGGGTGTGTTGGGGGTTCTAAAATAGAAAACTGAAACCTAATAGGAAGCATTTAGCGGGTAAGAGTAAGGTTTGTATAAAACTTACAAGCCTGTCATAACGGAACGGGTAAACATAAAGTTTCTAAAATATTTTCTTGAATTGAAACTTGGAACCTGTTAGACAGGTTTAAGTTCCGAGTAGTTGGAATCACGGACCTAAACTCAACAAATACACAAAACATGGAACGTAATTTTAAACATAAATAAATAAATAAAATTTATTAAAATGTATATATTATTCAAAAACTAGTTTCAATTTTAATTGTCAATGCTAAAATCATGGGTGGTATTGTAGCTGTGATAAGTTGACAATGTAGCGTATTCGTCACTAAGGTAATAATTAGTATTCTTTTAAAAAATTATATGTCAGAAAATGAAAATTTTCATAATTGACGGGTACCCCGAAACTAGAACCTGAAATTGAATTGCGGTAAGGTAAGGTTTTGAAAAGTTAGGAAATTGTCCAAATGGGTAATGATAATGTTACTACTTTTATGCTCTGCTTAAAAGAAGGGTACTAAGGAGGGGTTCGAAGGGGTTAAGGAGGGTGCTTACTCTTCCTTACCCCTGCTTGGGAACAGAGTGAGAGAGGGTAAGGAAGAGTAAAGGAGAGTGAGATGTATCCCCCTTTATCCATTTTAACTCTTTTTTTCTTACACTCCAATTTGAGGTGTAAGGAAGAGTTTAATTAAATCATAGCATACATAAAATAGAAAATAATCATATTTCCCTTAATCCTAATTGATCATAACACACAAACATCTCTCTCTCTCTCTCTCTCCATCTCTCTTTCTCTCTCTAATGTGAGAGAGAGAGAGAGAGAGAGTGTGTGTGTGTGTGTGTGTTAGAGAGAGAGAGAGAGAGAGAGAGAGAGAGAGAGAGAGAGTATAGAGAGAGAAAAATGCTGTTTAGAGAGTATATACAGAGAGCAGGAGAGAAGTTTTAGTATCCCATGGTTCTAGAGAGAGGGGTTCTCCCCTCTCTCTAGAATCCTCTATGGTTTTCTCTAGTGAGAGATTAGAAGCTCTAGTGAGGCATAAGAAGGTGCTTTGCCTTCTAGTTCAATCAGATCCAATTCCTAGCCTTCACCCTGGTTTAATCTCAACCCTTTCTTGATTCTGGAAAAATCTAATCAGTCATCTATGATGAAAATCGATCGTCATCATTAATTCCATGTACGTTCTTCGGTTTGAACACCATCAGCTATGATAGCCATTGTTGTGGAGAACACGATCTGATATGCCTCAATAGAAGAAGACAACGCCATGAATTGTCATGTGCACGCCGCCACACACTCCGACGCATATGGGGACCGCCATGTCTTCGTCGTCGACGTCGACTGGGCTGTACTCTTCTGCTGCTAGTGTCACGACCCGATCCTGACTTCGATGCAGTCGTACGCACCGACCTTATCAGAGATTTTCCGCAACACGCCGCCGTCTACTGCCCCTCGGAACCCAGCGCCACTGAGCTCATCGGGGTCTTCGTTCTAGCGGTCAAGCCTGTTAGGCTTCCTGTCTCCCAAGATTGTGCTTCTCTTCGTGTGTTGTTGTTTTGGCTCGTTTTTTAGCCTAAATGTTTCTCTTTTTTCTTAGAATTTTAGTTCGTTCCCTTCCCAATAAATGTTTCTTATTCGTGTTTTTACTAGTTTTATGCAAATTAATTTGGGATCATAACATGGGAAATGTTGAGTTCATTGGTTCCTAGAATCCCTTCTTGGGATTCCAAGGAAGCCGCCCCGGAACCCCGGATGGCAGCCCTCATCCCCAAGGCCAAGATAAGGCAAAGATTTCCCTAGGAGGTCAGGGCGTGACCCCATTTGTAGCGCCCGTGACCAAGTGGGAGAATTCAAGCAAAAAGACAAGCCCAGGAGGTCATAGGCGTGACCCCATTGGTAGCGCCCGTGACAAATTTGTTGGAAATTTTTGCCAAAAAACCGAACGAGGTCACGGTCGTTACCTCCAAGGGTAGCCCCCATGACCCTGCTGAAGAGAATTTTGAGGGAGCTGATTTCCAGGAGGTAGCGGGCATGGCGTCTGGAGGTAGCGCCCGCTACCTTAATGAAGAATCAAAATCCGCGGACTGAAATCGCCTCGTCACGGGCGTGACGACCAAGGGTAGCGCCCGTGACAACCCTGACTAACGGATTTTTAGGGTCTAAAACGACTGTGTTTTGTGTAAACTTTCCCTAATGTTTATAAACTCAGTCCAATTCTAAACTAGCAGCTTTCATTTACTGTTCATTTCCTTTTTGGGAGTTACTTAGCACCATTTCCTAGATAGATTCTCTACTCATTTAATCTAAAACACTTCCCTTATTATATTTCGTTTTGGATTATTGCAATCAAGGAGCATTTATTTTGAAGACTTATTATCCAAGCTTTGGATTTCTTCTTTTTATTATTATCATCCTAGTTTTCATTTGGGTAAGTTTCATTTCATTCTTTTATTACTTGTCTTAATTAGTTCTTTGTGATTAATCTTGTTGTGTTTTCTTTCTCAATATCATGTTTAGGTTTCTTGCTTTAGGTTTGTTAATTTTAATGTTAGTTAGCATGATTAGTGGCTAGCTCTCTTAGGGTTTAGGGGGAGGTTTAGCCCCTAATAGGATCCCTTTTCTAAGGTTGGGTCTAGTTAAGGCATTAGGCCATGTTTTATGAGGTTTTCATCCAAAAACTCTCCTGATTGTTGGGTTTAGTACGTAGTGGAAACCCGCTAAACCTACTCAAACACGATATATAGGGTGATTGGATGGATATTCGAACAACTCCTCATTCATTTAGTAGAGAAGTTCGGGTAGGGTGATTTGCATTTTAAGCCCTTAAGGTGAGTCCTCATTCATTTAGTGGATGAGCCTCTAGGGCTAAATTCGGGTATACCTCGGGAGAGGCTCCGGAGTGACTTATTTCTTGCAATAACTCAACTTCTATCTTGGCTTAGTGTTACAATTAGAACCACTTGTGTTAGGGTGACTATTAGGAAGCGAAAACCGACCCTTGGGCCCCTTTTTATCTGTTTTTATCTGTTAATCTGTCTTTGTTATCTCAATCATCCCTTAATCTTCTTTATACCTTAAACTAGGCAAAAGTAGTGGAAGTTTTGATTGAAAGAACCTTACTCCCAGTGGATACGATATACAACCCCGACTATATTATAGCTTGAACAGTTGTCCCTTTCTTGAATGACTTTTCAGTCATTTCTTTGGAATGTTTTTTTTTTAAATTTTTAGCTCTTGGTTTCTTATTCCTTTCTAGTTGTTGGTTTTGTGTTTGTTCTTTTTTCTCCGTAGGGTTTTTTAGGTTGCCCTCACTTTGTTTGGTGAGGCTTTGTTTTCTTATTTTTCCCGGTTAGACACTGATCTTGAGATAGGATGTCTCTAACTTCGGGTTGATCATTTCCTCTCAATTTACCCTGTAAGAAAAGGATCAATCCAACCCCATTTACCTGAGGTGAAAAAAAATAGAGAGCGGGAGAGAGAGAGAGAGAGAGAGGGGGGGGGGGGAGCGAGTAGAGAGAGTATAAAAGTATATAGCTGATGTATGTGTGTAATATAATGTCATTGCATTACATCTAATATGAAATGACAAATATGTCTATTGAATACTTACTACTATGAACTCTCCTAATTGAGTGTCCCCAAGCAAGGGTAAATAGTTTACTTTATAAACACTCTCATGCCCTCACCCTTCTTTACCCTTATAAACTCCTACCCTCCTTTATAATTCCCTTCCCAAGCGGACCTTTAAAGAAAGGTATCCGGAACAACTCGCCCAGTTAAAATGCCAGGTAGTTGCTAATTGAGTTGAAGTTAATTTTGGATAATTTTTGAAAAAAAAGTATTAAAATTTATTCTAATAAATCAAAATTAAAATTTTCATACTTTAATTTTTGTAAATTTAAGTAAGTTCTATTAAATTCTAATGTATTTCGATAGAATTTGGTAAATTTTGGTAAAAAATTACCTTAGCTTGTTTTATCCAGAAATTTGATAGCCCGTAAGTGTGGAGTAGTTTGAGAGTGCACGATCGAGAAACTTGAAACTTTGAACGTGATTTAGCTTGTCGTTTTGTGAAGCAGTTAGAACTTAGAAGACAATGTACATCAAGCTTAATAAACCCAACTATAATCGTACTTAGGGGTGAGCCGTGAGAATTGATACCCATATATTGGGTACTCACCCTTACCCACCTATAATGAGTAGGTAATACCCATTAGGAATGGGTGATGCATAGGGTGGGTGTGTTTTACCCATAGTCAATATGGATATTTATTGGACAATGGATATCCATATACCCATTTAATTTAATCAAATTACTCTTATACCCTTACATTATTTCAAATCTGATTTGCAAATTGTGCATTATTGGGTTGCTGGCTTTCTCGATTGCTCCTCTCTCTCTCTCTCTCTCTCTCTCTCTCTCTCTCTCTCTCTCTCTCTCTCTCTCTCTCTCTCTCTCTCTCTCTCTCTCTAATAACTATCTATAAACCCTAATTTTTCGATTGTGAGAATTAAATTCGAGTTTTCAATCGATTCCGGGCTTGTAACGTGAGTTAGAATCGCACAATCCAACCAACGTGACTTCCAAAGATTCAGAATATTATGTATATCATACATATTATATGTGGGAAGATGAAATATTGTTATAATTACCAACCGAAGTCTTGCCTCGATGTTCCATTATAACATTTATTCAAAGGTTACAAAATTTTCAGGAAATAAAAAAAATAGACAATATTATGTACCTATTTGCAAAACAAAATACTCATATTTTGTACTATGATTAAACCATCGCACTATGATTTTGGGTAAAATTCAAATCTTGTCTTCATATGAGTTCATATTTAACTTACAAACTGAATGCTCTATTAGGAAAATCTTTAAACTATGCATTCTCTTGTAATGCTTATAAATATTATAAGCTTATAATCTTAATTATGACCTTATCCTGATAGTATGGATAATTCTCATAATGCTTACAAAGACTTCTTAATAACATAACTATAACCTTGTCCATATACTTTGGACTACTTCTATAATTTCCTTGACAACAGATGTTGGCATGATCAAAATTTCGTTCGATTTTCTGCATTCCTTTTGCTTAAGTATATCTTGTTGGGGAGATTCAAGGGGGGCCCACTTCAACCAAGGCCCATGGTACACAAGTTAAGTGAGGTTCCATCTTAAAACCAATTGGTGTTAAGAGGAGTAGCCCACTTGACTTATATACCATGTCCTTTCTCTTTACTGTTTCGATGTTGGACATTTTACTCATGGGTGAATATCAACAATCTCCCCCTTCACACATGAGTCTCTCCCCCTTGATCGGAAGCCTCTTTTTGCCCAAAGTTTCAAGTCACCATCAGGAGCCTATCATAGCTGCACCTTACTCTACAGAGCCGCACCCTACTCCACCTGAGTCTCATGCCACCGCTCAGCCTCAAGAGTCCCAACCGCACCTTACTCCACAGAGCCGCATACTCCACCCGAGTCTCATGCCACTACTCTGAGCATTCAGGAGACCCAGCTGCGCACGTGTTATGGTCCCTGGTCCTGTCCACGGTAATCTTCTCGCACCTTGCACGCGCACGGCCGAACGAATTATCGGCTCTGATACCACTCGAAAGAGCCCTAGAGGGGGGGGGGAAGGGTGAATAGGGTCATAAAAATTCTGCACAAATGCTCACTAATAAAGGACGTTAGGGTCTTGATCTTTTCAGATCAAGGTTCAACTTGGAATAAACCAATGCAAACTGAAATAAAGGACAATAAAAGATAATTAAATAACCTTTATTTCTTTGAAACAGAATGTAGACAGAATATGAACGTTCCTAAGTTGAACATCCTTAGGGTTACTGGCAAACAGAATGCTGAGAACTTCGAACAGGTTTTCTGGAAAAATACGCACGAGCACAGTTTTGGTGCAAACAACAGTCGATCCTAAGTCCTTCTAGGAATCGATTACACAACACAAATCAAAACCTAAGTCCGTTAAGGAATTGATTTCACTCAAACACAATTCTCTCACAGAATCGTTCTTCTTTCAACTCGAAGAACACAAACAAAACATAGAACCTAATTCTCTGTTTTGAACACCTGATTACTTCTGTAGAATCGTCCAACATATCTTTTAACTTGTGTACCATAGGCCTTGGTTGAAGTGGGCCCCCTTGAATCTCCCCAACATATCTTTATCCAAGCAACTTGGATTATATTGTTATAACTTATGGCCTTAAAACCTTATAAATCAAACTAACATTTGATTTTCATGTTCTTTGTATAACTATATTTTATCCAAACAATTTAGTATTTCATAGCTATAAATTTTATACAAATCAAATTAGCATTTGATTTCCCACAGAAGAAATTCTCTTCCAACTTAAACTTGATGAACCACTTAAGTCTCATGGAAATAAGAATTTAATCTTGTGTGTAACTTAAGAAATTACACTTTTAACCTTTTGCTACAAGCTTGAATACCATATGAATCTCCATGGTCTTGAATGATCATCTTATAGTTATATGACCTTCTCTCACATGATTAAACATCAGATGCACTTCTTAAACATTAAAAACGTAAAATTTGTAATCATTTATTTGTAAGCCAATCTTATTCATAATTAATTTGATCCATTCATAAGTCATGTAAATGTGAATTAATCAAATGCATATAAGAGCGATGTACATTTTCCTTTGTAGAAACCGCAATTAGATCATGCATCTCGAACACGCAAACTTAAATCATAGACTATTTGCAAATTAAAGGAATGCTATGATCATCCAATCTCTTAGTACGTGAACTTAAATAACATCATGTGTCCAAATTTATGATCATGCGCATAGTCTATTATGCACCATATCTTGAAGTAGATACACAATACTTAAATTATAAACTTATAAAGCACATGCTACATGTATTCGACTAAAACATATAAATACATTAAATCATGATTATCTTTTCATCTTAGATAATCACATGTATATGTGAGCCATATATATTATGATACAAACCATACGAAGTATGATCCTTCTCATTCATGCAAAACATTTACTTATCTCATGAAGAAAAATAATGGATTACAAAGTAAGCACATACTAATAAATTACCTTTGTCATACCAAAACATGAATCGATATGAGAAGCTTGCAATTAATGCACTTATGAATAAATATGTGTCTACATTACTCATGACACACTCATAGTCATTATGCTTATAATAATCACATAAATCGTCATTATTTATTGGACTATGCTTCATCTAATATACCTATTGGAAACATATTCTTGTGCGTGAAACTTAATCACTACCATGTCACACTAGAAATAAACACTTCTTCTTGTACTTATATGAATAAAGCAATTTATTCATATCCCAAAAATAAAAATACAGGTCAAGGTCAACTTATTCACGCACAATAATCCTTATCCAGTAAAAGAGAATGTTTGCTGGCTTTTGTTTGAATTTTTGTGATGTTCACTAACCCGTCTGTCTGTCTGCTTGATAGCTTGTGTTCACACACAAATGTATTGTTTCGTTGTTGAATATATATAATAATTGATCAGCAACTTGACTAGCTTATAACTTGTGCTCACACACAAAATTACTCTTTTGCCCTCGGGTACAATAGCCAAAGATTTCATACACAAATTCACTTTTTTGCTTTCGATTACAATAACTAAAGATTCTAGCATCAAATAAAAATTAAGATAATAAACCATTGAATTTGGATGGATCGGTTAAATACGGGTCATATGTATATGTAGTTATGGCAAAGGGTTCTTGACCATAAAGGATGACCCGAAAAGCAAATTCACCCCAAAGTATAAGGAGGACAATGAGGTCCTAATTTGTGGCCTTGCCCTTTGTCTCTCTTTCATCAAGCCATACTCATTATTTTCTCTCTCTTCAAATCATACCCATTATTTTCTCACTTCAAGCGACACCCATTAAAAAGAGAGGGTTGACAAGCAGAACATTTGTAAATTGTGAATTGTTGGAATTGAGAAAAGAAATTATGTGCATTCACTAAAATTATGGAATTCGAGAGAGATTAGTAAAAAGCAAATTGAGGGAGATAGTCTCAGAATACATGTCACTCTTTCAAAATCTTAAATTAGTGTTTTTTTATTCAAATGCTAAAAGCCTAAAATTAGTTAGTAGTGAAGTATCATAAGTATGTCAGTATGATGGATGTAATGAAGATCAATCCATGGTTGACAGTGTAAATAACCATGGTTTTGTACATTGCATCCATAGTTGCTAGTATTGACAACCATGGTTTAAAACACCACTCTCATTCACCCTCGTTTTATACCAAAATCGGGCATGTATATAGCAAAAATAGAGCGTGAAGAGACAAAGGGGGAGGGTTCGACGACACGAAACAGGGGTGCAAACAGGGGAGGAAAAAGGATAGATTTATATATATATACATAGACTTGGACAATTCGGTCCAATCAAATTTTAAAAATTGTGTTTTTGCTGCAAATTGGTATAAATATCTTAGGCAACAAAGATGAAACCATACAAAAGTTTAAGATGTAGATAATATGAGCAACTTTATGAATAAACTTAATATCAGGAAATGTATATATATACTCCCTCTATTCCATATTGATTAACACTTTGACTAAATTTTGACTATTAATTTTTCACCAATTACAATGAGTTACAATATGAAATTACCTCTATTGTAAATTCTAGTGAAATATATATATTTCTAATGATGATAGTTTCATATTGTAACTCATTGTAATTTATGAGTAATTATCGATCAAAATTTAATTAAAGTGTCAATTAATATGGAATAGAAGGATCATGTAAAAATCGTACTTTCTGCATAGTCAAAGAAACCAATTACAATGAGTTTGGTTTCTTTTTCATTTTAGGCTTAAGACTTTTCCCCCCCATTTCCTTTTGTTGGGGAAGGGGAAGACAGTGAATCTGGAGAACACCTAATTCCCCATTTTAAAGGAGGACCCAACCTCACATGCTCGGTTTGGTTATGTTGGAGGAATTGAATAAGCAATGCATGATAATATGATATCTCAACTCCCTCCCTCTCTTCCTTTCCTGTTTTGATACATGCATTCTGTTCATTATACTTGTAATCCATGCCTTTAACTATCATCTCTACTTAATTGTGTTTAACTCGGCTTCTTGAGTATCCATCTTTCCCCTCTATAAATAGTTGCCATCAAACGTTATACACTTTAAGGCACACTGTCAATCAAGTATAACGTCCGTGGTACCATGAAGGAGAAAAAATGTTTATGCACACTATAAGTTTTTCCTATTTTCTTAACAATAAAAAAATTAAAAATGACATATTTTCTAGATATCAGAAATAAAATATAACACTAACTAGTCCTTTGGAACCCTAAAAGTTTAATAATTATGGATGACAGGCTCGAACTATTGTTCTCTATGTGACTCATTTTGTCTTGATTTTTTCTTCACATTAGCCCATTAGATTAATTGAATATGACGATCGTATTGGTAGTCCAACTTTCCAACACAATTTAGAAAAGAATACAATATACTCATAAAATGATAAGTATGTTTTTTCAACATTGTTATTAAAAATCTTGAATTTATTCAAATTATTTTGAAAGGTAGATTCATATTTAAATTGTTACAAATATTCATTTCATTGTTTTAAGGGCTGCACAACTCATAATTGCATAAAATCTAATAATGCTATATATTTTTCTTCATAAATATAGAATCACATAAAATGTACAATCTTTGTAACAAGTGATACAATTAGGTTATCATTAATACTTTTTTGACATAATTGATCATCGTGATGTTTGTATAATTAATAAAAAAGCAGAGTTAATAATGAAATACTATTTAAATTCATATAGTTATAAATTTTTAGATAATTGTTAATCCAACTCAAAATAATTAATAACCATCTTAATTCAAAACACATCTCATCATCTAATACTAATATATATATATATATATATATATATATATATATATATATATATATATATATATATACACACACACACACACACACACGGATCCAATAGGAAGAGAGTTTAGGTAGGAATGTAGGAAGAAGCAATCTAGAGCGCCCAATCTGGATCCGCTGGATGAGATTAAAACTGCCACACATGAGATATTTTAATGAAAATACACTTTCCACCCCTTGAAAAACAACTAGTGGTTTTCTATTTTAATAATAAAAAAAGAGGAATAGTTAGTTAGTGACAATTAAGGGAAAGTATTCAATGGAATAAAAATCTGATTATTCTTGTCTAAAAAATAAAATCAATTTTAAAGATATGATTGCCAAGAATTATGCATCAATTACAACAGATATGTCGTTTGTCGATGGAGAATCACAAGTATAGTGTGGTCATCAAATGCAAAGAGTGTGGACATCAAATACCAATCAGTGCGGTCATGAGGCAAAGAGCATGGTCGCAATCTAATACCTGTCATTGTGGTCATCAAATGCAAATAGTGTGGTCATCAAAGTCAAATAGTGTGCTCAAAATCTAATATCAGTCAGTGTGGTCATGAAATGCAAATAGTGCGGTCATGAAATACCAATCAGTGTAGTCATCAAAGTCACATAGTGTGGTCAAAATTGAATATCAATCAATGTGGTCATCAAAGACGAAGAATGTGGTCATCAAATTACCAATCAGTGAGGTCATCAAAAGTAAAGAGTGTGATTAAAATCTACATTACAACAAGTTCTTTCTCTCACCAAATCATAGAAACCCAAAATTTAAGCAATTTTCTTATTTATACTTAGATGTTTTTTCTTTTTAAAAAATAAAAAACAACAAATTCCTATAATATCTCATAAATCACGCCATTATCAAATAAGTCAAATAATCATCTAATTTTAGACATTCTCACTCTTCCAATTTCTCTCTCCAAATCCCTCAAATATTCTTTGATGACCACACTGATTGGTAATTTGATGACCACATGCTTCGTCTTTGATGACCACATTGATTGGTATTCAATTTTGACCACACTATATGACTTTGATGACCACACTGATCGGTATTTCATGACCACACTATTTGCATTTCATGACCACATTGACTGGTATTAGATTTTGAGCACACTATTTGACTTTCATGACCACACTATTTGCCTTTGATGACCACAATGACTGGTATTACATTGCGATCACACTCTTTGCCTACTGACCGCACTGACTGGTATTTGATGTCCACACCCTTTGCATTTGATGACCACACTGTACTTGTGATTCTCCATTGACAAACGACATATTTGTTGTAATTGATGCACAATTCTTGACAATCATATCTTTAAAATTGATTTTATTTTTAAGAAAAGAATAATCAGATTTTTATTCCATTGAATACTTTCCCTTAATTGTCTCTAACTAACTATTTCTCTTTTTTTAAAAAAAATAGAAAACCATTACTTGTTCTTAAGGGGTGTAAAGTGGTTTTTCATTAAAATACCACATGTGTGACAGTTTTAGTCTCATCCATCTAATCCGGATTGGACGCTCCAGATTGCTTCTTCCTACCTTCCTACCTAAACTCTCTTCCTACTGGATCCGTTCATATATATATATATATATATATATAAGGAAATTGGATTCTAATAATACGAACTTTTGACCATATAATACTTAATAATACGAACTTTCGATTCAGTTATGAATAATACGAACATTGACCCCCTGTTGCCCCAAATAACACACCGCTGAGTTAATATTAACCTGACTCGGCGGCGGTCTGACGTGGCGGCGGAGGCACGTGCCTGGTTGTTTTGACTTTTCCACGTCATCCACGTTGAGTTAAAAAAATAATACGAACTTTATCTTATGTTGCTCTGAATAATACAAACTTTTTTCTCTCTGTAAAAATCTCAAATCTCATTTTTTTTTCTTCATCTTCTTCGATCCTCCCCCTCTCTCTCCTCCTCCATCGAAATCAAACCCAGAAAACCCCCTTCCCCTCTCAGGCCAGTCTGCCACCAACTCGCCAGGATCCCCATCCTGCGTCGCCGATCTCCCTCTTCGGTAACGTCCTCTCCCTCCTCTGTCTTTTACTCCCTCTCTCTCTATTGTTGTTGTAAACCCAGATCCATCTTGCTCAAACTTAGATCCACTTCCTTTTCCATCACCCTCCACCACTGATTCCGACTGATTCTTGCTGGAATCATCGCCAAAAACACTAGCTTTGCCGAATCCCCTCTCGCCCAACCACCTTCGACTCTCCTCTTTGCCCAGAAACCGAACCCATCTCCTCCCTCGACCACCACAAAACACCAGGCCATTTACCCAGCAACCCATTAACCCTACCTTAACCCTCCATACCATACCATGCCTACAATTCCGGGTTCATAAGCGGGTTAAGGAGCATCAAATCGGGCACCCGAGGGTCATTCATCACCGAATTTGGGGTTTTCTATCTTGAAAGTTCTGGGGGTGGTTCGTTAGGGTTTTCTGGGTTTGATTTCGATGGAGGAGGGGAGAGAGAGGGAGGATTGAAGAATATGAAGAAGTAAAAATGAGATTTGAAATTTTTAGAGAGAGAGAAAAAAGTTCGTATTATTTAGAGCAACATAAGGTAAAGTTCGTATTATTTTTTGAACTCAACGTGGATGACGTGGCAAAGTCAAAACAACCAGGCACGTGCCTCCGCCGCCACGTCAGATTGCCGCCGAGTCAAGTTAATCTTAACTCGGTGACGTGTTATTGGGGGCAACAGGAGGTCAAAGTTCGTATTATTCATCATTGAATCGAAAGTTCGTATTATTAAGTCTTATATGGCCAAAATTTCATATTATTAGAATCCAATTTACCATATATATATATATATATATAATTTAGAAGCTAACAAAATGCGTCGTTGATTTACATTACTCCCTCTATTCCATATCAATTGACACTTAAACTAACTTATTTTGTTCCAAAATTTTTCACTTTCGATTTCCCAATATCTAATTTAGTTATTTTAACTTTAATAATTATGTTAACTTTTTATTTTTTCAATTTATTAAAACTACTTCTACTCACATTCTCTCACTACCTACAGTTTGATATCTGAAAAAAATACCTAGGAAAAGAGTGTTTTTTTAATTATGTGGGTAATTTTTTTTAAGGAGAATTGGATTTTAATAATCCCTACATTCACGAATGGACAACAATAATTGCTACTATCAATTTGGATTCTGGTGGTCCTAAGAAAATAAAATTAGATTGTAGTGGGACATCATTGAGAGTATACCCTAAATGTCATAGATTTTGTGTTGCGTTTGATTGTAGAACACTATACCATGATTTTTAATGAATTTACGGCGTTTCTCCCAATTTTTTAAATTTCTTTTACGATTTTTAATAATTTTTTCACTTTTATTACTTTTACAAAAATAATAATAATTTCTCAGAATCTCAAACAAATAATTTAAAAATTATTTTAGTAACTATAATTCATTGCTTTTGTGAGGGCATGAACGAAAAAAAATAAAAACAATGTTGGATAGGAATGAAAAAAAAAAAAAGAATTTGGAGGTGGATTTGGTACCACTAGAATCCAATTTTATTTTTTTTGGACCGCCAAAATCCAAAATTAAAATAGGGATTATTGCTATACAATTGGTGAAAGTAGGAATTATTAGAATCCAATTTTCCTTTTTTAATTAAAACCTTGGTATGTAAAAGATTTTGAAATATTTCAATTAATATGGAACAGATGGAGTACTACCTCTGTCCCAAAATATTTGTCCTTTTACCTAACTTTTTTGTCCCAAAATATTTGTCTCATTTACAATTCCAACGAATGTAATTACTTTTTTACTCCTAATTAATAAATTCATTTTTCACTTTTTACAATTCCAACAACTATTATTTTCAATTAAAGTACGAATATTTTAGGTATATTACAAATTTTTTACCTCAATTCTCAATATGCATTGATCTTTAAAAATTAAGTAAATTGATAAATATAATGGGATGGAGGTAGTATTTCATTGCTTTGGTCAACAAGCAACAAATTAATGCTTCTAATGAAATTTGTCGGGTCAATTTACTGTGCCACTTAATATAATGTTTTAATATAATTATAGATAATTAATGCTTTAATGCTTTAATATTAAATTAAGTGGCACATGCCATAATCCTGCATGCTACACCCTACGCCAAGTTTTACGTATATGCTACTCCCTCCTTCTCATATTATTTGTCACATTAGATATAATTTCAAAAATAAAAAAGATCATCCTTCTATATTAAATTAACTCATTGGAAATGTGAAAATGTTGAAAAAAATGGTGAACAAAAAAAAAAGAATAAGGTGAATAAAAAAGAAAAATGGAAGAAAAGAATGTAATTAATAAGGTCAATTTGATAAATTTGTAATTAATGTGTTATTGGAATTATAAAATGACAGATATTATGAAAAGAAAGTGAGTTAAAGTGACAGATAATATGGGAAGGAGAGAGTAGGATTTAACAAATGAAAATCTATGTTAAAAATGCAATTGACATTTCCCTATTCTAATTATAAAAAAAAGTTCTTTCAAATTTCTATTGACTAATTGTAAAAATATATATTTTGACATATACGTTTAACTTATATAATTATATTGATTTGGTTTTAAATAAGTTTGTAGTTATATTTCATATTTTGTATAGTGTACATGTAATTGAATTATTGAAAATAACTTGACTCATTTAGTTGTCCTTTTTTAACTATTAATAACTAGTCTTAGATCTCTACAATGCACCAGATATTAAAATAGATATTTAATTATAAAAAAGACAACTAAAATGTATAAATATACCTACAAATCTATAATAATTGGTGCTTTGACCTGTGCTTTGCACGGAGAGAAAATAAAATCACTTATATTATTGAAAATATTATATAAACTATATCTAAAATGACACTAACATTATATGTACAATTTTCTAATTTCATAAAAAATATAAAGATAGCGTAAAGGTATAAATAATATCATCATAAATAAAAGAATGATATCCTAGCCTAATAGTTTAGATTGAGGCCAAAGGTAGTAAGTACATTTAGGTCCGAGGTTTGATTGCCCCTCCTCTATTTGCCTATTGCGATAAAAAAAGAAGTTACTCCCTCCGTCCCTTTATAATTGTCACAATACCTAACTTTGCAAACGCAATGTTAATTCATTGGAAATAGACTAAAAAATTTGTTCAGGGACAAATATACTCTTCCACTAATTTTGATGTAAAGAAAAGAATAAATGAGAATTTTAAAATATAAAATAAAATTCAAATTCATTAATTAAGGGTAATTTGGGTATTTTAATTATTGAAATTGTAAAACTGTCAAATAAAAAGGGACATGGTAATTAGGAAGATTGATATTTATTAAAGAACGGAGGGAGTATTATTTAAAATATAAATATATATATATTAATTACAAAAGGAAAAATATAAATAAATATTATCAAATAAAAAAATAACATTAATAAGTTAGTTCTAATAAAATTAAAAGCAAAGCAACTTGTACATATTTCTCTCTAAAACAAAATAGAGAAATTTCGATAAAAGAGAGTGAAAGCATCCTAGAGGAGGCGGTGAATAGGGTATTTAAATTTTCTGTACTTAAAAGTCAAACAAATGTTAATTGCAACAAATGTAACTGAATAATACTTCTTTATTGAATGAACTTTAAGTACAGGAGGAAGGAGGAGATCAAGATACTCGGCAGCTAGGAACTGTAAGGTCTTCAGGCTTGCTTACGGTAGAATGTTGAAGACAGTTTTTGTAGCTAGCCTCACCAAGGATTTTGGTGAATATTGAAACTCACTAAAGACAGAACAACTCTCTTTTTCTACACTGTTTGGAAGACCTCACCGGATTTACTTTTCTGGCTACAACACTCGCCACTAAACACACTTAGTGGTTACACTCAAAATTTTTCTATCCAAAAATTCTTACTCTTCGATTGCCCTTCCTTGGAATCGTTTATTTAGAGCATTATTGATATATCCCTGAAAGGTTGGATTCCATTTATAAAGTCTTCTGAAGCCTTTTGCTAACATTGCCATTATGTCTTCCTCATCATCCTAGGTTCAGCTAGTTGTCTGATTCTCTGACTGCCTTTAAGGCAATTCCTTTGTGTTCTGAGGGGTCTTGCATACGGGTTTCATGGGCCAACAGTTTTCCAACAAACTCCTCCAGTTTGAGGGTCTTGAGGTTTTGTGCTTCTTCAATTGTTGTAACTTTTGGGCCCCACTTTCTTCTTGGCAGGCATCCGAGGATCTTTCTCACTTGTTCCTCATTTGAATAGATCTTGCCCAGTGATTTGAGGTGGTTAGCAATGCCGTTGAACATCTTGAACATTTCTTCAATGGTTTCATTCTCTTCAATTTTGAAGGCCTCATATTTCTGAACATTTCTTCAATGGTTTCATTCTCTTCCATTTTATATTAGGCACGATCTAGACCATCCGTTTAGTGAGCTTAAGTGTATTCGTGAAGTGAAGAGAAGATTACCAGATAATATCTATGTCCTAATCCCCATTGGAACGCGCTTTATGTGTTTTATGATTTTAATATATTTTAGATATTGCATCCCGAAACGGGATTTTATGGTGAAAATTGGTTGTCTATTTTGGATGTTGATTATGTTCTTTTGAGTTGGTTAAATATGGACAATCCTTTATGTGTAATTTGGAAATGGTTTTGGAAATTGGGATTTGGATTTATTACATTTGAAAAGCTGTGCTATTAAATTTGACTAATAATTCAAACGAGACGTAAATGCGGGTTCGGGCAACATCCCCAAAGATCAAGATGTGGTATCCTGTAGGGGGGTTGCCAAGAGATCAGGGATACCTAGTAGGTGGTACTTCCCCGGGGTTAAGTGTGTGTACTTGTGTGAAATGGATGGGCATTCGTATTATTGAGATTGTGATTGATTGATATTGAGACTGTGATTGATTGAGATTGAGAATGAGATTGAGATTGAGATTGTGATGATATTGAGATTTGATTCTGTAAAGTTGTGGACTTCGAGGGTCAAATAAGCAAGGTCCGCCCGCTTAATAAATCTGTGAAAGATGGTTATGGTTGGTTGGGCAACAAAATAGTTTGTGAAAAGATTTGACTTGTTCACTTCTCCCGCCCCCCCTAAAATGAATTGAAATGAATTTTAAATTGTTTTGACGGTTAGGGATAGACATTATTGGGTCCTTCTCATGTTTTTAAATGTTTTGTTTCAGGTGAAGAGTTTTATGATGGGAATAAGAACTAGCAGTGATGACGATTAGAGTTTTCCTTTAATAAACAGTTTAGTTGTTCGTGACCAGACTTGAAATCATTATCAATTCTTTATGTTGTCGAATCAAGAATGATGTTTTAATTATTAATTTGAAGTTATTAGTTTGTTTTGTTAATCTTTATTCTTGGTTTGTATCTTTTCGGAGGTACGACAATGATGCCCTTTAATTTATTTTGACTTTTTCCACTGTTAGTATTGGCCAATGTTAGGTTTGAATGTTAATTTTATAGTTGAATTTCCAGGGCATTACAGTATTAGATACCGGTTGTGAAGCTTAAATTGTGGAAATGTACAGGGCCTAAGCAGAATTAGACAAGTCAACAAGAATAAAGTAAACAAATGTATAGTAAGCGGGCCAAGAGTTGTAGTTGTCTACGTAGGAACTTATAGTTTATCTTTACCTTCGGGATTTATATTAAAACTAAATAATTTTTATTTTGTTCCTTCTATTAGTTAGAATTTAATTTCAGTAGTTGTACTTGAAATTAAAGGTTATTATTTTAATATAACGAATGGTCGTTATTCATTTTCAAAGAATGGAATCTTTTATAGTGCAGGCATTCGTTTGAATGACCTTTACATATTGGATTTAGATAAACAAATCTATCACATCGAATCAAAAAAGGCAATAACAAAAGATTAAAATGAAACATATCTTTGGCACTGTGGGTTGGGACATATTAATTAGAAACGCATCCAGAAACTGCAAAGTATAGGTCTTCTGGAAAATCTAAACTTCAAAAAGTTCGAGGTCTATAAAGCATGTCTGATGGGAAAGATGACTAAATCACCTTTTATAGTGGAACTGATAAACATGCTAGTGACTTCTTAGGGCTCATGCATGCATAGCGATGTGTGCGGACCCATGAGCACTAGTTCTAGAGGAGGTTTTTACTATTTCACTACCTTTACTGATGATTTTAGTAGATATAAGCATATCTATCTAATGCATCATAAGTCTGAATCTTTTGAAAAGTTCAAAGAATTCCAGAATGAAGTACCAAACCAGCTTGGGAAAACAATCAAGACTCTAAGATCAGATCGAGGTAGCGAGTATCAAAGCCAAGAAATAATTAACCATCTATGAGAATGTTGGATTATCTTACAACTCTCTCCTCCTAGAACCCCACAACACAGTGGAGTATCCGAAAGGAGAAATCCACTCTATTAGATATGGTGCGATCAATGATGGCAAAGTCAGAATTATCGGTTAGCTTTTTGGGGGCAAGTTCTTAAAAGAGCATCGCTTATTTTAACAAGGACTCCGGCTAAAGCTACTGAAAAGACATCATATGAGATATGGAGAGAAAAAGTTCCCATCCTGCCTTTTTTAAAAATTTGGTGCTGTGAAGCTTATGTTAAGGTTTTGCCTAACAACAAGCTTGCATCCAGGTCAGAAAAGGTTTTCTTTGTTGGCTATCCTAAGGAAACCAAAGTGTATTACTTCTACAACCATTCTGAGAACAAAGTGTTTATGTCTCAAAATTCTTTCTTCTTAGAGAATGAGTTTATCTCTAAGAGAAAGAGTGGGAGATAAATTGAACTAGATGAAGTTTAAGAGCCACAAACCACTTCTACTCACATCAAAGACCCCATCACCACTACGTTCATTCCAACCTCCGTTGATCCTCAACCAGCATGAGACAAAAGTAGTCGGGGAATAGGCGGATGGAGAAGTAGGGGATGTGGACATACCCCTTCGTAGATCCAGTGGGGACATCCACCCTCCTAAGAGATACAATTATCTCATGACAACGGAAATCAACATATTTCTTATAGAGTATGATGAGCCCGAAACCTATAAACAAGCTTTAGCGAGCCCAAATTCTAAGAAACGGTTCAAGGTCATGAAATTTGAGATAGACTCTATGTAAGAAAATAAGGTTGGGACCTTGGTTGACTTGCCTAAAGGCGCTAGAGCCATCATAAACAAGTTGATCTTCAAAGTAAAGACGTACATGGAAGGTAAACCCAATGTTTACAAATCACGCCTGGTGCCGAAAGGTTTCACTCAAATTCATGACATTGACTATGAAGAAACCTTCTCCCCAGTAGTAGCTTTTGAGTTTACCAGGATACTCCATGCTATAGTTGCATGGTATGACTATTAAATATGGCAAATAGACGTCAAGACTGCATTCTTGAATGGGATTCTGGATGAGGAATTGTACATGACACAACCTAAGGGTTTTGAAGACCCCAAAGGAGTTGGGAAGGTCTGTAAGATGTAGAGGGCCATTTATGGTCTTAAGAAAGCTTCAAGGAGTTGGAATCAAAAGTTTAATCAAGTGATCAAAGAGGTTTGTTTCCTGGCCAACGAAGAAGAGCCTTGCGTTTGTAGAAAACTCAATGGGAGCAAGATAGTCTTTCTGGTATTGTATGTAGATGACATACTCCTCATTGGAAACAATACTCCTATGCTAGAGTCTTGCAAGACTTGGCTTAGAAAGAATTTCCAAAGGATCTCGGTGAAGCCTAGTACATCCTTGGAGTAAAGAACTATAGAGATAGATCAAGACATTTGATTTGCGTTAAATCAAACTACTTACATAGATAAGGTGTTGAATCGGCTCAACATGTAGAACTCCAAGAAGGGATTCATTCTCATGGTTCATAGCACATCACTTGGTAAAAAAAAAATATCCTCAAGCATCTGAAGACCAAGAAAAGATGAAAAACATACCTTATGCCTCGGTTGTAGGATCTATTAATTATGTATGCTATGAGATGTACAAGGCCAGGTATAGCTTTTGCCTTGAGTATGAGCTACAGGTTTTAAGCCAACCTTGGTGAGAAACACTGGACTGTTGTGAAAAACATACTGAAGTATCTACACAGAATAAAGGAATTGTTCTTGGTCTATGGAGGTGGCAAGAAGCTAAGTGTAAAAGGTTATACTGATGCTAATTTTATGACAAACAAGGATGACTGCAGTAGTCAATCTGGATATGTCTTTTGTCTGAATGGTAGAACGATGAGCTGGAAGAGTTCCAAGTAAGACATTGTTGTTGATTCTACTATAGAGGCAGAATACAACGCAATATCTGAAGCTGCAAAGGAGGTAATGTGAGTGAAGAAGTTCATCAAGGATCTTGAAGTTATGCCTAGTATTACGGAAGGCGTGGACCTATATTGTGACAACAGTAGCACCATTACTTAGGGAAAGGAACCTAGAGCACACAGCAAAGCCAAGCATGTGTCCAAGAAAGATCACATCATTTGAAGATCATCGAGGATGGTGATTTGACTGTGTGAAAGGTTCATACGGATGAGAACGTCGCTGATACTAAATCCCTGTCGCAGGCGAAGTATGAGGGTCTTACTTATGTAATAGGAATTAGACACATTAGAGAGAGTTCTCGAGTTATAGTTTGAACATGTGATAGTTCATGGATTGTAATAGTTAATTAGTCATCATTAATAAATAAAATTCAAGCTTTAAAGCAATTTGTTGAGAATTATGTAAATGTCCAAAAGTGTTAGTGAATTCAAAATGGGAAATTGGATGAGGTCTAATTTATGAAACCCAATTAAGTGAACTTGATAACGCTAATCCTGGTTGACATTCGACCTAGTTCCTAATTGTATTATCACACAAGGACAGTGATAATATCGTAACAATTAGCATGTAGGGTTGAGGTGATGATCAAGTTTCATGGTCATGGTGATGTAGAGACATCATCAATAAACCGCATGGGTAATATTGAGAATAACTATTGAACTGACTTGCAGTGAGAACGCTTTAAGTTGTGAATTTCATAAGAGATCTCACAACTCAAGATAATTCCTAAATCCTCAGTTCATTACATAAACTACATGGTCAGTTGTGACTTTGGAGCGCGTCCAATGCCTTTCGTAATAGGAGGCCATAAAGGCGGTGTCTGGGTTACAGTTGAATCATGTGAGAGTGTGTAGTTGAACAAGACGACATTGTCCTCCCTATTAGGGACAGTTGTCTCGTTGGCCACTCAATGAGCTTAGACTGAAAATTCTTGGCCGAGCTTTGATGAATCAATAGATGATCATCTGCCATTCAGAGTCTAACTCGGAGATTGAGGAACGTTCGGGTTTTACATAAGGATGACTTTAGCTTATCTTATCCGAACATGTGACAGTAAGTGACTAAGGAATTTGAGGAATCGAACACTTGTGGGACAAGTGAGAGATTGTTGGGAGTGTCCCGAAAATATTCGATATACTTAGAGTTTAAACCAAGATAATATAGGGATTTTATGTCTTGCTAGAGACCTCTATGTTAGGTAATTAAATATGTTTAATTACAACTATATTATTTGGTTCTACTGGGTCACACAAGTAAGTGCCCTGGAGAAATCAACTCAACATGGACCGTGTTGGGTCTGACATGGATCGTGTTGAGCCTGACACGGACCATGTTGAGCTCAACTGACTTAAAACGGATTCTGGAGGTCAACACGGACTGTGTTGCCTGTAACACAGACCGTGTTGGACCCTAGACGACGTTTTTGAGTAAGTCGATTATTAGGGTTTGGTTAACCCTTTTCCCAAGCGACCCAACACTACTATAAAAGGGAGTCTGTCTAAGAGATTTATTCCATCAATTGTTTAAGATTTCTAGAGAGATACTAGGGTGATTTCCTAAGTTCCTCTCTCTTGTAGTTTACAGTTATTGTTTCTTGAGACAATTCACAATATACCGTAAACACATACATCTTAGATTGAGATTAGTCTCGAGTGGGTCGATCTAGCGATCGTGTTCCCGGAGTGTTGGTGGACCTACAATAGAGGATTTTTCCATTGGAATCTTAAAAAGTCAACCTTTTCATCAGCTGGATTAGCGATCAGGTATAATACTAAGCCTCTGCAGTTGTACTCTTTCCTGGGTGATTAATATTTTTTGTAATTGTTATGAATATTCTGTCAATTAATCTATATCTGTTTAGAAATTAGATCACCTAAAACCCAACAATAACTTCTCTCCTTAGGCATATATACCTTCTGGATGTTGTTGAATAGGCATTTAACTACCCAAGATATACTCCATATGTTCGGCATACACAGGTTAATGCGTGTGTTTTAAGTTGCAAAGATTGGGAATCGAATATTTGTATCTTCTTTGGCTATTCATTCTCTGTGAAAATTGCTAAAGATGTGCTTGATACCTTCCATTACATGGAGGTGGAGATAGAAAACTGGAGGCATTGGCTAACAAAGTACAACGACCAAAAAAAGAAAAAAAACTAGCTTTGATTTTCTCCGATTTATTATATCATCTACCGCATGAGAGGAATCTCCGTTTGCATCAAAATCAATCTAGAGGGGATTTGGTTTTGATACAAGTAATTTGTAATGATGTTCGTCTTCGCCTTGCTTAGATGGTTGGTTTTGATCTTTATGTTTTGATGTATCTCGGTGGAGTTCTTAATTCTACTTGGCCTTTTTGGCTACTGGGTATGCCCAGTTTCCTTGTAATCAGTTTTGTTTTTTGAAAAAAAATAATCCTTTTCCAATATATATATATATATATTTGGAAAAATGTGATATATTCAATATAAAAAGACGAAAGTAAAATACAACCCTAAACACACAATAAATCTATGTATCTCGTTTGTTTGGGAGTATTTCTAGTAAGGTATAGCATTCTATCTCTGAGATGTTTTTTGATATTACAGTAAACAAAGCCAAAAACGTTCCTGATGTTCTTGAAAGTACTAGCATTCCTTGCAAGCCACATGTTGTAGATGTAAGAAACTGCAACTGCATAAGTGATTTGCTTGCTCTGACTTTTCCTTTTGAGATTTAGTAATTTCCTTCCCCAATCGTTCCAGTTATCTCACATCGAAGTGTGACCACCAAAGGATCAGATCCCTTAGACTTCTGGCAAAATCGCAATCAAATAACAAGTGCTCTATTGTTTCGTCATGGCATTGGCAAAGGGGGCAGTGAAGTTGCATTGTAGGAATATGAAGTCTGGTTTTGACCTGCAATCTTCCATGCAGCGCCATCCAGGCACAAAACGAATGCCTAGGAGTATTGATTCTATTCCATATAATTCTGGCCCATGGCCATTTTGTATGTTCACCTGACAAATTATCATAGCCTTTCTTGACTGTGTAACTATTTCAGGGATTAATTACGTTCTTGGTTTTTTCCTTCACTACACATAGTTTCTTGCAGTACCAACACATATCCCCCTTTGGTTGGTATTGCCACCTGTCTTGTCCTTTAATATATCTTTCATGGATCCATTTTACCCAAAGGCTCTCCTTGTGATCTGCTATGGCCATGACTTGCTTGTAAATTAGGGCTGTATTCCAATTTCTCAGATCCCGTATTCCCAATCCTCCCCCTGATTTAGGCTTACAGACAGTCAACCAGTTGATAGGGGGGTCTTTGTGTAAGTTCCATCAGCTCTCCAGAGAAAATTCCTACATACGCTTGTGATTTGTTCTATCACTTGCTGTGGCATGACCATCATGGATGCCCAGTATGAGAAGGCACCCATGATGACTGTATTGATAAGAACTACTCTTCCGGCGTAGGAAATATTACTGGTTCTCCAACAACTAATTCGTGCAGTGATTTTATCAACCAGTTTCTGACAGTCAAGTTTGCTCAGTCTGCCATTAGTGATCGGCATTCCAAGGTAGTATAAAGGCAAATCCCAAATTTCAAACCCCGTAACTTGCAAAATCTGTATATCGACCGTATATAGTTGCATGATAAAATAAATTTGTCTTAGAGGATCTTTTTTTTTTTTAGAAAATCTTAGAGGATCTTAAACTAACTCTTTAATAATCTTTTAAAAGTGTTGCACACCCAACTTTTTTTTTTATTTTTTGAATTCGGGTACAAAAGGGATGCAATGGAACTTAGAAGATTTTTGTCGTAAGCCGTCTCCCTCAGTTATCATCCAATAGATCGAATAAGAAGAAACTCATAATTAGGGGTGGAAGAAAAATCCGGAACCGGCACACCGAACCGGAAACCGGATAAAAAACCCGGAAACGGGCGATACCGAACCGGCTTAAAATTCCGGTGCACCGCACCGGAAAAACCGAATGCTAAACGGCGCGGTTCCTGTTTGGGATATTCACACCGACGGGGAACCGGCATGGCACCGTTAATATAAATAAATAAATATATATATAAATTTTGGTTAAAAAAAATATACACAAAAATTAATACAAAAATAGTATAAATTAACTTGTTAAAAAAAATAAACAACATTAAGACATTGGGCTTATGGGCTAAGATAGTAAGAAATGGGTCACAAAATTTGGCCCTCTGCTCTCTAGCTCTCTCACTGTGTCGAGCAATAACTAGCTAGTAACTAAGTAGGGGGGGGGGGGGAATTAGGTTTAGTGTTTCAAATTTTCATTGAATAGAGAAATTTAGAGATTTTTTGATGTTGATAGAAATTTATGAGGTTCCGGTTCACCGGTGAAACTGCACCGTTAAAGCCGGTGCACCGATTTTTAAAAACCGGGTGATTCGGTTCCGGTTCTGGTTTAAGGTTTTAGCGCACCGTTTTGTCCGGTGCACCGCTTCGAGACACCGAAACCGCACCGCACCGCACCGTTTCCACCCCTACTCATAATTGGGGTTAACACTCGAAACAACCCGACCTATTGTGGATAGAGTGCCTCTTGTTAGTAGGGCTGTAAAAAATTCGGGTCCGGGTCAATTCGGGTTCGGACGAATCGGATATTGGACGAAAACTTGATGTCCGATACCTAGCTTTTTGAAACATTTTCCGAGTCGGACAAATCGGACAAGCATAAATTCGGGTTTAAATCGGGTTCGGACAATAGAAAATTGGAAAATATTTTGTTTGAATTTTCGGTCAATGTAAAAATTCGGACGGAAATTTTATGACCATACCCGTTTTCTTTTCGGGTCAGACTGAACCGGGTTTTCAGGTCGGACATTTTTTTGACAGCCCTACTTGTTAGCTAACCAATTTCTTGCATGTTGGCTTCTCTGAACACATGATAAACCCAAAAGGCCTCACAAAGTTGAAGATGATTCATGATGTCTCCAAATATCTATTTGCCACGAAGTTTTAAAGCACCCTTGGATTGCGTGAACAACTACAATGTTATCAATTTTCAACTTGAAATTTCTTAAATCCTGCTTAAATAGCCAGCTCCATCCAAAATTTGATTGCGAAAGCCTCCACAAGAAGAATAGGTTCTGAGTGTAGTTTGAAGGGAACCCGCACGAAAAAGTTTGCCGATATGGTGTCAAATGACAAAACCGGCTGTTAAATTACCTTATGTACAATTTGGGTTACGACAATTCGATCGAACATCAGATAATCGGACAATGTTCGGTCATTCGAGGCGAAGAATATGAACTTACCTTTATATACAATTTAGAAATCGAAATCTGGATATGAGTAAGGATTTGGGTATGGCCTCAATGTCCGGAAGGCTTATTGAACAAGGTTGGATAGTATGATTTTGATTGAATGATCGATTTGACGGAACTCAAAATTATATGGACCCGAATTTTTACCAAGGCTAATACATTTACGCCCTTTCGGAAAATTGTATTTATAGAAACTTAAACTTTTAAGCAAATATATTCTTTAACTACATCATATACTCGAAATATACCAAAACGACCATCCCCTAAAACCCCAAAAAAGTCATTTTTCTCCTGTCACCCCTTTTATCTTTCTCATTCTCTTTAATTAAATGCACATCACTGTTCCCATGCTTGCACCCCACTTTTCCTCCCCTCCCACTTTGCTTTAATGAAACTCGATGGGATTTTCTTTATCCCACTTCCTCCATCACCCTTTTTCAAAGACAACCCATGAACTTAATAGGTAAATTCCTTCAAACGCCCGCCACTACCACCAACACAACTATGCAAACAACAATCTCTCCTCCCGTGTCCCTCTTTTGTAACGCACTTTTCTCCACCCTTTGCACTATTTCCCTCCTCCTTCTCTTCTACTTTCCCTACTCTAATTTCCTTGGAATTTTTCTTTGCCCTCTTCTTATCTCCACTTCCATCCTACTCTTCCTCCTCAGATTAGGCACCTCCCAACAACAACCCTCCAATCCTCAACGCAATTTATCCCCCCACGGGGTCGAAACCGCGATACACAGTGAGCCCGGGTCAGCCAGGCCCAAACCCTTTGTTCTTCATGACGGGATCACCCAACAACAGCCCAAACCTGAACCTGGCCCGTATATGGCCTTGAACCTGTTCTGTGCGAAGACATTTGTGGCGTGGGAAGTGGGGGCGCCGCTGGAGGTAATATACGAAGGGGAGGAAGAGGGAGAAGGAGAAGTAAATGGCGCGTTTCCAAACGATTGTATGGGTAAAATTGAGAGGTATCCATCCCTGTCGCGGTATTACCCGGAATCAGATTCGGATTTGGATTCAGATTCCGAATGTTCATCGTCATGCCAAGGGGATTTTCTGGAGGAGGATTTGTGGGATGGGGTAGATGAAAGAGATGAGTTAATTGAGATTTCCTTGGATTACTATAATGCTGACAACGGGATGAAGAAGAAAACAGTTGATGAGGTTCGACAACTTGAGGATGATGATGTAGAAGATAATCTAATTGAGATCGATATTTCTCCCACCAGAAGTCTGGATTTTGTTGGTGAGTTATACGTATACTCACATAACTAGCGCATGCAATGCAAGTACAAACTTTATTTTTGAACGTATTAATTATTAGATAACATCTCTAATTTTGGGGATTGTTTATCATAATATCACAAACTTTATTTTTGATATGAATATCCCAAACTATTAAAATTAGAAGATAACTTCATTTTTCACATGAATATTTTTGGAATTAAGTCCATTTATTTTCCACTTAACTAATTTTTCTTGCCCCTAATTATTTGTTATTTTACACTCTTAATGAAATTTTATTAATTTCACATCTATATTCTCCATCTCTCATAATTAATGCTTACCAATTTAGGTAATTTCAGTTTTTTCCCCTACCTTTGCTGCTTGTATATTGGTTTTTCCCAACCCTCCAATGTGACAATTAAAAAGGAGTGGAGGTTGTTACTTGTAACTTAATCTTATTATTATTAATTATTGTTTACTTATTCATCTTATTATTAATCAATTTTATTATTAATTAATTATTAACTATTAATTATTAATCATTAATTATCCATTGTTAATTATTATTTAGCATTATTCGCTATTTATTAATAATTCATGACTAGTAATTGTTAATTAAAATTTAATTATCAATTATTGATATTTAGAACTTCTTATAATTATTTATTATTTGTTAGTTATAAAATATAAAATATAAAATATAACATATTAATAATTATCAATTACAATAATTGATTAATCATAAAATAATGATTAATATTAAATACTATGATTTGTACTTAAAATTTATTGTTATTAGTTATTAATTATTAATTATCAGTCATTATTCATTATTTATTATTTATTAATTAATAATCAATAATCAATAATAAAATTTTAATTTTTAATTTTTAATTCAAATTCAAATTATTAATTATTAAACATTGATATTTAGAACTTCTTGTAGTTATTGATTACTTAAGATTTATAAAATATTAAATATTAAATATTAGTAAATATCAATTACTATTATTGATTAATTCTGGTGTTCAAGTATGATACCAACTTTATTAGAGTCAATCTTAACATTATTAAGATAGAGGGAGATAAATAGGAGAATTAGCAATGAGCTACACTCTCAGTGTCAAAGCTGGATGCATAAAGCAATCCAAAGCATGTATTGTAAACCCAAAATGTACAACACCTCTAACTTGTTTACACTTGGTACATTTCAGAAGGTAAATACTTTTTTTTTGGAAACAAAAGATGAAATATATTAGCCGAAAGTCATTACAACACCATAACCAGGCACAAAAAACTCAGACCCAATTATGAGGACGTACAAATTACCAAGATTAGAAAAGCACATAAGCACACTAGACCTCCTACACCTAATAAGGACAATATCATACAAGGAGATGTACAAAAGAAGGGAGATCCATGAAGCAACAAAAACATCCATCAAGACGACCATTGTTAGAAGGGAGACCGAAAGACTAGAATTCCACCAAAAGTACCGGACCAAACCACCAACAGGCCGGCCCAAACACCAAGAAGTCAGGTGCTCATCTTCATTTGTACACTTTTATATAAGTACTAAGTAGACACAACATAAATAGTGCAATCTCTGAACACGCTCCCAATCATCTTCTAGGTGAATTTGGAAGCTAGAGGAAGGAGAAGGGGGATCCAAATAATAGCTCAGCGGGTAACTATTACCATAGAACAACCATTAATATTCAAGTAACCTATAACAAGGTGTCGCCCTATACCTGGGGCATTCATCTTGGCAAGTAAAGGGCTTTATGGTCATTCACTTCGCAGAAGGGTTGGGATGGAAGACCATAAGAAGAAGCATGGAGAAGAAAGCAAGGATGATAGCTGAAAGAACCCTTGAAGAGAGTTGATTGAGGTGATTGGCTAAAATTAAGTCAAGGCTACAAAACTTAACACACAAGTCAGTTAAGGTTGTTGGCATAGCTAAGGATATGGTATAGAAACGAAATGTAGATGACGAAAACAAAGTGAGATAATACACAGGAATTATGTCGATGTGCACCCTTCCAAATAGGGCTAGCTAGGTCACCGGACCAGCTTCTCTTCACTTAGGACTTTGAACTATTTCACTTCTTGTTCACCAAAGAAGTACAACTAGGTCCTCAATCCCAACCTCCATGGCAAGCTTACAAAAAACTTAATCAAGAAGGCATGTTCCCCTTGATGGCTTGATCTACAACCCAATCAAGGCGACACCCTTGATCTCAACTCACTAAGCATTAACAATACTAAGCTAAGCAAGTGAGTTTCCCAACTTACTTAATACAAGTCCCATTACAAGAGTATACTTTCAAACCAAGGACCTCATGATATAAGAGACTAAAGGATGTTAAATTATAATGTGTCTCTCGTATGGAATAGAGTGTTACTCTCATTTTTCTTGCCTATCTTCGTCCTCTTTTTATAACCAAAAGGTAAGGTGAATGTTGGACTTCGTAAGACTTTGGAAGGAGCCTTCAATTGACAAGATGTCGTCGGAGATCTTCACGAAATCAGTTTCCCATTGATTTCTTGTTGGAAGATAAAGGAGCCACGTGATACTTGCTGGAATTATAGCAATCAAGCATTCCTTCTCGAAACCTTCTAAGAGAGATATGTCAATAGTTAGTAAGCGTAATATTGGATTAGATATTGATTTAGATATCATGGAAGGAGGTAACAAATCTTCCAAAACAATTAGTAAAGTATCACTCTAAAATATCCAGGTTATATGCCAATGATATTCGAATTTTGACTTTCACTCCAATGCATTCCAGTCGCCAAGGTCACTGATCCTGCATCTGCCAAAGTCCTTGAACTTAGGCTTATCGATGTCCTTACGCCTATGTTTTCCTAGCTCCTCAAAGGGCTTTAATAACAGTGCATGTTGTTGGATGACACGCCCTTATCATTCACATAAAAAAGGATCCAAGTCTTGTGACAAAGGAAATGATCATGTCAAGGCATGACATGCTCGTGAATCCCCCTCTCCCCCGCACCCCTATCCAACAAAGGTGTCACGCTCCTCACAGCCAATGACGCGATCGTGTCATTTTCAAAGAAAAAACCATTTTTTTGGTTGAAACAGGGCTGACATGACCCTGTTATGCTTGACACGAATCGTGTCGCCTATAACATGATCGTGTCATCTTCATATCGCTGATTCTTCATGTTTCAACCTTCTTTCTTTTTTCCCTTTTACCCCCTTCTTATATATACATCTAAGCCTCATTTCTTATTACATTAGAGACTTAGAAGATAGATCAAAAACATTGAATCCTCCTAGAGCGAGATTTGTAATTGAAGGGTCTTTGAAACCCTAATCAATGAAAATTTAATCCTTGTAAGTGGAATTGATTGTGAGTGAGTGAGTGATTATTGCTACACGCTTTGAGTGAGATTTCTTGGGTGATTCAAGGTTCCTTGCTGGTGGAAGATCCTTGTGGAAGATTCTTGATTATCCTAGTTCAACTTGCTCAGTGTTTTCTCTATATAATTGTTCATATCCTTTATTGATTTCTTTCACGTTCTTGTTCATATACAAAAAAACCCTTAGAATAGTAGTTGTGTTTGTATGAGTTCTATGGGTGGATCTCCATCATCGACGAATTTTGTCTAGACTCTAGGGTGGATCCTATATAGATTTGAGCGCAATTCTTCCTCTTTATTCCTTCCTTTTCCCAAAGATCACACAATATCCCTTTTTTTACCTTATAAAGTCGCCTGGGCGCCTGGCTTTTCCTAAAGGAAATAACAACTCCTAATTGATTTGAATGCAGGAGTAGCCTTTATTCCATGTATTTTTAACTCAACAATCTTTCAATTAATCGACAATCCTTTTCTCCTATAAATACAAGCTTACTCCCCTTATTCAAAGGACCCCAAATTCTCTCAGCTTATTGACCCTAAGTGAATTTATTCTGCTTCTATCCCCTCATTCTTGTAGGCTAACTCATTAATCCAAGGTCATCTTAATTCTTTTATCACTTTTATTATTGAAAATCATGTAAACGTACTTATCTAATAATTATTATGATATGTAAATTTTCTTTTACCCGTTTGTGTGACAAAATGGTTTTTTAAGCGAAATTTATCAATTTCTTCCAACTATTCTTCAACATTCATATTATTTCAAGAGAGTTTATTTTTATTAAAACATCTAAGTTTGAAAATTTTCCAATTCTCATACTTGTAACCATACCCTCGAATCTGAATCTCGGATTCGTAGGTCGGAGTCTTTTATTTAAAGTTTATTATTTTTTTATAGTTGACTAATAACTCTTTTAATTATAATTTACATACTTTACTTTGGATTTATTTCATTAATTCGCATTTGTGATTAATTTTACAATTTAAGTGTTAATACGCAACACAAAAATGACAGATCGAGCCATTATAGTACCTAAGGCTGATTGGCCTTGCTATTTCTCTGGCTCTCTTTCTGGACTATCGACCAAGACCACTAGTCTGGCCTAGTCAAGGTCAGTTGGCCTAGACTTCAAGTCCTGTCATTAGTCCAATTTGGTTCAACCTATTTCTCTTTTGTATTAATTCTTAGATTGCTCACTTTGATCATCTAATCGAATTTATGGTATTTTTGGATTGAATTTACAAACTTATAATCCTTGAGAACTGTTAGTGCTTTCTAATAATTTACTTATTTAAGTATTAAGCCACCTCACTCGATTCCATTTCAAGTGGCACAACAAAACTATTTCTTGACCAGAAACATTTCGAGGTTTATAGATTCCATTTAGGAAATTGTTTCGTTACGCTATTTAGAGTTGGCAATCGAAGGAGGTTCTTGGCTTAATCGTTGAATAAAGACATTATTACAAAACACTAACAACTACTGAGAATTATAAGTATGTATTCAATCAAGAATTATGCAAAAGAACAAAATATGATTAGCAGGGCATCACATTACAAGCTTCTAAGACCTTTTTGACAGGCTAACTAATGTAGAAAATGTTAAACAAGAGCTTAAAGATGCGAACCGAAATGGAAACAATAAAAAAGGGACCCTAAAGGTAGTCCATCCAATCCCACCAAACCTTTCAAAAAGCCAAACCATGACTCATACAGTTTTACCTAATGAACCTTATATGAAATGTGGACGTGCCAACCATACCACTACTGACTATAGACTGGAAAAAAATGTGTGTACCTCATTTGGGAGTCTACAACAATATTTGTTTAACAATCGATGAAGGTCAACAACTGTAGCTCAAGGCCATGCAAGACCTCTATGTATAGATAAACCAGCACACCCATCATCTGAAAGTTGAATTGGGGATGTTGGGAAAGCCTTTGGAATGAGTCGTGAAGAAGAAAATAATTTAGGTATGGATCTTTCAAGGATCTTCACTTTTAATTTAATTCCTTTACGTACCCTATTTTGTTTTGGTGCACACATTGTTTTATTTCTAAATCTGTTATTGAGAAGCTAGAGTTAAAATCGTATAAGGACCAAACAAAGTAGTATATATGTCTTCCTACTGGATAAACCATCATTTATAAAAACTTCCTAATTATCCTTAGTGGTGAAACCTTTTTAATAGATCATATCCAATTTGATCTCAATGAGTTTGATTTAATGTTGGGGATGGATTAGATGTCTCGATCTAGTACTCAAATTGATTGTAAATCAAGAAATGTAATTCTTAAAGGACATAAAGGAGGGAAAGTACTTTTCTGTGGAGAAGAGGTCGAACTTAATTGTCCCATTACATCTCTTATGAACTAGGAGATTAATAAGAAATGGTTGTGAGGCATACCTTTATTGTATGGTAGAGGAACCTATGTCTAAACCAAACTCAAGATATACGTACTTATAGTGTGAGAATTCCTTGATCTCTAGCTAGAAGAACTTCCAGGTCTACAATCGAAAGAGACATAGACTTCGAAATTTGGTTAGTACTTGGAGCACAACCTATATCTAAATCGCCCAACCACATAGCCCCTAGTGAACTGGAAGAACTCAAGGAATAATTGAAAGATTACTTAGGAAGGGATATATTAGACCTAGTGCCTCTCCTTGGGGTACACCACTATTGTTTGTCATGAAGAAATATGGAAGCTTGAGGCTTTGTATAGACTACAGGTAACTTAAAAAAAATACCATCAAGAACAAATATCCTTACCAAGGTTAATCTTGGCAACCTCTAGGGGGACAATGTATTTTCCGAAATTGACCTTCAGTATGGTTACCATCAATTCTGTATTGAACCCGAGGATTATTCGTGAAAGTGTCTTTAAGATTCATTATGGACATTACGAATTTGTGATCATGCCATTACGAATTTGTGATCATTAGCACCAACTATCTTTATGGATCAAACGAATAGGACTTTTAAACCATACTTGATCAATTTATATTTCTATTTATTGATGATATATTAATAAACTCAAAGGCTAAGGAAGATCATGCGAAACATCTAAGAATAGTGTTACAAACTTTAAGGGAACATAGTTTGTATGCTAAGTTCAAAAAGTTTGAGTTTAGATTAGACGAAATCAAATTTTTGGGGTGTGCCCCATCTAATGAAGGTGTTAGAGTAGGCCCACAAAAATTCAAATCATTACTGATTGGCCTAAACCAACGCCACTAGGACACACCCAAAATCGCTACCGAACGTTTCCCCACCACCAACACTAACCGTCGTTGTCGTACCAACCACCAAAAACGCTATTAACGTTACTTCCCTATTCTCTAGTCATCCATCAGCGAAACAATCAAACCCAAAAACACTGGTGGCGAAGCCTCCTTGGGTCAAGGGCCTCAATGGAACTCCCCTCCCCCCAACTTTTTCGAAAAAAAAAGTTTGTCTGAAACTGTTTTGATAGTTAAAAATAAATATATAATAAATTCTGACATAAATACATATCAATTTGTGAAGTAGTTGGATGGTCTAATTGTCAATCTTCTTGAGCATGCTGCAAGTATCTAGAAGACATGGGTTTGATGGTTTGTTTTCACAATCCAACTTAATCTTTTTTCTCTGTGTTTTACATTGCGTCTGCCTCCTCAGTTCTGTCAGTCATGCTACGAAGAACCGATTGTTGCAGTGCCCTGTATACACGTCTCCACATCGTTAGTCTACCATACAATTTTCTAAATTCTACAAATCAAAGTAATACTTGAATTAAGGTATGTTAGTTTGCAAGTTATTCTAATTATTTTATTAACTTTTGCTTACAAATAAAATATATTAACTTTGGTTAACATCGGATTGATAATTAGTAAATTTGCTAATTTAATGATGAAATCATAATTTACGAATAGAATGATTCGGGTTGGTTTTATTTTGTTCAAATATTTTTAATTGAAATTATCTAGATTATTTGTCTGATTAATTGGTTTTAAATTAAAATATTGTTACAAGATGGTGATCGCATTATTGTTAAATGATGATTTTTACTAATCAAATATGACTACGCTTTAACGGAAGTTTTGAATATGTAAAGTTAATTCCTTTTTGAATTGTTTAGGGTTTAGTTGAAGTTTTGAATTTAAAGTTCATTTTTTTAATTGTTTGTTTGTTTCAAATGAAGAACTTTTTCAATAAGAAAGTGAAGACATCACGTCACATAGATCAAGTTCTAGGACACAAAATTCTTTATTACCTCAAGAAAGTACACAAAAATCTTCAGTATGTATTTTTGTTTTCATAACTAATGTCAATCGATGAAACTTTATGTTGTTTGAATATGTTAAATTTTCATTATTCATTCCTACATAAATTTATCTTCTTTGTTAAATTTGATCTTGACACCCCTGAGTTTGAATCTTGGGTTCGCCACTGAGAAACACCATTCCCATGCATCACCGCCCTTTGAACCATCACATATATCAACTAACCACCACCCAAATCCGCCACAACCTCCTAGAAACCACTCAAACCCATGGCTTCGGCCTCATGGTTACCGAAGAACCGCCCTCATAATTCCCCAATTTTTTGCACAAAATTGAACCCAAAAGCCATCCGCGTCACCCCTATCGTCGGCTCATTTCTACCAGAAACCATCGACCGCAAGCCTTCCCCGAGCCCTTTCGTCTGTCGACGTTCGTTAATCAAACCTAAGCCCAATCTCTCTTTTCCTTCTCTATTTACACATGAGCAAATAAGGGAGGAGGAGAAAGAATCCAACATGGGTTTAATATTTATTTTTTTTTTGAGAGAAAGGGTCATGGCATTGCATTAAATAACAGTATCCATTACAATTGCATTTTTTACAGCACTTGGAAACTCATCAGTCCAGTTGTGCGACTCCTTGCTTTTTAGGGCTAATGGTGCTTTTTCATGTGCCGCCATGTTCCCTTGTCTTGCTATCCACTTGAAGATGGTTTGATGCACTCCAGTTGTCAAACGCAAGCACTCCCTTATTATGACCCCTCTCGGTGCCCTCACAGCCATTCCTAACACTAGCTCATCCACCACCACCTTAGAATCCGAATCCACTAATCTGCTGGATAACATTGTCATTCGCCCAGGTGCGTCCCATTTTAATTACTTCTGTCTCCATCTCGTCCACCTCCACCCCAACGGGCATGAATTTGGTTTGCACTGCTATAATCCGTTTGTCCGCTCCCCTAGCCAAAGTCGTGGTGAGAATTGATCGCCATTCCTACAATATTTTATGGATTCCAGCGCCTTCTACCAAAGGTAAGGGCGTTTCTTGCTTTCCAAATAGCCCAGGCCACAGTGAGCACCAACCTTCAATTCATTCATCAACCAACTTCCAGCATCATGCACAGGGCGTTTGTCCATCTCCCATCGCATTGGGCTTAATTTCCATACTAGTGAAGCTTGGTGGCAGTCCGCAAAGGTGTGGTCTATTGATTCGAATCCTTCTCCGCACACTTCACAAACTGGGTCTACATCTAATCCTCTTCGAACCAAGTTGGCTTTAGTTGGTAGTGCATCTCGAATCATCCTCCAAGAAAAATGTTTAACCTTCGGCGCCGCTTCAGCCCTCCAGATTCTCTACCAGTAGCCCACTTCTTTTGAGGATGACGCATTGCCCGAGCTCTCTATCCTTTCCATTCGCAGAGCTAGGTGGTATGCCGTCTTGACTGTGAATTCACCTGTCTTTGTCAATCTTCAATATATCGTATTCTCCTGATCTGTGGAGCCCAACGGCAATGCAAGAATCTCCTTTTGTTGTATCTCACTGAAGCAGGCTTTCACAATCTCAGTTTTCCAATTTTTTGTATCCGGGTCAATGAGTTCAGCAACCAAGGCATCCTCACTTAACACCCGTGGCTCTGTGCTTATCTTGCCGCCTTCTGCCTTTGGTAACCATTTATCTTGCCAAATTCTTATGTTTCTCCCATTTCCGATCCTCCGAATTGTACCTTCGGTGAGAAGATTTTGGGCTCCCAGGATGCTCCTCCACGTGTAGCTAGGTTGGGCTCCTAGGTTCGCCTCCAGGACATTTGATTTCTTGAAATATTTTGCACCTAGAACCCTGGCTACCAGCGAACTCGGGTATTGGTACAGCCTCCACCCTTGTTTTGCTAATAGGGCTTTGTTAAAAGTTGGAATTGTCGGAAACCCAGTCCTCCTTGTTTTTTGCTCTAGCAGACAACATCCCAACTCACCCAAGCAACCCCTCTTTTTTAATCCCCATCTCCGATCCCAACATACTTGGTTAGTTATAGCAAAACACTGCATCGAATAGGTGGCTATTGCTTGTACAATTGCTTTCAGTAGTACTTCCTAGCTTGCCCGCCCTTGACAGTGTCCTCTCCTTCCATCCTTGCATTTTTTCCGCACTCGTTCTTGAATTGCCCTAAACACCTCTTTCTTAGATCTTCCTATGTAAGGAGGGTGCCCCAGGTAGCGATCGTGGGTTTCCAAAGCCTTAAATCCCATCCTATCTTGTAGCAAATTTTTCTGGTGATCGCTCACGTTTCGGCCGTAGGAAATTTCGGACTTGTCTACATTGATCAATTGTCCGGAAGCGGACTCATAAATTCGTAGAACATCCATAACCTGCTTCGCTTCTTCCTGGGTTGCTCTTACAAACAAAAGGCTGTCATCTGCGAAGAAGAGATGAGAAACCGTTGGGGCTCCATTCGTGATCCTTATTCCATGGATAAGCTTCTTCTCTTCCTTATCCCTTAGTAACACCGAGAACCCCTCCGCACATATGAGGAAGAGGTTAGGGGATACCGGATCACCTTGTCGAAGACCCCTTTTTGGTTTCACCTCAGCAGACGGGATCCCATTCACTAGGATATGATAGGCCACCGTCGTAATACACCGCATCACAAGGTTCACAAAGAAACTATTTAAACCCATTGCCATCATCATATCCCACACAAACTGCCACTCAACCCTGTCGTATGCCTTGGTCATGTTGAGTTTGATTGTCATATAACCTCTTCTGACTGACTTCGGCCTTTTCCTGAGATAATGAAAATGCTCAAAAGCCACTAGCACATTATCCATTATTAAGCGACCCAGAAAAAAACGCACTTTTACATTCATGTATAACCTCAGACAAACACTTTTTTAATCTATTAGCAATAGTTTTTGAGATAAGCTTGTACACCACATTGCATAAACTAATTGGTCGGAACTCAGTAGCCCTTGTGGGTGTCTTAATTTTTGGGATGAGGGCAATGAAAGTTTGATTTATGCACTCGGGGGAGACCCCGCTATTGAGAACATCAAGAATAATGGCAATAATATCATCACTTATAATATGCCAATAATTTTGAAAAAAAAGCGCAGGCATACCATCCGGTCCTGGGGCCTTGGTAGGGTGCATTTGGGTCAGTGCTCGGTTGACTTCATCTCTCGTGTAAGGCTTTAGTAACATCGAGTTCATCTCCTCTGTGATCCGAGGTGTTACCGGCGTTGTGTCCAGGGTATCTTGGGATGTGAACAGGCGCGTGAAATATCGAACAAAAACCCCTTGAATATCCTCCTTTGTCTCCTTCCAAGCTCCATCCTCTTCCTGTATTCGCAGGACTTGGTTTCTCCTCTTGCGTTGGCAAGCTTTCTCAAAGAAAAACTTAGAGTTTTTGTCTCCCTCTCTTAGCCATGCTTGTCGACTTCTTTGGATCCAAATAATTTCTTCCCTCTCCTCCACTTTCTCCAATTGGCTCACTAACTCCCTAAGACGCCCCAGCTGTTCCTCATTTGGAGGTAACACCTGGGCCTCCTTGATTTTACTTTTCAACTCTCGAGCCTCCATCACGGTCCCCTTACGAATCCAATCCAGTCTTTTCTTCATTTCCATGCACACTACCCTCTGTTTCCCTTCCCTTCTATGGCCCAAGAATGAAGCCCAAGTCTCCTTCACCACTTCTTCACACTCTTTTGCCTCCATCCATAACTTTTCGAATCTAATAGGCTTCTCAGTGGACTTGTGCGTCCACTCCTGCGGATTGTGGGACAAACTAGATAGGGTAATGGGTAGATGATCAGATCTCCTTTTGTGTAGGTGCTTTACTTTATTCCACGTGAATTTTTGCATCCATTTCGCATTTCCCATGAAGCAATCCAATCTCTCCCTTACATTATCTCCCCCCTCTCTGTAGTTGCTCCATGTATATCGATATTCACCCTCCCCTAAGTCATACAACCCACACCACTCCACTGTCTCCCTAAACTCTTGCATCCATCTTTCACATACTTCCCTACCCCTTTCTTTCTCAACATGGGTCATGATTCATTGAAATCTCCACCACATGCCCAAGCTACATCCTCCCTCTTTAAGCTCCTAAGAAATGCCCACGTGTCACCCCTCCATTCTACTTCAGGGTGCCCATAAAACCCCGTAAAAGCCCACTCAACTGTCCCATCTTTGGTCACTCTATCAATATCAATATGGTGTTTCGACATTGATCTCAAACTCACTCCTATGTGGGATCTCCAAAGTGTAGCCGTCCCCCCACTTATTTCTCTTCCTTCTCCCCCACAGCTCACATAAACCCCACACTCCCAACCCTCACCTAGCTTAACTCTCCTCCATTCCCAATCCTTCAGGCTTTCTCCGCAAGGAATACTACGTCGGGACCTTCATCTTGTAAGAGGCGTCTCAGGCCTCGAACTGCACATGGGTTCCCAAGCCCACGACAATTCCAGCATAGAGTCTTCATGGCTCTCGGTGGGGCTGGACCGCAGCCTCCACCGATTGAAGATTCATTTTTGGGTTTATCTTGCTTCTCTTTTGTTGGTCATGATCCACCTCCATCACCCCATCCAGTCCCCTCTTATATCCTACCAACCCCATATTGTTCTCGTTCTCTATATTACCTCCATCTCTCTTCAATCTCCTCCATTTCCTCCCCCTCTCATTCATTATGACTTCATCTCTCCCTCCTTGGCCCTTATTATTCATCTCTTCCATTCCTCTTTCTCTAATTACCCCACCCTTCTCTCCTTCATTGTTACTCATTATTTTTTTCTTTCAGCTGTTTCCTTTATCCTCCTCTCCATTAGACGTATCGCTCTCTCCACTCTCCACATTCTTTTTCTAATCAGTGACGGTTACCTTCTCCAAATTTTTTGTTACTTCCTCGATTCCCTTCTCGGCACACTTTCCTTCCTCCTTCTTCGGTCGAAAAACTAGTTTCCTGGCTGTCCCGCTCTCCATCTTTATTTTTTGTTCAGCCCTCACACCCCTCTTTGTGTGCCATGGCAAAGCTCGCATTGACTCTCCATACTCGTAGACAGTATCGTCGCCGTCATCCCATTTCTTCACACAGTCCTTTTCTAGGTACCCTAAGCATCCACAAAAATAACAAAAGTTGGGCAACCTCTCGTACTTCACCCTAAGGGCCATCTCCGTTCTATTTTTTAATACGAGATCCACTTGAGTTGGAAAAAGGCCCGCGTAGGTCCATCATCACCCTAATTCGGATTGATTTCTCAAGGCATGTTGACCCAGAATTGTCCGATTGCATGAAAACACCCAGGTGTTCCGCCAACACCCTTATATTCTTCTCGTTCCTTCCACTGAATGGTGGATCATTACACTCTGACCCAAAACGGGGCATGGGTCAGATTTGCCGCTGCTTCCAAGGGTGATTGTCTCCCTTGAACGTCATTCAACACCACTACTTCCTTCTCAAAATTCCATGTTGCACCCTCAAGGACTCTTTCCTTATCCCTCCAGTGATTGAATTGAAATATGAATATGTTCTCCTCAATTTCCTTGGCTTCAAATCTATGGTTGTCATGAAGGCTTGGGCATTAAACTTCCTCTCCGTCTATAACTTCCCGATCAAGCATAACGCCAGTTTTTGGTTTTCCTCCTCCCCCTCTGACTCCTCCCATTGCACTGGAGCTTTTCCTTTGGTTATTCTCTCATTCGCTTCTGCCATCGCCGATCACGCGCCTATGGGAAACCTAGATACCCAGGATAAAAACCGGTGACACCACTGTCAAAACCCTAAACCCTAGGGAGAGAACTCTCACACGACAAAGCCCTAGGAGAGACTACTAAATTAGTGTTCATCTTCAATGAGAATAGATACAAGAGTTTATCCTTGGGTTTAAGTTATTGAAAGAGGAAGAGGAGTTTGTTTTGGGCTTAAGATATTTATCCCTTATTCAAGTCACCTCCTATTGAGTTAATTTTCCAAATCTCTTTTTTTCTTAGTTTCCGTTAATCAGTTATTTAATTAATTTTTAGTAATATTATTTTCTTAACTCAGATTTGTGCACTGATATTTATTTGGATTTTTGGATGCTAATATACTGAACGTTTGAGGTGTTGGACAATAATGCACTGACTTTGACCTTGAACAATAATGCACTGAACTCTAATGGGTGTTGAACAATAATGCACCCCAAACGATTTTGACGGTGGTCGACTATAGCAGGTCGAGAAGATAAAATGGCTAAATGATATCTAAATTTATGACATCTCAGCTAATCTAAACAAGCAAAGAGAATTTTATGTTTTTTCTACTCTTTTCAAAGTTGATTTCTTTTGCTTATGAGCGGATTATCTTACATGTCATACATTTCAATATTTTTAGGTCAATTCTTCTCCTCTACTTCTATGTAGGATTACCACCGAGTCAGCCACTGAGGAATTGTTCTGGGTACATTATTGTTCAACACCCCCTAAAGTACATTGTATTATTGTCCAAAGTCATTGTTTGTGTATTATTGTCCAATACCCCCAAAAAGTTCAGTACATTAGCATCCAAAAACCCTATTTACTCACAAAAGGGACGAATTGAATCACTCATATAGAGGAGCTAGTATAATTTGATCGCCATACTTTCGAAAATGCATTTTATTTTTCAGTTAGTTAATTTTTGAGCACTAACTAGTTACGTTACGTGGTTTTAGCATATGTATATTTGTCACATTAATCGTGGACCCTTATTGTAGACACTAAATTTTTTAGCATTTTTTATCTTCATTTGTTTATTTAGATTAAATGCCAAGAATTTTTGAATGCACACATGAATAAAATGCAGACATGAATTACATGTTGAAATCCCCTAAAATCTTTCAGTATCTTATTTATTCTTCCTTCGTTCTCTTAATCAAATAAAATCTCCAATTATTTTATTTTTTTTCATTCTCCTAATATTCTTTCATCCACCACCATAAATAGACCCTCCCTCCACCACAAAAAAATTTACTTTGACTTCCACTTTATTTCCAAACCTCAAAATTATCTTATGAGCAATTTACTTTCTTCTTTTCCCTCCTGCACTCTACTATTATGCATACATAATTCTTGTCATTTCAACATTTTTATTTTTGCATTATATTTTAACTTTCACTTAATGATATTGTAATAATGAAATTAATAATAAACACCGGCTAATCAGAACTAGAAAACTTGTCGATGTAACTTTATTTATGTTCTTTATTTCTATTATTTTTTTACTTTATTTATTATTGTACTTGCATTTTAATTATTATTGGCATGCAACTAAAAAAATATTGATTAAATTAATTAATTATCTTCTTATACTCATTTCTCTAAATCAACCAATCTAGTATAATTTGTTCTTTGAACGAGCGACCTTCAAATTCGAAACCTTAACCGCAGATCTGAATTACATGATTCGTGGTTTATGAAGTTTAAATTTGAGTTTATTAAGAATTAATTGGTAACTTTTTAGATTTTTATTATTTTGATTCACTTGGGCATCATAATAAAATTTATCTAAATCTCCTATAGATTAAGATACCTCATTTATCTCACCTAACATCACGTTGGATAGTCGGAGTTTTCCCCGAGCCCTAGACTTATCAGCACTCTCGATACCAGAGCTTGGGTTTGTAATTGGCCCAAATATGCGCATGGAGAAGGATAGGATCTTAGAGTGACCTTGCAAACTACCACATTATATTATCAAGATTGGTTTAAAGTCAATCTAGGGTTCCACTCAAATAATAAATGAGCAACTAGTTTTAACATCTCTCCCTTCTCTCTTATTTATAAATAAAATGAATTTAATGAGCTCACCAAGAATATTTTACTATTTTTATTTAAAATGTTTTTACACTACATCATCAAGTATATTGACCTTTGTCTCATTTTTCTTTGTATTTTCCATGTTTTCTTATTTTGTTTTAGGCACCAAGGTGAATAGGAAATACCAACTCAGACATTACAACTATCACATAGAAGCTGCATTAATTGGCTTAGATTGCAAGTTTCACATTTTATGATTTTATGTTATATCTTAACTAGCTACTATGTGGTTTATGTTTATATCCTCTTTTCTTTGTTAATCAAATACTTCAATTTAGAGACCAATAACGAGTTTTATTTAACTATTAGGGTGGTTTATATGTATATATGCTTTGGTAAGTCTTAAAGCTTGTTAATTGGGGAGATTCAAGGGGGAACTCATTTCAACGAAGGCCTTGATACACAAGTTAAGTAAAGTTCCATCTTAAAACCAATTAGTGTTAAGAGAAGTAGTCCACTTGACTTATATACCTGTCCTTTCTCTTTACTTTTTCAATGTAGGACATTTTCACTCATGGGTGAATCCCAACAATCTCCCCTTTCACACATATGAGTCTCTCCCCCTTGATCGGAAGCCTCTTTTTACCAAGGTTTCAAGTAACCATCAGGAGCCCATTATAGCCGCAACTTACTTTACAGAGTCGCAACCTACTCCACCTGAGTTTCATGCCACCACTTTACCTCAAGAATTCCAGCCGCACCTTACTCCACAGAGTCGCACGTACCCTACTCCACCTGAGTCTCATGTCACCACTCTGCGCATTCAAGAGACCCAATCGCGCATGCGCTATGGTCCATACTCTTGTCCATGGTGATCTTCCCATACCTTGCGCGCGCCCAGCCGAACGAACCATCAGCTCTGATACCACTTGTTGAGGAGATCCAGGGGGGGAGCCGACTTCAACCAAGGCCCATGGAACACAAGTTAAGTGAGGTTCCATCTTAAAACCAATACATCGTCTTCAAGAAGAGCAAGATGAAAAGGAAGAAGTAGCCCGTAAGGCCTCCTAACGACTAGTCAAATGAGGATGATAAGAACCAGATCTTGGCTTTGATGGCCAAAGAACTCAAGAAGTTGTGCAAGAAAAGTCATACATCCAGAGGATCCTCATCCAAATGGGTCAACCTAAGAGGTAAGGATTCTTCAAATAATGAAACTAACGCATTCTCTTGTTTTGTGTGTGGTGACCTAGATCACTTGATCAAGGACTGTCCCTACAACAGAAAGAACTTGCCATATTGCGACGGAAAGTGTTTGTCGCTCAGTCCATCTTAAAATTAGGCTGAGTTGGCAAAAAAAAATGGATCTTGCGATGGACCTTGCGACGAAACTGGTTCGTTGCACGGTCCATATTTTTTAAAGAAAAATTTATGGAAAAAATGAGTTTCCTTATGTTATTGTCATTTCTAAATAGTCGACCAACATCACACTCTGCACCTGAATCCTTGCTACCCTAGCGAACCCAACACCAGCTACTCAACCCTTCTCGTCGTTTTCCCTGTCGCGCCGCAGGTCGCCGCGGCCTTCCTGAACCCACCCTCAACGAATGGCGGATTTGATTTGATTTTGGTTCTAGGACTACACTTGAAATTCACCTATAATTGAAGCGTCGACATTTGAGGTATTGAAAATGGATAAGGCCGATACCAAGCCCAAGGTGGAGAAGGAGGAGCAAGCGGCAGCGACGGTAGCGGCGTCGGAGGTTGGGGAGGATGGGGTTAGTTTCTCGCCGCTGTCTTACCTCTCGGATATGTAGAAAGCTACTGTCGTTACATATGAAAAGATCTCTCGCAATGTACTCTTTCTATGCCTCTATACTTAAAGTTATGTGTGTGTGTCAATTGAAACCCTAATCTGGAAAGAGATCTTCAAAGCTACCGCTATTGTGTGTGTGTGTGTCGATTAAAACCCTAATCCGGAAAGAGGATTGGTTCGGAGTGAATGTAAACGGTTTTGGAGACATGTGGATTATGTGTGAAATTAAATGATAACATGTTACAATGAGTTTATATGTATCTAGGAATCTCTAAAGAAGCTACCATTTTTTCTATTTTGATGCTTATTTCTTGGTTGATTTTGTTAATTCGTTTCCCTGTATCTGGTGTGTTTACTAGCACGGTGCTCTATGTGTTCAAGGTCACTGTCGTCTTCCTAAACCCACCTCCCAACGCTAGTGAAGAAGACAAAGACCCCATCCTTGATCTGTACCTTTCTCCCCTTTTTTTCTCTACCTTCAAGTTCTACTTATTTCCATTTCCTCCTTTCTAATCACATTCTTATTCTTTTAGGAAATCAAAGCTTTACAAATTTGACTAAGACGACAATCAATGGAAGAGGAGAGGTACTAACATTATCAAGTTTCTGAGACACAAGCTTACTGGCAAAGTTTTCCTTGTTATGTGCTCGTCCATAACACTCAAGATCTACGTTAATCATCTCAGTTTGTATTTTCTTTCTTCTTTGCTCCATTTCTTTTCTCAAGATTTTTACATGATTCTAAGCATCAATTCTTGGTATGATGGTTCAGGAGCATGTTGAATAATGGCAAGTCTTATGTGTGGCGTACTACTGATTTTGCTGATGAAGAATTAAAGGACAAAATGTTCTGCATATGATTTGCATTTGTTGAAAGTAAGTTTCTTTCCTCCGTTTCTTTTCTCAAGATTTTTACACGATGTACTTTTAGTATGACTTCTACTAACATCCAAACTTCAATATGCCATCCCTAAAGGAGGTGTTTTAAGGTGAGATAGTGTCACACTATAATTTTGGTAAGTTTAGATCACAACGCTATTTCATAGGGAGTCCTTGGCTTACTGAATTGTCATCTTAGATGAAGCACATCAAAGATCAATTCTAAACTCATAGTGATCTTAAAGGCTCGTTGTCTAGCTCACATTGAATGGTTCTTTTATGTTCGTTGTCTAGGATTTGGTTCCTGTTGAAGAGAGAATAAGAGGGAGATGTCAACTTACCCCTCAAGTAGTGGGCATAATGCTCCGGGCGCTCGGTTTCAAAAATGATAGCTACTTGTATGTGGTATCTGGTGAAATCTATGGCGGGGAGGAAACTCTAAAACCTCTTAGAGATCTTTTCACCAACTTCTACACAAAGGAGATGCTTGCTGGGGACGATCTGAAACCCTTGCTGCACTTTTCCTCTCGCCTTGTTGCCATTTATTACATAGTTTGTGATGAGAGTGATGTGTTCCTGACCAACGACAATGGGAATATAGCCACGATACTTGCCGGATGAAGGTAACTGCACTCAATCTCGCAAATTTCTGTTGAAGATTTGTCGTGCTGCCACGTTTATTGTGTGTTTGGTTGGAAAACTTTACTGGGAAGATTTGGAGGTGGCGTTCATTATTTCACTCTCAAGCTTAGCAAAGTTGTTCTTGGGAAAGTTTTCCCTAGGAAATTCTTTCCCAACTTGTATGATTTTTAGGAATTTTTTTCTTTAAATTTACATAGTCTAGCTAAAAGTAAGTAAATGTATGAATGATTTGTATGTGGAGTTTTATTTACTAATTTAAATAGAATTTTGTTCAAACTAATATCTACAATATATATATATATATGCAATCTTTATAATAAAAAATTCAGTTGTAGCAAAAAAAGAAAACTCAAGAAAAAGCAATGTGGAGGGGAAAAAAGAAACTGCTTGCGGCGGAGAAATTCCATCGCAAGCAATTTTTTTTTTTTGAATTTAATGGAGGCAGTGCGACAGAACCAAATTTCGTCGCAAGGTCTGTCGCAAATTCCCGTCGCAAAGGTCTTGCGATGAGGCAAAATGCGACGGAAAAATTACGTCACAAGGTCCGTCGCTCGGTCCAAAAATTTCATTTCAACTTTGATAAATTCCATCGCAATTTCCGTCGCAATATGACAAGTTTTTAGTAGTGACGGAGGAGGTAAGGTTCTCCATTTGATTTGTGTTTCAGAATGTGGTTATATATAATGATAATTGAAGAAGAGATACTAGTATTTATAAGTTGGTTGTCTGTGATTTGAATTTTTATCTTTTATGTTCATGATGAAAACTAATTAGGGCAGAATTGATTGTTGTGGTGCACAAAGAGGTGTTGTATGATTCTTAAATCTTATCTTTTTTTCCTTGTAATGGGTTTAGTTGATGTAACTAGATTAAATTTTTTTAGGGTTTTTGATTCTGGGTTCTGGGTCCCCTTTTACAATAATCCCTGACAATAAAGTTCAAAAAATGAAATAATTAGTTTGGCTAATTGGCTGCAAATGTAATTAGGAATAAATTATAATCAAACTATTTGGTTTTTCCTGCTTGGTTTTTTGGCACTTATATGCTTCTGATTCCTTTAATTCTTACTATTAGGTTTTACTAGTTTTTTTTGTGTGGTCAACCTTGCAGTGGACTTGTTTGGATTGAGAGACAACTGATACTACAACAGATCTGGATTCATCAATTATATTATAGTTGGTTTGATGCCTAATTTGAGCTGGAGAATGATGAGTTTTCATGGATTGAAGAGTCCCTAAATGTTGCAGCATGCTGCATGTGATGAGAGTTTTGTAGCTAGTATTACTGATATATACAGTGTTTGATGTAATTCACTCATATGGAAGGAAGCAAGCTCTAAGACACTAATATATAGAGTTTTTGTAGCTATTATTACTTATATCATTGAAATCTACAACTATTGAAATCTATAATTTTATCTAAAATATCGGATACAATATTAAATGTCTACATAAAGACTAACTAGCGAAAGAGTTTTTGAGAACTTAGAGAGAGGAGAGAGAAATAGAAAGAGGAGATAGAAAATATTTGGGAATAGAATCGTTTTTCTATCCTCTGTTTTTACACTGTCAAACCTTTATACAAACAATTGTTAAGAAATACTAACCTACTGCCAGCTCATCACCACACACTACTAATATGTATACCCCTTTAACACTACAAGATAGTGTTTAGTTAAACATTGAGATATAAATAGATGAACAATTAGAAGAATTGAATAGTTAAGTGATACCATGTATAATTATATTGTAAATAAAAAATTCTATTAAAAAATAATGAAAAAGTGAAATGTAAGTAAACCATAAGATAGTTTTGAAAAGTTTGGCTAAATTAATAAAATTTAGGCACCGTTTTTTTATGCGGTGGAATTGCGGTGCGGTAGGTTGCAATGCGATAAGTTGCAGTGGGTTGCGGTAGAAAATAATAAATGAGTGTTGATATTAGTGAAAAGGAAAAAGTAGATTGCGGTGAGTTGCAGTAAATTGCGGTGTGGTATGTTGCGGTACCGCATAAAAAAACGGTGCCTTAGTAAAAATACTTATTTTATAAGTTAGACCAAGAATTCCTAAACTAGTCCAATGATAAATTTTTTGAAAAAACAAATTAATTTTGAGAAAAAAAAAATAGATTTTTAAAAATTAGTCCAAATGGACACTAATTACGTCATGACATCCTAAATCAGATACACTTTAAATTTGTCAAAAACAAATTGGTTATTTTGTGATAAACATATATCGAATTAAATTCAGGCCATGTTCTTTTATGCGGCTGACTGACTGCAGCTCCACAACACATCAGACTTTGTCAGAATCATCACAACATACCAATCTACCACAATTTACCACAACCAACCACAATCAACTTTTTCTCATTTACCAATACAATTTACATTTATAAAAAAAAAAAAAAACAAAACTCACCACAACTTACTAATAACCCAATACAATCCACCACAATTCCACCACATCCGCCATAATTCCACCACACCGTACTGCATTATACCGTAGTCAGTCGTATAAAAGAACAGGGCCTGACTCTAATATTAGCTTCTTCTAGTTTGGTTTTGTTTTTTTACTTTCTTCTAACATTTGACCAAATTAAAATAACCAATGATGGTTGTGTTTTCTCCAAGCTAGATGGAAGCCTTCTTATTTGACCAAAGTAGGAGAGGAATAATAAAAGAATATTACCATTTACCACTCCTGTCAAAGGGGATTATAAAAGCAAATCGTCTAGATGCTTTTTTTTTTTTTTTTTTTTTTTTGGCAAGTCTAGATGCATGTTGCAGGCCAGCAATGCATCACCACAAAAGGGTAGATCTGTTGTACTAGTCTGATGTGGTGGCACAAAATCATTTTGGTTGGTGCGTAGTACGGTCCCCGATTCTTGAAGTCTTCCCTACCCGCAATGCAATGTGCCCTTATTCCATTTGGTTACGTCATGTGTGCTTCGACTTTGTAATCATATAAGGAGAAATAATGTATACAAATATGAAGAATATTCTCATTTCAATCTTTATTATATAAGACCTTTTTATTATAAATTTATAATAATATATATAATGTTGTCGTGATTATTTATAAATATAGGAATGACTAATAATTTATTTTGATTGACTCTAATATAAATCATCTCTTGATAAATTATGTCATATTCGTATTAAAAAGTCATTATTTTAATATCACTTATTAATAGGGGTGGGCAATGGGTCGGGGGACCATATGGTCAAGAGAGTCTGGCCCTAAAAAATAAGGGTTGTCAAAGGGTGGGGTTGGTGAAGGGTCGAGTCATTAACAAGCTGACCCACTTCACAATGTTAAATGATCAGTGAATCGACCAGACCGAGTCGGCCTACAATAATTCAAAATAAATAATTTTTCCTATTATTTTAAATGCTAACCATTTTTAATTATATTATTAATTATACTTCACATTAAATAATAATTAGCATAATTACTTTTTTGTATAAATATACTTAATTTTAACTTTAGGGTCAAACGGATTGACCCATAAGCAACCCCTTAATTTTACTAAAAAGCCTTGACCCGACCCATTACTATGAAAGGTCGACCTTGACTCAATTTATTGCCCACCCCTACATTTATTAGTCATAGTAAAATATTGAAAATGTGTCTATGAGAAGTTTGTCTTACAATAAAATAATAGATATATGAATGTTCATCTATTAACCAAACGCCATTTATCTCAAGTGTGCAGAAATTGTGATAACCCTATTCACCATCTCCCCCCCCCCCCCATCTAGGGTTCTTTCAGTTCATCTATTAGCCAATTATTTTTTTGGTATCCCTGTATGTTAAGATGATAGAATATAGGAAATTTTGTTTTCATATGAAATCTATTTAATGCAAGACTCTTGCTATAAAGGTTCTTTATAGGCTATGAATAAAATCATCATATTCTCATCATTAAGCCTTTCAGTCTTTATTGTTCTTATCTCAATTGAGTTCTTATATTCAAACTTTTATAACAGGTTATCAGTATGAAACTCTACCTTTTATTATTATAATATAATTAATTTTGTCATACTTTATTATATGTATTAATTATTCGTTTGAAAATTGTAGGGTTTGGGATTCATCTATCAACCGGGCAACTAATGCCCAAATCAAAATTTCTATTTTGATGGTCTCTCTGTTTCTAGATTCTCGGCCTGGCTGATGGGTGAGTATGATATCAAGAATCTTGTTCTTTAATCTATTTGGAACATATGGTTATTTGTATTTTGGACCCCAAAGTATAGGGGTATTTATTTTATGGATCCTTGATTTTCATTGTTTATTTTGGGGGTCCTAAAGTTTATGAGTTGAATAAAAAAGGAGCCTAAAGTTTGTAGGTTGAAAAAGTCTCGTGTACTGTTTTTTCTGTCTTCTCATCTTTGAATTTATTTCCTGATTAGCGTTAAACTTCAGGAATAAGGTTAAAACAGATATTGAAGTTGTAATACACCTCTCTTATTCATGCCGAAACTACTTAGACTCTGGGTAGTACAGGGTCTAATTAGTTTCGACATGAATTAGAGAGGTATATTATAGCTACAATATCAATTTTAACCTTATTCCTGAAGTTTGACGCTAATTAGGAGATAAATTCAAACATGGAAAGAAAAAGAAAAACAGTACACGAACCTTTTTTTTCAACCTACAAACTTTAAAGTCAATTTTTTTATTGACTGTCAAGTTTGAATAAGTTTGAATGCTCCGACTCCTATAAATAGTGGAAGATTTTCACTCATCCAATACACCTCACTTCTCCTTCTTCCTTGCTAGAGAATTTCAACAGAACTCCTAAGGTGTTGAACTGTAACAACTTTTTGAGAATTTTTGAGATCTTGTACTTTGCTTACAAGAGGTTAGGCTTTACCCTTAAGTCTATTCACGATCTTGTGAATAAGTCTTAAGGGGAGATAGGTTTGACCCTCGACTCCTAGCTACCCACGTGATCCCTCATCTTGTGCGAGTGACCGTGTTACCCCATATTTCCAACACAGTTCTCTAGTCAACACCAACACCCTGGTCCAACAGTTTCCCTCAAACCATATGTCCCATATCCCTCACCATGCATCTTTTTTGGGAAGATACCTTGTACAACCCCAGAAATTGCTCCCTCAGACGGGTTTGGTCAACCCAAATGTCATCCTAAAATAGAGTTTTTTTGACCCTCTCCTAATTTGATCTTGAGACATTGCTTGAAGCTGGTGTGAGCCGACCCCTCCTCTCTTCCCAACTTCTTAATGTCCTCTCATGCTCCCGGTTCTTGTAATCTGAATGGGTTAGGCAGGATATCTTCCCCTTCTTTATGGATAGAGTTGTCACCTTTCTCAACGGCACTCCCTCCTTAGACCCGTACATCCACCACCATTTAAACAACAGAGTTGTATTCTTCATAAGTACATCACCCACCCCCAATCCTCCTAGGGCGCTCGGCTTTTGTACGATCTCCCACCGTATGGCTGCATTCACCTTGACCCCTCCTGTTTCAACCTAAAAAAAAAAACCTAGCTTCTTTGAATACTTATTATCTCTCTTGCCACAAATGTAGTCATCTTAAACTATGGAAAAAATAAATTGGTAAGCTGTTTAAAACAACTTTTATCAGTACCAATCAGCCTGTTTTGGATGGACAGTTCGCTTTCCAGCTATTTGCTAATGACAATTTTAAGTGCAACCACAAGCATCATTTTTCTAGCGAAACTACAACCGGATACTACTCATACTTTTCAAAGACCGAACAAAAATATCTTGTATAGGGCTCTTTTTTTTTTCTCTCAGAAATCTCCTAAATATACCAGATGTCTAGAATTACTTTTTGATTAAGGTTCATTTTTTTATCTGGCTTTGGATCCCATTAGGTTGGATTCGGGTCACCTACTCTAGGTGTCTCCAGTTTCCTTTCCGCCTATATATATATATATATATATATATATATATATATATATATATATATATATATATATTTTAAACAGGTAAACAACAACACTAGGAAGCCCTTCTCTTAAGGGATCTTCCAAGCGCATCTTCATTTACAATAATCGATAAACACCTATGAAAACTATGATTGAAACAACAAGAGGAATCTATAGAAAGCCCAAATTTCACTAACCAATTTGCAGCACGATTCCCTTCACGAAGAGTATATTGAACCTGAATCTCTTCACAAAACGTCATAAAAACCCGGATATCTTCAACTAACTTAGCAATCTCCCAAGGCACACGAAAAACTCCCAAAATTGCATTAATAAGGACGAGATTATCCCCTTCCAAAACAAGTCGACGATGTCCTCCCTTAACTGCATCCCTAATCGCATTCCACATAGCCGTAACCTCAGCAACTAAGACTGAGGAAATCCCAATATTGAATGAAGCCACTTGAGTCACCCCCCCTCGATCATCCCTCATAATGTAGCCACCACCTGCTCCACTACGACTCCTAGAGCCATCAAAATTAATACGTCTGAAATTGTCTTGCTGAGGAGGCCTATGCCACGAAACCCTACGTGTCTTGGAGCAAGACACTGTTTAATTGTCTTGCTCCTTATGAAATTAATACGTATTATAACTTTTAATCCTAATATTTTTGACAAATAATATTAATCATTAATTATAAGAAACTTGAAATGTGTTGGCTACGCCAACAATTAAAATTTACACCCTAACGAATGAACCTCATCCGTTGGGCATATTTTAGACATTTTTTATAAATTTTAAAAAATATAGTTAAAATTGTGATTTTATACCATATATATATATATGTATATTTGTTATAGTTATAGAAACCAATCATTTTTTTTTTCAATTTAATTTACAAATATATAGGTTTTATACCATAACAAGACACTCAATATGTGTCTTGCCCAAAACATTTATCATTTTGGTGTGTATATATATATATATATATATATATATATATATATATATATATATATATATATATATATATATTACACTAATTACCATTTCTCACTACTCGTACTCTATATGACCTTTTATATGATAATCCACATTATATTTGCTACCTCTATTCTATTTTAGTTGACTTTTTAATTAAATTTTCTTGGTTTGTATTATTTTGATTTTATAATCCTAAAAATACTATTAATTGCTATTTTTTGAATTTTACCATTAACATTCACTTAATGAAGGCAAATATTAATAAATGTATTTAATTAATTCTTCACAACTATGAGTTAAATTTTAATTTTAGTAACATTGATTTTTTGCACACAAGATATATTAAACTCGAAATTTTTGAACCTTTATTAGTGTTTTTGGTAAAACATAAACGCAATATATAGTGTTTTGAACGATGACCATACAGCAAATCTAGGCTTTGAATCGGACGGCTAGCATGTGGGCATCATGTTCTACAAAGTTCTGGGAGGAAACAAATGGTGTGTCTTTGACGGAATTCGCGGGGCCCACAAGGCGGCCGGTGCCTTGGGCAACAAGTAGAGGACAGTTCAACTTCAAACATTAACAACAATAATAAAAAGGAAAACAAAATAAAAATGTGAAAAACACGCTAGAAAGATCAATAGAAAAAGCGGCCCATTCACGCCCTGCTTTTACACATACAAGATACATGCATGCCCAAACCTCTCCCTCTTTATTGGAACCTCCTTCCATATTTTCTCTCCCAACTTCTCCCAAAAAACCCTCTCTTTAATTATTTCTCCCTCAAAACCCTCTCCCTCTCACAGTTTGCCGCAGTTGTTGTGGGGAAGATGAGTTTTCACACATTCTTCCAGAGAGCTTCTAGAGCATTCCACGATCATCCGTCACTCTCCAAGCTTCTTGTAGTTGTCGCCGTCAGGTTTTTCCTCTGTCCCTTCACCTTTTTCTCATCTTTTTCTTTGCTTTAAGCTTTAGTTTCGTTTTTATTTCAATTTCTCCTTTGTTATTCAAGTTCAATGTGCATGTTGTTGATTTGTTTGGCCGCATTTGTATCGGTGATGTTGAATTCTGCATTGTACACCGCAATATTCAGCGCAATTATTTGGTTTACTCTATTTGTTGCAAGTACTGTTTTATTTTTGAACGTGGATCTTCTTTTAATGTATACAGTATCTGCTCTATGAGAAATAGGGAGCATTTGAATTGTATGTCGAGTGATATTGTTGTCGAGAGAAAGATTTCATGTTCGATTGGATGAAAACCTGAAGTATTTGTAGAGATCTTTTGTTGTTGAAAATTTTTCAGTGTTGGTTCTGTCGGAGCTGTACACATATCGTGCGATTCAATGAGTCCATCGCATGGCTTGTTCGATGCGAAAAGCAAACTCGTAGATGTTTCTATGTATTGGTTTTTTGATTAGGTAATTTAGGTTGTGCTCGTTTCTGTTAGAGCATAAAACCATTCTTGAGGCTTCAACCATCAGCTTAAGTTTCAAGCTCAAAGGCATTCGCGTTATTCCGTATCCTTCTACGACGATGTCCAATTTGGATGAACCATGACCTTAAGATATAGATTAAAACTCTAGATCGGAGTAGATGAACTACTTTTCCCATACTTGGTTGACAACATGTGTACAAAAATTAAGCAGTCAAATTAAGGGAACTGATATATGGTTCTGCTGATTGCTAGATCAATTTGTTGGTATTAGTTGTTCATATAGCTTCTTAATAATATATATGAGTTAGTGAAGGTTTTTTGGAGTTCCTCTACGTTAGACTACATTTTCATGTAAAATAATACATTAATGTTTCAAACGGATACAACAGATTATTTATGATCTTTGAAAATTTATTATTGTTTCTATTTTAAGTCATATTTTAAAAGATTTTTGTTTTAAATAAGCTTTAGTCACTGGAAATTTCCCGGATCGCTTAGTTTCAAAATTGATTGCTGCATTTTTTTTTCACAAATTTAGTTTATGTTAGGTTTGGATTGCACGTTCCTGAAACATGAATTGCAGGGCTATAGAGAGATCCCGTTTAATATGAAATAAACATTTGGTATGGGGAGCTTGCAGTTAGGTGAAACTTAATATTTGTATAATTTTAGTTACATTTACTTACCTATGTCATTTTAAATGCAATGTTCAAAGTAAAATATATTTGATATAATCTTTCACTATTTAATTATTATTTCTCTCAAACACACTCATTTTCTCTTTCTTTCCCTCCTTTTTTACTCTTTTCAAAATGATATGAGTATTAGAGAAAGACACTTTTGAGTGTCTTGTTATAACTATAATACCACATATAAATTATATAAAGTTATATTATTATTCATTTTTTTAATTTATTAAATAATGTTCAAAGTATACTTAAAGGATGGGGTTCATTCGATCGACTAAAGTGTCATTTGTAATTGTTTGTTAGCAAACGCATTCAAACTTCTTATAATTGATAATAATTAATACCTATCAAAAATTTATTGTCAAAAATCATAAATATTAATTTCATAAAGATAAGTATCATCACTTTTACTCTTTCTCTTTCACTTCAGATCAATTTTATAACATTTATAATTATGTTATCTAGTTTAAGTAACCAAACATTGTAATAAAATCACTTTTACATGATATTATATGATTGTCTACATTGTATATTTAATTCTGGATGATTTGCAAATACCCCTGAGATTTATGATATATATATACATCCAACTCCGATGCTTTTAAGTTAATATTTATCCACCTTAAGCTTTTTTGAACCAATTTCTTTTAGCTGTTTTTCTGATGAAACCAACTTTTTTGATAACTGTGTGATTTGTGATAATATTTGTTTGCTGAAATAACGATTATTTTAGCAAACAAATATCATCACTAAAGTTGCTAAATTTATTGGAAAATAGCTGGGTAAAATTCGTTCAAAAGTTTAGGTGTGTATAAACATAAACTCTAAAATATCGTAATTGAATTTATAAATGTCATAAATTTGAAGGAAGTATATACAAATTTTCCTTTAATTGAACCATATTATCACAATATCAAACCAGACTTTATGCAAGTGTATTTGGAATGATTGATCAACTATCATGTTTTGTTGAATGAAAAATTCAATAAATTCATCAATATCATCCATAGAAAACACACATGTACTTTCTACCGTTATCACAAGTATTTATCAGGAGCAGTGGCGGTTGTAGGCTGAGTAATGGCGATTGTAGGCTTTTTGATTAGGGGTGACCAATATACTATTATATTATATTCATATGATAAACATAAAATTTATAATATTTATCTCAAATTACACTAAATTTTTTTTTCCATGATGTTAATTGTGGTCATGACCATCCTTGGCATTGCTAGGGATCCGCCAGTGATTAGGAGAGAACATTTAATATGCTAATGCTACTTCTAACCATGACCTAGATACACACTTTATTTAGAGGAAGAATGCTAAATAAGTCGGTTGTAATATTTCAACGTAATAATGGATCAACGAAAAGGAAATGTAGGACTCAAATTTCAGCTCGTAAGTTACTAGAATTTATCAAGCTGGAGCAGTATGCCGCTGATTTAGCTAACCATAGCCTTGAGTAACTAATTGGCATCATGTTGGACATTTTGCAAATGTGCTCTTTGCCGTTAATTAAATCTTCTTACAAGTAGAAGTGTGCTACCAAATATGTGAACAAGGAATGCTTGTTTATGTTCTTCACTACAAATTTAAGTTGGATAAGATTGATCTGAGCAGCAGTTATTGAATAGCTTTGCTTGAGAAGTAAGATGAATTAGTTCAACAAAAATGAAAAATTGTAGAGGAAATGCAATCAAGGAGGTATTTGGCCCCTTGGCAGTGTGTTATGGTAGAGTTAAAAAAACTTTTACGAGAATGTCTTCCAAAATTTTCATTACTTGGCGCCAAAAGCTTTGGAAATTGTCACTTAAAATTTTGGAAAAATGAATTCCAAAGGAAATCACTTTCCCTTCTTCAAGGGAGGAAATTATTTTGGAATTTTTCTTGTTAGATTAGTTGTCAAATAAACTTTTTAATATGATAAGGTTGAGCAATAAAGCTTAAATAAGAATTTTAAATTTCAAAAATTCCCAGATGATTACGTTGTCACTTTTCATCATTAAAACTAATTAACTAAAACTTAAAAGTGAATAAAGTATGTATTTTAAGATCTAAATTTTTATATTCCATCAAATATATCACAACTATTATCGTTTTCGTTGTTAAAACTTATTGATGAAACTTAATTGTAAGAAATGAAATCAAACTTAGTTGTTGGATTTAAATTTTATACTAAGAAAAGCTTAAGTATAAATTTTGAGCTCAAACTAATTTATTAGTAATATATATCACCATTTATTTTGATATGTTCTCTATGCCACCAAAACAATTTGATACTTGGCACAATGGTTTAGATAAAAAGAATTTATAATATAATAAGGTATATTAAAAAAAGCATAAATACAACCTTTGAGCTCTAATTTTCTTCATTCGGTAACAATATAACATATAAGGCCACTTTTCAAGAAATTGTTTTCCCATGGAGCAAATAAGGAAAAATTTTGAGACCTTGGAAAGCTATTTTCATGGAAAATCATATTCCCTCCGAACAAACACACCCTAGCCTTGCATAATTTCCATTTAAAACAGCTTGCTTGTTGTCGAGTTTGGGCCCTCTAAATGGAATAGTATTGAAGTAGAAAATTGATGCTGTGGTTGGGTCTGAATTTTGTTATTAACATGTGATGATTAGAGAAACTAAGCTATAGTTTCTCAAGTTTTCCCTCGCTCTATAACCTGATTTGATGTTGTCCTGTATGTAGTGGAGGTGCTGGTGGGGGGCTGTTGGCTTACTCTGATTCAAATCGGTCCGAAGCTGCAAGCCTAATTCCTTCTGAAACTGTAAACAAGAAGAAGAAAATTGTGGTGCTTGGAACTGGGTGGGGTGGCACAACTTTTTTGAAGAATTTAAACAACCCCGAGTACGAAGTGCAGGTGATATCCCCTCGTAATTACTTTGCCTTCACTCCTTTGCTGCCAAGCGTCACCTGTGGTACAGTTGAAGCACGAAGCATTGTGGAACCAATTCGCAGACTTGTTAGCAAGGTAGAAAGACCACCGGTCTCTGTTTCTGTACTAAACTCCCCATACATGCAGCATAACTGTCTAAATCTTTATAGAGCTAATCTGATGTATTTCATTTCTCAGAAAAACGTTGATATTCGATTCTCAGAGGCGGAGTGCATTAGCATTGACCCTGCAAACAAAAAAGTAAATTGCCGCTCAACGCAGAATGCAGACTTGAATTCAAGAGCTGAATTTTCTGTTGAGTATGACTACCTTGTAATTGCTGTGGGTGCCCGTTCTAACACGTTTAACATTCCTGGTGTAGAGGAGAATGCCCATTTCTTGAAGGTCAGTAGAGGATGCATCATTAGATGAATGAGACTTTACATTGTTACCTTAACTTCAAGGTGTCTATTTACTGAATTCTCTCTCAATTCACATTTCCAGGAGGTAGAAGATGCCCAAAGTATCCGTCGCAACATCATTGATTGCTTTGAAAAGGCTGCCCTTCCCACCCTTAGCGATGAGGAGAGGAAGAAAATTCTACATTTTGTGGTCGTTGGTGGTGGCCCTGCTGGAGTTGAGTTTGCTGCTGAGCTCCATGATTATGTTAATGATGACTTAGTGAAGTTGTATCCCAATGTCCAAGATCTTGTGAAGATAACACTGTTGGAAGCTACAGATCACATTCTGAATATGTAAGGCCTGGTTCTTCACTTATGCATCTCTGGATGTTCATTTGGGTTTATTTTTTGAAACTGAGTTTATGCAACCCCCTCATATCTTGGCTTCTTACTTGTAGGTTTGATAAACGAATTACTGAATTTGCTGAGAAGAAGTTCCACAGAGACGGTATTGATTTGAAGACTGGGTCAATGGTTGTGAAAGTGACGGACAAAGAAATAACCACTAAAGCACTCAAGAATGGTGGAGAAGTATCATCCATACCATATGGGATGGTGGTCTGGTCTACTGGCATCGGAACTCGTCCATTCATCATGGATTTCATGAAGCAAGTTGGTCAAGTATGTTTTCTGAGAGGACCAAGACTACTTTCCATCAGGGCCCAAACTTAGTTTGCAATAACTTTAGGAACTCCCTGGTGTATCATCCAAGGGTGTTCCTGAGTGCATGGGAAGTCTGGCAAAGAATTAAAGAAAATTAATCTGTGTTCTGTTCATTCTACTGCAGGCAAACAGGCGTGCATTAGGAACTGATGAATGGCTGAGAGTCGAGGGTACTGAAAACATATATGCAGTTGGTGATTGTGCTACTGTAGTCCAACGTAAAGTGATGGTATGTTTATTTGTCTTTTTACACTTCCAAGTACAAGCTCTTTCATGAGATTTAGACCATTGTGTTGTGTATTAGGTAACATCTACCAGGATATATTGTGGAAGTCTTAGGTAGATATTATAATACAATAATCGACTCCCAGTGATTTACAAAATGATGGCAGGTTAAACCTTAAATCCTATAATAAAGCTCCAGAAGCATCTTTCAGAAGCTATTTTTCCTTTGCCATAAGTGTACCAGGTCTAACTTGATGCTATTTGTTTGTTGGATGAATCCGTGGCATTCACCATATAGCAGTTGATCAGATTGGTACTCATAATTCTTATCACAATTCCAAGTGTTTATGTGATATTTTAAGTGGCTTCAATTTGTTTGCAGGAAGATATTGCAGAGATATTTAAAAAGGCAGACAAGGATGACTCTGGAACTCTGACAGTGAAAGAAATGCAAGCAGTCCTTAATGATATTCTGGAAAGATACCCTCAAATTGAACTCTACCTGAAGAACAAGAAAATGAAGAGTATTGTGGATCTGATGAAGGAATCTAAAGGAGATAAGAAAAAGGAATCACTTGAGGTGAATATTGAAGAGTTCAGATCAGCCCTGTCAGAAGTGGACTCTCAGATGAAAAATCTTCCAGCAACTGCTCAGGTATGACTGCAGTCATGCAGAAATTAGACCGTACTGTGAAGCTGTTTCTTATTCAATTTGCTTATGAAACTCTCCATTTACAGGTGGCTGCCCAGCAAGGTGACTATCTTGCTGACTGTTTCAATCGTATGGAAATCTGTGAAAGGAACCCAGAAGGCCCCATCAGAATTAGAGGAGAAGGTCGCCACCGTTTTAAACCATTCAGGTTTAGCTTCAGCCTTATTTGATATCCTTTGCTGTTCTCTTTATTTGCCTTCAACAATGCTAAGCACTTTTCCATGCCACTGATCATAAAGTTAATATTAGATGGAGTAGTATTAGTAGTTGCAAATTGCAATTGATGCTTGTATGTGTTATAATATGGCAACTTAAGAAGTTTGATACTGGGAATCAGAAATCTGAGTATACTAAAACGGATTCTATGACAAATGTTAATGTATCGATCATGCTTGACATGCTTGTTGGTACCAGGATTAGTTTGATATAATTAAGATTACTGAACCATGTGATGACTGGTAGTTGATACATTACATTAACCAGAATGATGAACTGAGGATTACACCTTTATCAGGTATAAGCATTTTGGACAATTTGCCCCACTGGGAGGAGCGCAAACAGCAGCTCAGCTACCTGGGGACTGGATTTCCATTGGGCGCAGCACCCAGTGGTTGTGGTATTCTGTGTATGCCAGGTACTCCTTTTTTCTGAACCCCCCCCCCCCCCCCCCCCCAAAAAAAAAAAATGTTAACTAAAAGCTTGTAGTTTTGTAGAGGGTTGGGAAGATAATATCAAGTTAATAATATCATCTCTTTAACAATGGATTGCAGCAAGCAAGTGAGCTGGCGTACAAGGTATTGTGTTGTTGGAGATTGGATAAGGGGGACTTTCTTCGGAAGGGACACGAGTCGCATATGAATCTTTCCTCCTGACCATCCAACTGGAGTAGAGGCTCTGATCAACAATCTTCCACATGAACATCGGAATGTTACATGGCACAACAATTCTCATTTCTTCATTTTGCTAGGGCCACTGGAAAGGAAAGTGGCAAATTTTTGTTTTAGTTACTTGATACATTCTTTCACATTGGTTGTGGCAAAATTTTGTTTTCTTCACTTGATACATTCTTTCGTATTACTTGATGGCTACAACTACAATAACGATTAATGAATGCCTCCGAAGTCCAAATTTTGAGTGGTTGACCAAGAGAAATTAAATGTCTTTCTTTTATGTTATTCTTACTAGTTTCTTTCCTGTTCTTTTGAACTATTATCTGTTTAAGGCTCCGTTCTTTTATACGATGCGGTCCGATGTGATAATGTTGCGGTACAGTGCAATTTGAAAAAGTGTAGTGAAGTGTGGTGAGTTGTTGTAAGTTGTTGTGAGAGATGAGTTAGGTGGGATAGGTGGGGAGAGAGAATGTCAAAATTAGAGGAGAAAAGTGAAAAGAGATAAAAGTAAGAAGATATCTTGGTAACGATTGTGGTAAAATGTGGTGGAGTGTAGTGAAGTGTGGTGAAATATTGAGTAGTGCGGTGTGGTGCGATATGACACTGCAAGTTATCACATACATTAAATTGTAATGGAAATGACCGTACAACATTAAAAGGTTATCTCGCTACGGGCTGCAAAGGAAAAACAGTAATGTTAAAGTGCTAGTTGACTCTAAATTCGCATTGCTCCTCTCACAAAGTTAAAAAGACGAACTTGACCATGACATCATTGTTGGAGCTGGTAGGAACTTGAACAACAAAAACAAAGCCAACTGTAACAACGTAGAAGATAGGATAACACTATCAACACCTTACATTTATCATCCTGCAGATACTAAGAAAATTCAAATATTTGTAAAGAAACATTTACATGAATGGTGTATTAAAAGAATAATGAAAATTCAAAAGGGTAATAGTGGCAATCACCTTCACATGAGTAGTACAATCGTCTTTTATTTAAATTGTTGATTTAAATTATTTCCCCCAATGTCCTACATCGAGGCTATGAAAGAATAAAATATATATAGTTGTTGGGTTTTGTGGCCTATTGAATTCTCGGCGGGGTACAAAACAAGAGCAGAATTAACAAATATCGCGAGCAGGCTAATCGACGCTACTAGTGTCGAAATCGGCACTACCAGCGCCTAGTTGCACCAAGAGACGCTACTCCCTTCTTCCGAACGCTACTAGCGTCCAAGTCAGCGGCTATCACAGAAGCTACCAAATAGGAGACGCTGTTAACGCCCGAAAGGCGTTGCTAGCGTCCGAAAGGCGCTGCTAGCGTCTTAGGCCCTAATATCGGCTGCGGCGGAATTTGTCTCATGGGCTCTTAGGTTAATTATGTTTTAACCTAGTTTTCCTTCTCTCACTATCAATATAAATATTACACGTGTATCTCCACCATAATCACGGTCCGGAGTGCGGCGCATGGCGCACGACACTTGGCCTCGTCGAGCACGGCGAACAATGATCGAGTTATAGAGAGTCAGAGAGGGAGAAAATATTGAGAGGGAAAAATGTCTCACCAATATTTTCGATCCCAATTGTATCCCGAGAGAGAAAGATTGTGAGTTGTGAGTGACAGAGATTGTGATAGTAATCTCCTCTGTTGTAGATCGCATCACACTCATGTGATAGTGATCGAGTTGTACTCCTCCTTTCTTATAGTGGATTGTTTTCTGGCTGTCGCCGTCCGTGGGTTTTTCTCCGAATTTTTCGGTTTCCCACGTAAACCTTGTGGTTGTGTTATTTTATCGCTCTTATTATTTTGTTCCTGAATTTTCTCGTAATTTCCATCATCTTAATTCGATTTATTTATTTCGCTTCCGATGTTACCTTGCTATTTTTTCCCTAACAATAGTTTGTAAATTAAAAAATTTGAGTACTGCTAATGTAATGAAAAATCACGCCTTTAATTTGTGAATTCTATCATATTGAAGAAGGTTTTCTCATTAGAATATCGTTTAACATTGTCTCTTTAAAATGCATTTATTTTTAGAAAAATACGTGCATAACATATCGACAAGGATTACTTCATTGGAGATTTTGCGGAACCGAGGGAAATAAAATGCTATTGTTTAAGGTGATTAAAGAGGAGGGTTAATATTATTTTTGAGGAACCTTCCTCTTTTTTTTTTTTTTTTTTGAAGAATGCAATTATTATTCTTATTATTATATAGAAAATACAAAAGGTAATTGCCAATTTTCATAAATTACAATCAATAATTAATAAAGTGTTACAATATTAATGAAAAATTGAAGACAATTGTATAAAAAAAAGGCCCAAATTAAGAAAGGTAGAAAAAGAGGAGAACGTATATTAAAAACAAACTGCAAATAAAAAAATTAATCCTTCAAAATAATATGATATCTTCTCCCTCAAAAAAAAAAAAACATGATAACAAAGAACTTATGAAAATCAATTAAGAGATCTCAAAAAAATGAAAATCATTTAAGGTATATCAAAAATAAATAAATAAAAGCACTCATTAATTATAATTTCAGTTACTAATAATTTTCCGAAAGATAAATATTTCATGTGTTTCTTTTATTTATTTTTTTTAAAAACAACGAGAAATAATTAACATTTTAAATTTTTTTAGGATAGTTAGTAAAAAATTAATTAGGATCCATGCATCCTATTAACATCAAGTGAGATACAACACGCTAAAAAATCCTAGCCTCCTCTTTTCTTTTTCTCTCTAGAAAATCCTAGCCTCAATTTCTTTGGAAAGGCTGCCATTGATTTTTTGTCGATGATAAGCCCTAATTTGATTGATTTCTACCCCAATTATTAGTTTGATTTTACGTTTACACAAAGAAAATTAGTCTCTTCTTTTGTGAGAGATTTTTGTACCCATATTTAGGGTTTTTAGTCTCTTTCTAGAGCTTTTGTTCAGTTGGTGTGGTTTAATACATTGGATGAAGATCGACTTTCAAATCGCTATAGCACGAGTTGTGAGGTTCTCCATTAATGGTAAAGATGCAGAGTCATCGAAGAAAGATTTAGAGTCATCGAAGAAATCGGAGCCGAACGTCAATAAGATTAGTATTAGTTATTTGGAAGTTGAATTTCATATCTATGTTTTAGATCTACAATTGTTCAATCACGATTTTCATTGTAAGTGTCGTGTGTCTTGTTATTAATGAAATCGTTATGTTTGGTTTCAAAAAAAAAATTAAATAAATTTAAAAATCAAAATTTGAATTTAATTTAATGTTAATGGTGTGTGTGTGTGTATATATATATATATATATATATATATATATATATATATATATATATATATATATATATATATATATATATATATATATATATATATATATATATATATATATATATATATATATATATATATATATGGGAACGGATCCAGTAGGAAGGGACTTCGTGTAGGAAGGTGAGAAGGGAAGATCAGGGCCATCCGTTACAGATCCAGCTGCTGAGATGTGATACACACACATGTGCCAAAAAAACCAAAAACCATTACTAGAAATATTGAAAACAGCGAGTGGTTTTGCTATTAAAAAAAAATTGATTAATATCCATCAAAAATGGTAACAGCCGTCTGATCTCATGCAGTATCTTTTAGTGCCCAAAAATAGCATATCACACATTCTGGAGAATTGAACGAATGCTCGCAAGACTCCATTGAAGAACTGAAAAATATTGGCAGTGATCTCAGTAGTTGGAAAAAAAAAGAAAGCAAGAATCCATTGAAGTTGAACGACTGCTGGCACGTATTAATCAAACTACACAAATCAATGGCGTCAAACAGGTATGACCATCGATTTTTTTTGTTTTTCTGTTCATATAGATGCGTTGTTTCACGTGTTTGTCGATGATAATGACATTTGTATAAGTATTGATCGTTAATGGCGTCTCTTACCACATGTATGTCGGAAAAAATACAGTGCGAATGATTATTGAATAACCTAGGCATAGGTGTGTCGATATGCAACGTCCACATTCAAACTAGAGATACATACCCCGATGGCTAAATCATGCCCACAGTAAATATTTTGGACACGGTAATCATATAATTCATTTTGAATGTCATGCATGTCGTGTTATATGATATGTATAATGCATACAATTCAATTTGAATGCATGTAACTCACTTTTGAATGTCGCTGTAGTGTTACCACATTGTCCATATTGTGTACACTGTGCGAATACATCATATGTTATCATGCACACATCGAATCCCAACTAAGGTACTTGTACAAAGCATCGCGTATGTGGTCACAGTGACGTATTGAAGTTGTGATAATGGCATGGGGTAGTACGTCATCAACATACCTTATTGTTATCGGTGATGACTTATCGATCAAACACGGTTGTTTGGGTGCACTGTAATATGATATTTTCATCATATACAAATGTATAATGAATATGGCTTCATACGATATCCTGTGACAATGTGTTTGATAACGGCATAGTTTGTTCATTGCAGTTTGGATGAAGTTAGTCATCGCAACTACGTAGTGCCACTCCCTGTAGCGCACAACGACGGCACCAGTGTGACTATCTACTGGCCTCGTTGTGACAACGAAGAAATTGTTCCGCACATGAATAAGTGGTTCAAAGATTTGGATGCTACCAAGAAATTCTACGAGAATTATGCAATAGCGGCCGGGTTTAGTGTGCGGAGTGGCACGCACACCATTGGGAAGACTGCACGAGGTGGGGAGTGGAAGTATTATTATTGCACCCGTCAGGGGCATCGACAAAAGAAAGACAATGAATTCGAAATTGTGACTACAAACAGTTTGCACGTTGACCACGGTAAGGGGAAGGGGATTGTCGGCAGCTCCGATGACATTGCCCACAAAACGTCGATGTCCAGACGTAAAGTGCCGGAGACACGTACATATTGTGAAGCAATGATGGCGGTGCAGACGGTGGATGACGGGGTGGGGTTCGTAGTTCACAGATTAACATTGTCGCACAACCACCCGTTGATGACACCGAGTAGAACACACTTTAACAAGACAACGAGGAGGGTCAATTCACTGCAGAAGGACCTTGTGAACCAGTTCAATCGAGCAAACATTGGCGCATTGAAGGTGTTCCATGTGCTGAAAGAGTGTGTCGGTGGATATGATAACATCGGATGCACGCAACAGGATATGAAAAATTATTGGCGGAATATGAAAGCAGTGCTAAAGGATAACAACCCTCAAATGTTGATTGACGCACTCCAGAAACGCAAGAGGGAAGATCCGGGGTTTTACTACGCGCACGAGTCTGATGAGCATCAGCAATTGTGCCACGTGTTTTGGTGTGATTCGACATCCCGTAGGGATTACATGTGCTATGGGGACTTGTTGTCGTTTGACACGAAGCAACAGACAAACAAGTACAATATGGCGTTCTGTCCGTTCACTGGGTTAAACAACCACCGGAAGCTTGTGTGCTTTGGGGTTGGACTAATTAGGAACGAACAGATCGATTCGTTTGAATGGCTTTTTGAGAAGTTCCTCGAGGCGATGCACGATAACCATCCTAAGACCGTAACCACTAATCAAGACCACGCAATCAAGGCTGCAGTTCGTGAAAAATTCACTCATTCAAAACACAGGTACATGTTACTGATAGATGATTATAATGCAACCGTTATAGTTTGTACAATTTCATTATATACTATACTGCACACACACTGTGTGGATGCAATGGCCACATTGTTGACAACACGTTATGGTTGTCGGATGGGGCCACACTGAATCTTCAATTTTTCTGCATACGCTATTGTCATTGCGGTCTGATGCACATTTACTTTTTTGTAGAATGTGTTGTTTATTTATTTTAATCGGATGCAAACACATATTATTGGAATGGGGCCACAACCAGTTTTACGATGTCCAGTGTCCGATGTATTGTGCATAATGATGTGTAGGCCACAATGTGCATTAGGTATCCACACTATTTATCACATGTCAGCAGTTACACTATTTTTAACTTGGGCCACATAAGGTGGCAGATGTCCACACTCGTGTGTATACTGTGGTATAATGTGTCGTTTATTTATCGTACACCGATACGCACACATCATCCAACACGGGCCACGATGGATTTATGATGTCCAACGTCCGATGTATTGTGCACACTGATGTAGTGGCCTCAATATGCAATAGAGATCCCCACTATTTATGTCGTGTCGGCACTTACTGTCAACCATGAATGACTTTTTTAGATGTCCACACTCGCATGTTATATTAGGTCACACATAGATGTGATGTTGTATATGTCATACAACCGTAACATTATGCTTATTTTATCTCTGTCCAACCCTCTCACCCCCCCACGCAGGTACTGCATGTGGCATATTATGCGGAAAAACTCCGAGAAGGTTGGGCGTTTTTTGAACAGTTTCGAGGAGTTCCAAGAGGAGCTAAAGTAATGCGTGTGGGCTTCAGAGGACGGCGATTAATTTGAGCAGAAATGGAGTGAGATAATGCTAAAGTATGATTTGGAAGATAACCCTCACATGGACGAATTGTGGTATATTAGAGAAGAGTGGGTGCAGGCATATTTTCGTGATCAACACCTAGGTGGGATGCTACGGACAACATCGGCATCCGAGAGCCAGAATGCCGTGTTTGCAACACTGACCTGCCCGACACTGAGTTTTGTTGAGTTCTTACTGAGGTATGAACATGCAGTGGATGCACAACGACATAGGGAGAAAGATATGACGAATAAGTCTCTGACGTCCATCCCAGTTATGAAAACTGAGCTCGCAATCGAGGACCATGCTAGACAGCTGTACACGCATACTAACTTTTACGTTTTCCAGGAGAATCTAAAGCTTGCGTTGTATGAAGTAGATCAGTGGGGGCCCACGCAGGCTGACGGGTGTGTCACATATGATGTACGCGATATGAAATCGAACAAGGTGAGGCATGTTGTGTACGATCCAAACACACACGATGCGACGTGCGAATGCCCCTTTTTTTATCTTCAAGGTATCATGTGTCGTCACATGATATCTGTCATGCGGTTTCTACCAGAGATTCCATCGTAATTCATCCACAACAGGTGGACAAGGATGCCAAAAGCAATCCAGTTTTCAGTGTTGATCGTGACCTATCTGTGGCAAAGGCCACCATGGAAGAGGTGCGTGCAAGAAAAGCTGGAGCTTGGGCCAAAATTTACATGTGTATGGATACAGTCGGGAACGACCCTGATCGGTTGGGCATGATGGATGGACTACTCGATAATGTACTGTCCAAATTGAGCGTTGGTCTAGATGGATATGGCGATAGGAGGCTAGCAGACGATGTTGAAATATGTTTTGGAGTCCCGGTCCCCGGTGAGGCATCCATAAAACCACATCCCCCGTCGATACCAAAGGGCCGAGCAAAACGGAAAATGAGCGGCATCGAGGCTGCAGTGCAGCGAAAGGCGTCGGCCAGAAGATGCCATTTCTGTGACCAAATAGCCAACCACGATAGTAGAACTTGCCCTGAGCGCCGCCAGTGACGATTGATTTATGCGGTTTGAATTTAAATATGTTTTGACAATGACCAATTGATAGATTATGGGATAATGTTTTTGACCACGACATTGTTTAAATATATGTCAACATCATTATGTTATATGAATGTGCGAGTTTTTGATTAATTTTGTAGTTTAACCATGACCATATTTTTTTGTATATGACCACACCATCACAGTGTTTATATGCATGTCAAAGGTTGTGGCCCTAATAACGTTGTCGAGCAAAACGTGGTGTGTGGTGAGATGATGGTAATTTAATCACACTAAATAATCGACAAATGCCCACTTGTATTATAATAATGAACACCTTTAACACATTAGCCACAATAAAGTTTGTCAGACCACACTGATGTAACAAAGACCTATGTTTATCTTGCTTGTATTAGAAAAACCCAATTGTTATGGTTGATTAACCATGACCAGACTGTTTTGAGGCCAATCACATTGATAAATGTGGCCTTATTACACCAATTCTTGATTGTATTTTAATAATGAAGTTGAATATGACACCTAGAACATATTGGCCACAATATAGTTTACCAGACCACACTTACTACTTTGGTTGATTAACCATGACCATATTGTTTTGTATATGAATATACAATCACAATGTTTATATGGATGTCAAAGGTTGGGGCCATCATGACGTTAGTGTGCAAACGTGATGTGTGGCGAGATGATGGTAATATGACTAAACTAAAATCATTGTCAGTGACCAGTTGTATTATAATAATGAAGTTGAATATAACAGATAAAACAAATTGGCCACAATAAAGTTTGTCAGACTACACTACGGTTTATCTTGTTTGTATTAGAAGAACCCTTGTTTTGGTTGATTAACTATGACCATCGTGTGTTTGAGGCCGATCATATTGATAAATGTGACATTATTACACCAATTACCACGTGTATTCTAATAAAGTAGTTGAATATAACACATATAACACATTGGACACAATATAGTTTAGCAGTCCACATTGACTGAATTGGTTGATTAACCATGAACATATTGTTTTGTATATGACCACACAATCACAATATTTATATGCATGTCAATGGTTGTGGCCATCATGGCGTTATCGTGCAAACGCGGTGTGTGGTGAGATGATGGTAATATAACCACGCTAAGATCATTGGCAGTGCCCACTTGTAGTCTAATAATGAAGTTGAACATAAAACATGTAATTTATCAGTGCTCACTTGTATTCTAATAATGAAGTTGAATATAAGACATGTAATAAATTGGCCACAATATAGTTTATCAGACCACACTAATTTAACTAAGAAATATAGTTATCTTGTTTGTACTAGAAAAACCCTTGGTCTGGTTGACTAACCAGGACCAGATTGTTTTGAGGCCTATCACGTTGATAAATATGACCTTATTACACCAATTCCCACTTGTATTCTAATAATGAAAGTGAATATAAGACATATATTACCATGATCACAATATAGTTAATCAGACCACACTGATTAAATTGGTTGATTAACCATGACCATATTGTTTTTTAACTGAACACACCATCACAATGTTTATATGCATGTCAACGGGTGTGCCCATCACGGCGTTATTAGAATACACCGATGGCAACTTGATCGCATTATTGTGTTTGTCAGGCCATACTGATGCGAAAATCATGTACCGACGATGTTTTGACATATATGTCAATATCACAATGTTATATGAATGTGCGGTTTGCAACAAAAGACACCATACGACATATTTTTGCTTCAAAAATGACAATTGGAGCAGATAATTGTCACTACACTACAAATGGATTGCCACAAGTTTATAATTTGTGCAACAAACCACGCCCAAAACAAAAAAGACCAAAAACCACATGTTCTAGGTGGGGCAGGACATGTGATATGACGAACTGGGATGCTCCTCAAAAACTATCTGCATGGTGATTAAGCACCTTCGACGAAGCCCACCGATCGGCGTTCCCAAACAAAGCCATCTGCTTCTCGTTTTCTTTGTGCATCGCCAAGTGGTAACAGTAGTTGATTCGTAGCGAACGTATTTTTGCCGCTCTCACCTGTGCCGAATATATTAAAACAAACCAAACACAGTTAATGGGGATGCCAATATTATCATGTTCTTTAATAAAAACAATAATATGTTGTGGGGGAGCCCCCTCACCAGTGGCGTGTCGTCCTTCTTGGACCCCGTCACCTAGTTTGTTTGCTGGCCAAAGAACGTCTCCATGTGGTGCATGCAATAAATGCCGCTGTCTACACCCTGGTCATTGAAGCGCCATCCCATCGCCGGCCTCCTCAAATCACTGTCACGGACGATCATCTCAGCAAAGGGATTCCCGGCATGGGACAGAAATCTGCGGACAAGTGTGCTCTACGACAAACAAGCATATCAAATGTCATACACGTAATATAAATATTCAAAAATTATATTATATATGATGTCATACACGTAATATATATATTATGTAATATATGGGGAGCGAATGTGGCCATATTCATAAATTATATTATATATGATGTTATTAACCACAATATGCTCAAGGTGGCCATATGCAACGCCAACGAGGGTCCGGGTGTTGTCGTGATTATCGATCAAGAATATGCAGCCACGTTTGATGTCGGAACTCCAAAGGAAGTATCGATCGTCTATCCTCGCGGGCACGAACACATATGACGCACCGCAATTAATAACCTACACGAAACAAATCACAATGAACACTTCATAAAACGTAATAATCAATATAGTGGCATCGACAACATACGTGATTAACTCGAACACGTGCGTGACAAGGCATATAAACATTATACATTCAATTGTATCTCGTGCCGTGTGCGTGGCATGGGTAAAAAGGTAATGTCTCGTTCTAATCTAAGATATACTTCAACTTTAAAAAGAATATTATTCCTTTTTTACCCTTCATCTATATTGTTATTTAACTTTTTTTGAGAAGTAAAATGGTTTTCTTTTAACCACTTTCTCTTATTTCAGGTTAGTTGTATTTTTTTTTCTTATTTTGAGAAGTAATATGATTTTCTTTTAAGTACTCGGCAAATGTGTGTACATTCGATTAGTGTGCGGACATAAACTAAACACGTCGTTGTTTGACATACACATCAAAGCGTGGTTCACGTACTGATTGTATGGACATGTTTCTATTATTTGTGGACATACACGGAAGGTGTGAACTCGTACTGCCTATGACTCATGTTTAGTAAACACGAACATATATAGTTTGTTACCCATCAAATGTGAATCATACTCAGTTGGTATGTACAAAAATAAATTTGTTTGTTATGGGGATAGTATAAGTAGCGTGTATATCACATGACGTAAGTGTGAAAACATGTAAATGTGAACCAATAATGATAATGCCTCGATCGTTTACTAATTTTGCACAAACTATTATAGTTGTAACTACGGTATCAGGATCCAAATCCATACCATGTCTATTTTCCGTATATCAATCCACGGGCATCTGTTGAGTTCAGCTGACACAGACGAAATGAACACCTCGGTTGCTCTATCGGACAATGCATCCCCATCGAACCCAATTTCAAACAGATCACCCTGAATGTATGTCATTACAAATGTATCAGGCATTGCGGTAAGAAATAATTGAACAAATTAACTTCATGGTCGTGTGGTACTTACAAAACATCGTGTGGGGATGAAAAATCTGAGTGGGGCATTTTCAGATTTGATCAACTCGTCGTCGTTCAGCATAGACGCGTGGATGTCGATTATTTTTGGTGACAACTGGTTGCCGGGTGCAAGAGATCTAAAATGGATCCTCGCAGCAACGACATCCCCACGAACATAAACCAACTCCCTGTTTGTCCATAGATGTCACAACATACAACAATCGTCAATAACACGGTCCCGGACAAATGCAAATTATAATTTTAAACATTTGCTTCTTACCTCGGGTTTTGATTTAGTGCTTCATCAGTCCCCATAAAAAGGTAATTACTGACAATCTTGTGGGCCTTTTTATGCATAGGGTCCATCGAAGTCTCTCTTACACAAAATGGCGAGCACAACGCACGCCCTGGACGCGACTGATCTCGTATAGGATTGCGGCGCACCACCGGGCCAACTGGATGGAAATCCATGACGGTCATCTTGCCATGTTCGTTGTCAAGCACGACACGTGGGGTTATATGAACTTGCCTCGCAGTGGCCGTGGGCGTTGCGCGCGAGCCAACGATAAGTTGTCCAGCCGGTGTCATTGCGGAGATGGGGACAATTGAAGACGTCGACCTTTTTGATGACCCCCCGGATGATGTGTTGCTCGAAACGCGGTTCGCCGAGTTGTTCGGTGTGGTGAAAGACGAGGTATGCACTGACACTGAGCTGCCTTTGGTTTTCGATGCCCCGGGGGGTTGGTCATACTGGGGCCATCTTGTCCACTGTATGGCGCCATATCAACCGCTCGCCCCAATCCACCCGACGATGTGCAATGTGTACTGGTTGGTTTCGGGGTGACGGTACGTTGTGCGTCCACAATGTGATGTTGTCACAAGGGTGCCGCCCCCACAGACCTCTCAACATGGTCGACACTAGATGCATTTGCACTGCCACCAGATGTGTGTGACGGTGCAGCCGCATCAATACCTGGGTTGGTGACCGGTTCATTTGCATGGGTGCAGCCCTTACCCGTGAAAAGTTGTCGTGACTGCACCGCATCAACCACCCATCGCCCTCCATCGCCCGACTTAGATGGACTTTCATCTGAATCGCTCAGCAAACACAGGGTGCAGGTGCGTTCTGAATTCTGACCTTGGCATCTACCGCATCTACCGCATCTAATATCTCACCAACCTGTGAAGAAAGCCAAAATTGGTTACAAACATCATGTGAACGGCTTATGTATTTATGTCCATATTTATACAAGCGAAATCCACACTAACATTCTTATCACACCACATCGAATGCACCGGCAGACCACACTGTCTGCATTGACGGACAACACTGGTTGTAGCGTCGGTCAAAATGGAAATAGTTTTGCAACCACCCACCGATGATTTTACAAAACACAGTAATATCATACATTGTATTAATAGTGCAAAATGCCAAACAGTCCAATACACGACGTTACTAACATTGATGGACCACACTGACATATTTTGTCAAACAATACATCATATTGGGCATGCGTGGAAAATGTGCAAGCACACAATGTATAAAATAACATAAACGAATGGGCACAAGGAGGATTTACCATTGGATGGTCCGCATTGCGGGAATGTGGGGGTGCCAATGCGAACTGTGTCTGATGCGGACCTGTTTGCACCGGGATTGTGTGCCACGTTCGGCTCAGGGTGCACGCTATGTGCATTTGGCTCACCACCCCTACCGAAAACACAGTACACTAAAGTGCTGACCTGCTGGCGAACCTCGTTTATATCATCATGGTCGTTGTAGAAGTTTGATATGTGAGCGACTTGCTTTTCCACGGTAACCTTCGAGGTTGCCCAATCCTGCAAGAATTTTCCAAATAGCCGGACGTCATCCTGCATATTTTAACCAGACATTATTCAACACAATTGATTAACTCACAAAACCCAACAGTCAGACAAAAAAATATTGCTGGGCCACAATAGTTACACCCTCGGACCTCACATCAGTAATATACATAACGATATAATGTTAATCGGTGTTACGTGGAGCTAAATGTCCAAGTGACTTCGCAACGCAACACCCGGTATGAGGGGTCGCATCGTTGCCACGCTTGGACGGGGGAGTATCTCGCCCATACCAAACCCTTCGGGGCCTAGCTCCTGCATCATCCTACTATCCACCTTATCGCGTGTCCATGCAAACATCGTTGGCAACCCCCGAACGGCCGGGCGGTCTTCTCAGACCAACCTGTCGAAATATAGCATCTGCAGCCGTACCAGGAAAACAAATATGTCAAGCCGCATATGCAAACTAGTTAGATCAATACACACATAAAGTATCGATTGCCTTACTAAAAGAGGCACTATTGGCCCCGTGAACGAACTGGAAGGCTTCTTCCTCTTCGACCTGACTGCGGTCTTCAGCTGGCTAACAACATACCTGCACCAAGTTAGGTTCTTGATATTTTCAACATGTATGATGTTGGGTAGGAAGTCGGTTGTGCAGTATCGTTGCGAGTTGCGATGGGTGAATGATGCAACCATGAAAAGCACAACATTCCTTTTGAACTTCTTGCTTTCAGCTCGTAGCGTTACGATATGTGCTGGCATTCTTGCAACGTGCGGTGTGCCGTTGTCCAGATTGTACTCAGCACGCCACTTGGCAAGTAGACCCTCAACCTTCTCCGCATCTGCCCCGCCCACCCTTTCCTCAATGATGGGGATTGAGCCACGTGGAAGGCCCGTAGTAATGAATATGTCTTCCTCAGTGACCTCTAATTGTCGACCACCACCAAGGTCGAGTATCATTGTGTCTGGGTCGAGGTGTTCAACAAGCCATTTACACAACCTGCCAGGCAGGAGCTTCATCTTTACGTTTAGGAACCCGCCAAAACCTAGGTCTTTTATAACTGATTCTTGGTCCGGGGTGATGTGATCAATGAGATATATCAAAGGTTTGGGGGACATCCTGGTGGGGAATGCTCTGTCTGTCCACTGCTCTGCATTGTCATCCGCATTTGCAACTGATTTTGCCTGCAATGCACCATAAAATCATGTTATCTTTAATCCTCCGCTTCACTAAAATTTGGATTTTTGTGAAACTAAAACTAAAGAAATTGAAAGACAAGAACCGAAAGAAAACAAGAACTTGAAGAAAAGAATTGCATTGATCTTGGAAGAATTGAATTACAAATGAAAGTTTAAAGAATACTTAAAGAAAACTAAGAACTAAGCCATGGAATTAATCCTAAAGAAAAAACTAAGATAAAAACTAAAGCTAACTAATGATAATATCTAATGAAATATAATAGTTATTATATAGAAAAGGAAAGGGAAGGAAAATAATACAAAAAGAATCCCCAAAACCCTAGTTTGAAACGGCGCACAAAGAGGGCCCAAAATTTTTCGGTATTGGCGGTTTATATTTTCTCTCATGCGACCGAAGCGGTACTGGTAGCGAATCTGGCGCTTGCAGTGCCTGTTCTCTTCACGTTGGATTTCCGAAAGGAAGCGGTAGCGGCGTGTCTGTAGCGGCGCTGTCCTCTCTCGTTGGATTTAGAAGGCGTGTTGGTAGCGTCAGCGCCGTGAGAAGCGTCTCGTTGCTCTTCTTCGCCCCTTTCTTTCATCTTATTCTCCTCTTTTCTTCTTCTTTTCTTCAATTTTCTTTACTTCTCCATAAATTTTGACTAAGACCTGTAAATCATACTAATTTTCCAATCAAGTGAAGAAATCACAAACAAAAATACTTAATTTACGGTCTTAATTTGGCTCAAAATGAGACCGAACAACACTTCCACACAAAGGTTTGCTCGCCCCGAGAAAACTAAAACAAGAAAGAAAATAAAACTAACTATCCTAACTCACTTTCGTAGGAATCACGGTTGCATTTAGCATATGCAACAAGCCCTTTAAACCCCTTGGTAGCCCAAGTGGACGAGGAAGGTCTCGTGAGGGTTTATAGCAACTATACCCACAAAAGCCGAAGGAAAAGAAAAGAAAAAGTAGACTCAAATTAAAAAGAAAGGAAAAGACTCAAGAAAGAAACAGGAAAAAGAAATAAAAGAAATAAAAGGGTTACAAATACAACGAAACACCCCCTGAGGCTAACCAATCAAACACATCAATCCATGAAGCAAATACCCATATCAATCTGGAAGAGAACAAAATCAGTGTAAAATAGATAGAATGAAGTTTTCGAAATTAAGTAGAGAGAACAAGTACTTTAGATGCGAAAAACCGCCAACAGACTTAAGATAAATGCAAATATGCGCGGTTGGTTATGGACGTAGGCCAGTTAAAAGAGCAAACCTCACTTTAGGATAAAAATTGAACGCTCAAACACTCAAATTTGAATGTGTATGTGGGTCTTTCTCATACTCAAACCAAAAGAAACAACCTACCATAGGCTTGGTAAGAATCTCGCTCTCCACTGCTAGTATGCAAATACATAAGTGACAATCAAGAGGACTTTTAGGGTTGTAACGAGGCTTAGGTTAGGAAAAAGGAGTGGTTATATTTGGGTATGAGGAGTTAAAGAGCCATGCTTGGATTGATTTTTTTAAATACATTACTCTCAACTCACCTTCTTGCTTAATTTAAGCTAGGAACTCAATTCTCCCTCATTAAGAATAAAACACCTTATCAAACTTTACAACTGGGTCAAAAGCTTTAAGAATTTTTAATTGAGTCTCCCTTAATCACCCTTCTCTTTTGAATTCTTTTTTTTCTCATTTTTTTCCTTTTTGTTCTTTTTTTCTACTTCTATTTTTGGTGGGTGGTCAAGGGACAAGAAACACGAATATATAAACTTAGCTTCAACCTCAATATATCAAAATAACAACATAACCAATTGGTTAACTCATAATAATTGGGATATGTAATGTGTCCCAATTCAATTAAAATAAAAACTACAACCCCACTATCTCAATTCCATTCACAGCAACACCGAACCAATTTTCGCTCCCAAAATAATGAATTCTCAAACATCCAAGCAAGGCAAAGGGTAGGAATTAATAAAAGTCATGGCTTGTATTGTCAGGGTTTCATCACAAAAAGAAAGGTAATCAAAGGCTAGGCGGGGCTAAAGAACGGTAATAATATTGTTATGGAGGCTGTTTGGCTATGTAGTTCAATTAATATAGAAAAAGAATGCCTCAATCATATTGTCACAATATGTAATGCAAAGATGCAATTTCAAACAAGATGCAAAACAAGTTCTAGAGGTGCAACTAGTGGTGGAGTCACTCAAGGAAATAAAAGAATTGATAAAAGTGATCAATTCATACTTTTTAGGTTATGTGGACTCACGGGATGGGGCTCATTCAACTAAACCTAGCCCAAAGATTTGCGGCACGCATATTTACACTTACTAAGTTAGTCAAAGCAGTTAAACACAACTTTCATAACTTGACTGAAAATCAGAATATTTGAAGAAAACAGTTTCAAAAACTTTTAGGTTCTCAACCAAACTTTTCAAGGTGAACCAAGACAAACTGAAAGTCTAATCGGTTTACAAATCCTCACTGAAAGTGTTCCGGACAGACTAAACCTAAAAATTTAAAAAATTTTGCCAAAAACTAGTAAGGCACTTTTGCCACCCCACTCCCACACAAAAACTCTACAATGTCCTCATTGTGAATAAGGCGACACCACACAAAAGAAAAAACACACAAAAGAAAAGGAAAAATTCAAGCCGGCACGCATGCCTCCCCCACTCCTACACAAAAAGGCTAACAATGTCCTCATTGTAATCAGAAATAGAGATAAGCAAGCACCCAAAAGAAAAGAAAAAGAAAAAAAAAAACTAAAAGAAAAATAAAATAGGGAAAAGAAAAAAAAAACAACTCACTAACTGTAATAAGAAGACAAGCTAGGAAAGATATTACCTGGATGGTTTCTTGCAAAAAGATTCAATCCTTCTTGCTTGACAAAGCACGGTTAGGAGAAGCACTCAAGAAAAATCAAGAAAAGAGGGGTTAGATATACAATATATACAAGAATCTCGACTTACCTTCCTTCAAACACTAGGTGGATCATGGAATGTGACACATTCCACGTTGGCAGTATCAGGAAACTCTAAGAAAGACTTCAACCTGTGCCCATTCACTTTCCAAACAGAATTGTTAGATGGGTCCTTAATCTCAACCACTCTTGAAGGGTATACCTGAGTCACAATAAAGGGTCCAGTCCACCTGGATCTCAACTTTCCAACAAACAAGTGTAGTCGGGAATCATAAAGGAGTACCTTTTGTCCCGGGAAGAAAGTCTTTCTATGAATGATCTTATCATGTAAGATTTTAGACCTGTCCTTACTCAATCGCCCATTTTCATAGGCTTCTCTCCTTAACTCCTCAAGCTCACAAAGTGTAAGTCTCCTCACCTCACCAGCTGCTGACAAATCTAGGTTAAGGGTTTTTAAAGCCCACTAGGCTATATGTTCAAGTTCAACCGGTAAGTGACAAGGCTTCCCAAAAACAGCTCTATAGGGTGACATCCCAATGGGGGCTTTATAGGCCGTTCGGTAGGACCACAAGGCATCAATAAGCTTAATAGACCAGTCCTTCCTATTCCTAGACACAGTTTTCTCTAAGATCTGTTTAATTTGCCTATTGGAGACTTCTGCTTGACCATTAGACTGTGGATGGTAAGCAGTGGTGAGCCTATGCTGAACTGAGTACCTCTTCAGGAAGGCCTCAAAGGATCTATTATTGAAGTGGGTTCCCTGATCACTAATAATGGCTCTAGACATTCCAATCTAGAAAAAATATGTTCCCTAAGGAACTTGGTCACTACCTGAGCATCGTTTTTCCTAGTAGAGATAACCTCTACCCACTTAGACACATAATCAACAGCAAGGAGAATATATTCATTCCCAAAAGAATTAGGGAATGGTCCCATGAAATTAATACCCCACACATCAAACACATCAACAAAAATCTCAGGTTGTAAGGGCATCATATCTCTCCTAGTAATCTTTCCCAAACTTTGGCACCTATGGCACCTTTGGGCATAGTCATAAGCATCTCTAAAAATAGTGGGCTAGTAAAACCCACTCTGTAAGACCTTGTAAGCTGTTTTCTTTCCACTATAATGTCCCCCACACGGTTGGTCATGGCAAAAAGAGAGGACATCCATAATGGATTCATCAGGAACACATCTCCTAAGTATCTGGTCAGGACAATACTTAAACAAATAAGGGTGATCCCATACAAAATTCTTCACAATGTGAAGAAACTTGTCCCTGTCATGCTTATTCCAATCACTAGGCATCTCTCCAGTTACCTTAAAGTTCAAAATATCAGCAAACCAAGGTTCCACTCCCACACTAAAGAGTTGCTCATCAGGAAACTGAGCAGCAATAGGGGTGGTTTTCACAGTATTAGGCACAATCCTAAAAAGGTGGTCAGCTACAGGATTCTCAGCTCCTTTCCTGTCCCTAATCTCACAGTCAAACTCTTGCAACAATAAGACCCACCTAACTAGCCTAGGTTTGGAATCTTTCTTTTCTATCAGATACCTAATAGCTGAATGATTAGTATAAACTATGACTTTAGCACCAAGCAAGTAAGGTCTGAATTTCTCAAAGGCATACACAACAGCTAGAATTCTTTTTCAGTCACAGTGTAATTTAATTGGGCATCATTCAAGGTGTGGCTAGCATAATGAATAACTACAGGTTTCTTATCAATTCTCTGTCCTAGCACAACACCTACAGCATAATCAGATGCATCACACATAATCTCAAAAGGTTCTCCCCAGATGGGAGGGTTGAGAACAGGAGGGGAAATAAGGGCATCTTTAAGTTGATTAAAGGCTCTCATACAATCATCAGAAAAGTGAAAAGGTACCTCCTTAGCTAATAATGAAGACAAGGGCTTAGCAATTTTACTGAAGTCTTTTATGAATCACTGGTAAAAACCGGCGTGCCCTAAGAATGAACGGACATCCTTAACAGAGATTGGAGGGGAAAAATTCGTAACTAAGTCGATTTTGTCCTTATCTACCTCAATCCCATCTTTAGAAATCACATGCCCCAAGACAATCCCCTTTTTAACCATAAAGTGACACTTTTCCCAGTTCAGTGTCAAATTCTTTTCCTGACATCGACTCAGCACACGATTCAAGTTAGCTAAGCAAGCATCAAAAGAGGTACGAAACACAGAAAAATCATCCATAAAAATTTCCACACATTCCTCCACTAAGTCAGAAAATATTGAAATCATGCACCTCTGGAAGGTTGCAGGGGCATTACACAAACCAAAAGGCATCCTTCGAAAAGCAAAGGTGCCAAAAGGACAAGTGAATGTGGTCTTTTCCTTGTCACAAGGGGCAATAGAGACTTGGGTATAACTAGAATAACCATCTAGAAAACAGTAATAATCATGCCCTGCAAGTTTTTCAAGCATTTGATCCATGAAAGGGAGGGGAAAGTGATCCTTCCTAGTTGCCTTGTTCAGTTTTCTATAATCAATGCAGACTCGCCAACTAGAAGGGACACGAGTAGGAACTAACTCTCCCTGTTCATTCTCAACTACAGTTAAACCAGCCTTCTTAGGGACTACATGGATTGGACTCACCCACTTGCTATCAGAGATTGGGTAGATAATATCATGGTCTAGCCACTTAAGAATTTCTTTCTTGACTACCTCCTTCATCTGTGGGTTTAGTCTCCTAAGGGGATCTCTATGGGCAGCATTCTCATCTTCTAGGAAGATTCGATTCTGAACAATGGAAGGGCTAATCCCCTTAATGTCACCTAATGTCCACCCTAAGGCTCCTTTGTTTTTTCTAAGAATCTCAATTACTTGGTTTTCCTGGTCCTTACCTAAGTCAGAAGCAATGATTACTGGGTAGGTCTCACTAGGGCCAAGAAAAGCATATTTCAGCTCAGAAGGAAGGGGTTTCATCTCAAGTGTGGTCGATGAAGGTGGTTCAGGCTCAACTATCTCAAGTTTGGTTTGAGATGCAAATAAAGATTCATATAGCACATCACCATCAAACACATCAGAATCACACAAAGAATTCAAATCACCAGGATTAATTTCTAGTGCATTCAGCTCATCAGCAAAAGACATATCAACACAGTCAGATTTATCACTATCATCAACAAAATCACTCACCCAATTAAGGGTACTCTGCTCATGCTCATCAAAACGTAAGGGTGACTTTTTTAGGTTAAAAATATTCAATTCCATAGTCAAATTCCAAAAGGTTAATTTCATTCTACTATCCTTACAGTTAATCCAGGCATTAGAAGTAGCAAGGAAAGGGCGGCCTAGAATAACAGAAATTTCATCTCTAGTACTCTGAACTCTAGCAGTTTCTAGTACAACAAAGTCAACAGGAAACACAAATTCCCCAACCTTAATCAGAACATCTTCCACTACCCCCTTACGTACTCTAGTGGACCTGTCAGCCAATTGTAATACCATCCTAGTAGGCTTTAGTTCACCTAATCCCAGCATCTCATACATATGTAAAGGCAACAGATTCACACTAGCTCCTAGGTTAAGCAATGCCCTTTCTATCAAACTATCACCTATGGTAATAGAGATAGTGAGGCATCTAGGGTCTTTGTACTTAATAGGCATCTGGTTCGACAGAATAGAACTCACATTAGTGGCTAGGAAATCCTTCTTGGGCACCTGGGTGGTCCTCTTGGTAGTACAAAGCTCCTTAAGGAAGCGGGCATATGGGGGAATCTGCTGAATAACATCTAAAAGAGGTATGTTCACCTTAACCTGAGAAAAAGTCTCCCTAATTTTGTCCAAAAAGTTTTGGTCCTTAGTCCCCTTTAACCTTTGTGGATAAGGTGGGGGGAGGGGGGTTTGTAGGCCCCTTGAGATGGTGGACTAGTCAAAGGGTTGGTTTTAGACATGGTTTTGGTGCGAGGAGGCTCAACTGTAACAGTTGGCCTCGCTCCATCTGACTCATCATCAACAGGCTCATCAACAGATTTATCAGTCAAAGTCTTTTCATTACACACATCAGAAGATTTCAGTTGCACTTTATTATCTATCTCTTTCGAAGAGCGAAGAGTAATAACAACATTCAGACCTCTAACCTGACTAGGGTCAACAGATGATGAACCTGAAGCTTGCCCATTGGGGTTTGCCTCAGGCTGCGCACGAAAAGATCCTCTATCTCTATTAGCTAGCATCATTTGAGAGAATTGATCATTCATTTGTTTTAACACTTTCTCAATATCACTCTTCATGGATTCCTTAACTTCCCTCAGGTTATTCATTAATTTCGTAATTTCTCTCTCATTCTTATCCTCATTAGTGTACCCTGGTGGAGGTCGGGTTTGGGCAATCTGGGGTTGGATAGGTGGCCCTCTAGGAGCTTGATAAGCTGCCTGGTGTGGTGGTCGATTCTGAGGGGGAGGATTTTCTTGGAAACCCCCTCCCTGACTAGGTGGTCTCAACACATTCTGATTTTCGGGGCCATAAGAGAGTAAGGGGTTCTTGCGCATCCCCTGGTGCTGGTCGGGTTGGTATTGGTCAGGCCTATAGTTATGATGCATAGCATTCACATTTTCAGTACTAGCAGCCAATTGTTGAATATAAATAGGACAGGTAGAATAAACATGGTCAACACCTTGGCATACGGCACATGACACAGGTGGCGGGGGCACGAAAGCAGCAGTCTGGTCATAAGAGTTAATCTGAGCACATGTTTTAGGTTGTGAAACAGCTAATAGTTGTTGGGCTAAGGTTTTAATCATATTTTCAAGAGAAGCAAACCTTGCCTCATAACTTGTACTCTCACTCACAGCATGTACACCCCTCCTAGCATTAGACAATTGAGCACCTAAGGACTCATCTCTAATGGTTCCCCATTGCATTGTCCTTTCGGACATGCTCTCTAAGAACTCCCAGGCCTCATCAACAGTTTTGTCCATGAAACCCCCCTGACATATTGATTCTAGAGTGACTCTGGTATCACGGTCAACACCCTCGTACACATTCTGACACAGTCGTACCAAGTCAAGACCATGATGAGGGAATTGGGACAGCAAGTTTTTGAAACGTTCGAAAGCTTTCTAGTAAGGTTCTCCTACGTCCTGTCTGAATTTTAAAATCGAATTTCTTAGTTGAGTAGCCAAGGATGTTGGAAAAAACCTTTTCATCAAAACTTTTAGAAAACTATCCCAAGAATTAATGGACTGAGGTTTGATGCCGTACATCCACCGCTTAGCAGCGTCCCTTAGAGCAAAAGGTAAGTACTTTAAAAGCACATAGTCTAATGGGACTCCTGGTGGGGTTATCATGCTAATATATTCTTTGTACTCTGCAGTCCATATCAGTGCTAACCCAGTCCCCGTGAACAGTGGTAGGTTCTGGGTGTAGTGCTGCCTAGGGTCAAAGGTCACTCCTGTAGGCAGGTTGGGAAGTACAAAACATGATGGTGGTGGGTCATAAGATGGGTATAACTGGTTATAAAGGGTTACCCTAGGTGGAGGTGGTGGTGCTTCTCCAAACATCTTTGGTGATTCTACTGAGGGTTCCTCCTTCCTAACCTATCTTTGACTACCAGAACTACGAACCCAAACCTCAGGTTGATGTACTTTTTGTTTTTTCATTGAAGTCTCAATTTATTTATTTTTTTAGTTTTAAATTTTTTTTCGGATTTTTTTGTTTTTTGAACTAATCTAAGAAAGCAGTTAAACTATTCACAAACAAACCAATAACCTAATCTACCAAATAACGCCATTGTTCGGTTGTGGTAAAAAGTAAGGGTTGTCGAATCCACAGGGATGGTGTGTTAGGTTTTCAGGAAATTGGTTTGGTAAGGGTTTCAATATGCAGGAAGCAGTAAAAAATTAAACTAACTAAACTAATCAAGATTGAAAGCAATAAAAACTGAGGAAAACAAGAACTTAAAGATGAACTAAACCTAATTTAACAAGAAAATAAATTTCTAACTAAGAAAGCGATTTAAAATAATTAAGAACGATGAATGTAAATACTAAACTAATTACTGAAACTAAAGGAACAAAATTATACCTAGGATGCATTGTTCTAACCTTGAATCTTGAAATCTCAAATCTCAAATCTTGAATCTTGAATCTTGAAATCTTTAATCTTTCTCCCTGTAGACACCGGGATTTGCACCAATATAATCCCGACTTATAAAAAATGTGAATAAAATATTTGGACCGATACCCAAACAGATCATGGATTCAATGCAGATCAAGTAGGACAACAAAAGAGAGCGGCCCACAACCAACATCAAAACCCGCACGGGTTTTAAAGTGAAGAAGACGGCCCAGAACCAGGACAGGCCCGAGGCGCGCCCCAGCCCATCTTTCAAAACCCGTGCGGGTTATCTAGAACCTAAGCGCGTCGTTTTGTTGTGCCACGTCAACGATCTGTGCCGATGGATTTTAAAACCCGCGCGGGGTTTACAATTGATAATCCGGCGCCAAAAATCATTTTGATCATCAATCCCATGATATTAGCACCATGTGGCTTGACCCTCTTGACTTGACTATGTGATTTGCATGGATTTGGGGGCATGATCATGGGGATGTGTTTCCCTCATTTTCCCTCCTAAACACTACCCTCACCACCTATAAATACCCCTCCATTCTTCCACTCATCTCATCAACAACTCTCATAATCCATCACCATTATACTCCCATTCTCACTAAATATCACCATAATTCCACTCTTACTCTCCTAAACTCTAATCATATTTCTATAATTCTCACTACTCTCATTACCATAACTCCACCAAAAACATCCTCTACCCATCACCATCCTAATCCTCTTATAATCATCCTTCATCCATCAAGTCAAGGGAAGTCAAGAATTTCAACCGGCACATTCGGGCTCCTAAATCAAAAGTGGTTTGATTTATTTCTTTCTTATTGTCATTATCATGTAATTCGTACTTTAATTCCATTACTTGTGCATATTTTGTAAATCAAAAACTCCATTCTTTATATTGCATGTTAAGAATATAATTTTGCGAAATCAATTAAACTTCTCCCCGCTTTATTTCATTTTAATGTCGATTTTAGTAGAGTCCGTTTTCTAACGGGCGAATTTAAGAATTTTTTAATTCTTGAATTCGTAGCCTTACCCCCAGACTAAGAATCGGTTTCGTAAACCGGAGTTATTTTATTATTTTTACGGTTTGTCGGTTTCTTTAAATCGACTGGCGACTCTTTTATTCTTTTTATAATCCGTTTAATTATTTAACATTTGAATATACGCTAAAAATAATTAAAGATGACTTAATATTTCTCACATTCATTATATTCAAGGCTAAAACCAAGAGAAAATGTGCTATGAAACAATAAAACCCGCACGGGTTTTATGGTTTCTAACCCACTTTCTCTGGCCCAGGAGAGCAAACGGCCCGGTCCAAGGACGGTCAAAACCCGCACGGGTTTTGACTGCTCTAGGCGGCCCGATTGCTTTCTTTTGGGCCTGAAGTCATTGTTTGGGTCGATTTTAAGTTATATTTAATTTATTTTTGTGTAATTTCAAGTGTTTAAATAAATAAAAATGGAATTGTAACATAAATAAAATTTTACCACCCCGAAAATGAATTTCGAAAATAAAAATATCCTTATTTAAGGATTAAGCAACCTTAGTCGGCTCCCGATCACTTAAGTAGCGCATCACGGGGAAAAAGTGGCCTCACCTTTTCCCCGGGTCCTACAGATTGGAGATTCCACTGGGGACTTAAACTTTAAAAAGAGGGTAAGACTAGAAAAAATTGAATTAATTTGAAATTGTAAAAGGGAGACGTTGATTTATTTCGCGATTTTATAATTCTTTTAGGCATCCTTTGCATACCGGGCCACTAATCGCGTCTTTTGACACATTAGCTCAAAGGTGACGGTTAAGTTATACCTAGGTGATTCCCTCGAGAGTGGGTAGGCCACTACTTGTGTGATGCTCTCTACACCGCCAAGCATTTGGTCTCTCCTCTCCCCATGTTACACTCAAAGGGCTTCCTTGAAGTTCTTTGAGCAATATCTCGCACTCCTTACCTAACGGTATGGAGTACGGAGAGGAAAACGTGCAGTAGGCCATGTAATCCAACCATAGAAAAATCCATGAACATAGAACCTTGGTTAGGGTATCCCCTCATGTCGTATGCTATATGCTATGTGCTACCCCTTCCCCTTTTGTTTTTCTTTCGTTTTAGAGTCGACTCTAGTTTAGAGATTTTGTTCTAGTCCATATAAAATTCATTGGGTTGAGAAAATGATTATTTATTAATTAAAATAATTAACCCAAAAAGCATCATGGTTAGCCCAAGTGGAAGGGTCCATTTATGCTTAAAAGGTGATTATTTTAATTAATAAATAAAAATTGACTCGCCTTTGATGATATTGTATGACCCTTTACAAAATTCTCCTAACAAAAGGTCCCAAAATTAATTAAAGGCCTAACAAAGAAAATGGATGGCATTTTAGATTGCATAATAGTCACTAGGCTTGAGTAAATTAATTTGTCGATTTAATTAATAAATCCATCATATTTATGGCCGGCCAGTTGTTAAGCCCAACCATATCGGATTTGTCGATTAAACCCATAAATTAGTTATAACTCGCTTATTGTTGCCTTTATTCAATCCTTTATGATATATGTTTTCCTCGACTAAAAAAATGCAATAAAAGGAAAAGTTGGGTCATCGGTTTTTGTCTAGCATTATTTTAGCCCGCATAATAGTCATTATGGTTTGAGCCGTCTGAATTATAAGGCTAAGTTACGGATTCTCCTTAAAACAGTCGGCCAGTGGATTAGGCCTATCCGAATCGAGAAACACTGACTTGAGTCTATCGATTTACGACCCGCTCGCCGTGTATCACTTTTTGCGGCCCTTTATAATGTGTCGTCCTTAGGTCCGTATAGAGTTAGGTCATGTACTCCTAAAAAGTGGGTGAGTCTCTTGTGTCAGCATATATGTGTCGAGTTAGTAGGATCATATAAGTCTTTAGGGTATGCATGCATTGGGTAGTATGTGCCAGAGTATGCAATTGAGTGTTCTAACTTTGAATTTCCATACAGGCATCATTGGTGATCGACTCCGAGCCCGCATTCGAGATCCGCGAACTGGTCATTTGATTCCAAACCCGCATTACGATCCATCTGCAACTAGCAACAACGACATGTCTGGAGAGCAGTTCTAAGAGATCCCGGTCCAAAGCACCGAAGCTAACATCGCGAAGCATTTGGACGAGCTCTACACCAAGATGCAGGGTCTGGTCTTTGCTAATTCCCTAGAGCAGGAACAGAAGATGGGCAAAAGGTTGAATGAACAACAACAGGTGATGGATGGCATGCTGTAGACCATCACTAAGATCAACACCAAGTTAGGGTTGAATGTTGAAGAGGATGACGAGGAAATACAGGGATATGAATCTGATCCTGAAATCATCAAGATATCCCCAGATTCTGGAGGAACAGGGATATCTAAGACTAAGGTTAACACACCTGAAGTGGCGAAACCTACAAGGGACCCTGCTGTTAAGGCTCTTGAGAAAAAATTAGAGAGCCTCACCAAGGCGATGAGCTCTGTGCCAGCTTTTGCTGACAAGTACTTGGAGGTGCCATTACCTATTCAGCCAACTTTGAAGATAGCTGACAAGATTGAAGTGTCGAATATTAGGTTCAAACCATCTGAGAATCCTATTCATCATGTAGAGGAGTTCATGAGGCTGGCGCCCTTGAATCGAATTGATGCTGACCTATACTCTACCGTCTTCCCATACACTCTAGATGGAGAAGCAAAGGTATGGTATCACGCTCTGTTGCCCCAAATCAAAGCCAATTGGACAGAATTATTCAAGGCTTTCATCCACCACTATACACGCATCCAGAAGAAACAAGCTACAGTGGACGATTTGACTGCTATGAAACATCGAGATGATGAGTCCTTTATGGATTACTTCGAGAGGTGGCACACAAAATTATCCCACATCAACGAGGCAATTCCTCTCCGTCTAGAGTTATCTACCTTTAAGCAAGGACTCAAGGGCAGCTTATCCAAGCACTTGGGTTATCACATCGTCAAAGACTTTGATTATCTGAAGGATATTTGTGTCCAACTAGAAACCATGCATAGTGATAAGACAACTTCGCCTGGATGGAAAGGGTCAAGCTCAAACAAGAGGGCTACTAGTGCGGCTAGCCACCCTCTTAAAATCATGGAGACCAACTCTACCCAGCGTAAGGGGCCTTATGTACCGAAATATGAGACTTATACGCCATTGGATGTTCCTTATTCCCAGGCTCTCGACCTTTTGGTCAAGAAGGGTATCCTGATTTTGCCCTTACCAAAGGAGGAACCAGAAATCAAAGACAGAAATTGGGATGCCAACAAATTTTGCCGCTGTCACCATTGCCGAGGTCATGACACTGAGAAATGTTGGACCTTAAGGAACAGGATAGAGGATATGATAAGGGCAGGGACGTTACCAATGCCAAAAGCTGTCAAGTAGCCAAACAATTAAAGTAATCCTATGCCAGAGCATGCAAATGCTATTTTATATGGGGATTTCAGCTTCAACCCCTCTGCTTTGATTGTAGAAACAGGTCAACCTGTCCCCGAAATAGTTGGGTTCCCCGAAGGTCTACTCATTCATGGTATTTGGGATAGCGACGAGGATGATGAGTAGGAGCATTCTGAAACAGAATGGATGGAGCCAGATGAATCAGATGATGTAGCGTTCCTTACTCGGTCTGGTCGTCACAATAATGACAGGAATACCACCATCCTAGTGGCTATTCCTAGCCTCGCACTAACGAATAGCAGTAACAATCAGACCTCCTCTGAAGATCCTCTCCTTTCTCAACTCAAAAAGACTAGGGCTGAGGTTACCATATGGCAGCTCATATGCACTTCACATGCCCATAGGCAGAAGATGTTGGATGCCCTTACAGCACTCACGGTATCACCTGCAACAGCTCCAGAAACTATGATTGCTCATGTGACCACCCAACAAGAAATGATCACCTTTGGGATTGAAGATCTACCACAGGGTGGAGCCTCTCATAATAAAGCATTATATCTTACGGTGCAATGCTCCAACAAAACTATCCCGCTGGTTTTGGTTGACAATGGTTCAGCTGTAAATGTGTGCCCTTGGAGGACGGCACAGAAATTTGGAGTACAACAACAACACCTGACTCAAAACGGTGTACAACTCAGGGCTTATGACAATTCGCCCCGGAAGTCTGTTGGATCTGTGGTGTTGCCTATTACTACTGGTAGTATCACTCGGAATGTGGAGTTTGTGGTGTTGGAGATTCCAGCCTCCTTCAATTTGCTACTAGGGAGGCCTTGGCTTCACGAGTGTAATGCCATAGCATCCACCTTGCATCAGAAGGTGAAAATGCTGGTTCAAGGACAAGTGATCACTATCTCAGGAGAGTCCATCAATGTTGTTTTCACTCCTAAACAGTCCACTCTTGAGGTGGAGCACAACTCAATGGATGAAGAACTCCACAATTTTGAGCTCGTAGCGATGATGAGGAAGGACGAAGCACCTTTTGACTTCGATCCCTACCTAAACCCCAAGGTACATGCTATGCTCAGGAAACAAGGACATTTCCCTGGAATGCCGCTAGGGAAGAACCCGAAAAATAAAATCCCTCCCGTGTTCAAGACTTTTAAGCAGAAGGGAAGGTTTGGTTTTAGGCTATAAGCAAACTGAGAAAGAGGCTAGGTTCGCAAAAATGGCTATCATCGAACAGAAGAGAATGGACAATCCTCCCACTTTATTTCAAGTAAAGCCCTACTCACTCACTCTGAATGGGCAATTTGTCAGAGAAGGTGATGACTTCCCCTACTATGGGTTTCCCGAGCCTTTCTATCTGAAAAACAAAGGAGTTCAAGTTGCTGGACTGGAAGTCTTCAATGATTGCTCCATTAATATGGCTACTGTCTTTGTTCCCGCTCGGGACAAACAGCCTCCATTGGAATGGACTCATCTTGCTGGAAGCAACATCTTTGGCATGCTGTTCGGGCAAGAAGCTGCCCCGGAGAAGTCTGAAGCCGATGCTGTTATTGCTGCACTGTCTAACCCAAGCTTTGATCCAAGTCTTATGATTGCTGAAGACGGAGAGGTTAAGGCGGTCTCGTGGGTCGACGCTGAGGAGAATAATTTTGCTTTATCTGTAGGAGAGTCTGTTCCTAAGGACATAGAGTCAGGGTTTAATGGTCTAGAGTCAAGTGAGTCAGGTCTTGAGTCTGCTGGCGATGTATTCCTTTCTGCATTCAATAAAATGAACCTTTCTGCTTACTCTGATTCTTCTTTCCCCTCTTCCCTGAGCTGCTGGGCTAATAATAATCTGGAATTTAATGAACCCTTAAAAGAATTTTCTAATGAACATGAGCATAAGATGGCGGTATTGGAAGACACCATCACCATAAATGTGGGCACAGAAGGACAACCTCGGGAACTAAAGTTAGGTAGCTCGCTCACAGCAGAAGAGCGGGTGTCCTTTACAGAGCTTCTCAAGGAGTTTGAGGATGTATTCGCATGGTCTTACGAAGACATGCCTGGGATTGACAGGGAAATTGCGGAACATACCATCCCTTTGCTTCCTGACACAAAGCCGGTTCGACAAAATGCTAGAAGAATCAAACCTGAATGGGCTAAAAAGATCGAGGAAGAGGTGATCAAGCAGCTTAACGCTAAGTTCATCAAAGTAGTTCAATATCACGAATGGATCGCTAACATTGTCACGGTACCCAAGAAAGATGGGAAGGTGCGCATGTGTGTAGATTTTCAAGACCTTAACAAAGCTAGTCCCAAGGATAGTTTCCCTTTACCTCACATCGATGTATTAGTGGATAACACTTGTGGACACGAACTACTATCCTTTATGGATAGATATGCGGGTTATAACCAAATCAAAATGGCGGAAGCAGACATGGAGAAAACCTCATTCACTACACCATGGGGAACATATTGTTATGTGGTTATGCCTTTTGGTCTCAAAAATGCTGGGGCAACATACCAACGGACAGCCAACACCCTACTTCACGATATGATGCATGTAGAGGTAGAGGTGTATGTGGATGACATGATTGTAAAATCCAAATCAAGGGAAGGGCACATTCCTAACCTTCGCAAGTTTTTCCTCCGACTTCGCAAATATAAGATGCGACTTAATCCAGCAAAGTGCACTTTCGGTGTCATCTCTGGGAAGCTGTTAGGCTATGTGGTCAGCCAACGAGGCATTGAAGTTGACCCTTCGAAGATAAAGGCTATCCAAGAGTTGCAACCACCTAGAACAGAAAAGGGGATAAGGGGTTTCCTAGGACGACTCCAATACATCAACAGGTTCATCTCGAAGCTCACAATGACTTGTAAACCTTTGTTCAAGAAACTAAAGAAGGGAAGCAAAATAGAATGGGACGATCAATGTCAAGCGGCCTTCGACAAAATCAAGGAATATTTGCAACATCCGCCAGTCCTCATGCCGCCAGTACCAGATGAGCCTCTACTCCTTTACCTTAATGTAACTAGCTCTGCAATGGGGGCTATGTTAGCTCAGAAGGCCAAAGGTCAAGAGAGCGCCATCTACTACTTGAGTAAGAAATTCTTGGACTACGAAAGTCGATATGCCGACATAGAGAAAATGGCTCTTGCGCTAGTATGGGCTACCAAGAAGTTAAGACATTACATGCTTTCACATACTGTATATGTCATAGTTGAGAATAATCCTATCAAGTTTATCATGGAGCAACCTACCATCAACAATGGCATCGTACGATGGGTGGTCATGCTCTCGGAGTTCAATCTTCTATACTTGCCTCAGAAATCCATCAAAGGACGGGTTGTTTCGGATTTCCTAGCTGCTTCTCCGTCAAAGGAACCTCCAAGCACTCACTTGGAATTCCCAGATGAGGACGTATTTTTCACTGATGAAATTACATGGGAAATGTATTTCGACGGAGCTTCTAACCAAATGGGCTGCGGAGTAGGAGTATTATTGATTTCTCCAAAAGGGGCACATGTTCCTGTATCTGTGAAGTTGGACTTTGATGCTACTAACAATGCTGCAGAATATGAAGCATGTATCAGGGGTTTGCAAGCCGCCTTGGCCTTAGGCATACGCCATGTAAAAGTCTTTGGGGATTCTAGCCCCATCATTAACCAGGCTAAAAATACATGGAAGGTCCGGAATGAATGTCTCATGGAATATCAACGGAAGCTTTTGGGGTTTGCCGACCAATTTTAGAAAATCAGTTTCCAGTACCTCTCAAGGGATCACAATGAATTAGCTGACGCCTTAGCCAAGTTGTCTTCAATGATTTCCATACCATCAGGCACACTTCAATTACCAATAGTAGTGGAGCGACAGGCTGAACCGACATATGTTTGCCACTTGGAAGCACAAGAGGAAGAAACTGAGGAATGGTTCCATGACATATACAATTTTCTTCGGAAAGGAGAATATCCAGCTGAGTTGGACGCTCGAGGACGGCAAGCAGTCAAGTCTCTAGCAGCACAATACTGCTTAATCCAAGATCGACACTACAAGAAATCACCTACGGGCATTAATTTTTTGTGCATTGACGCTAAGAGTGCCAAAGAGATCATGGCTATTGTACATGGAGGAGAGTGCGGTCCTCACATGAATGGACGAATGCTAGCAAAGAAAATCCAAAGGGCTGGTTACTATTGGACCACTATGGAGGCAGATTGCTTAAAGTTCGTTCGAAAGTGCCACAAATGGCAAGAATATGCCAACCTACAGCATCAACCTCCGTCATACCTGACCACTTTGACATCTCCGTGGCCATTCTCGGTATGGGGTATTGACATCATTGGCAAGATACACCCAACCGGAACAGGAAACATGAGTACATATTGGTCGTCATCGACTACTTCACCAAGTGGGTGGAGGCGGCCTCCTTTGCCAAACTCACATCCAAACATGTGGCCAAATTCATTCTTCAAAACATCATATGTCGATACAGAGTACCTCATGAGATCATTAGTGACAACGAAAGCCACTTTCGGAAGGAGGTGGAAGCTTTGCTTCCTACTTACAAAATCCAGCATCATCGGTCTTCGCCATACCGACCTCAAGCCAATGGAGCTGTGGAAGCGGCAAATAAGACGATGTCAGGGATTATCAAGAAGATGGTTGTCACTTACAAGGATTGGCCAGATAAATTAGCGTTTGCCCTGTGGGGATACTAAACCTCTATACGAACCGCTACAGGGGCAACACTATATTCTCTTGTATATGGAATGGAAGCAGTCCTACCAATTGAAGTAGCGATCCCTTCGTTACGAATAGTGGCCGAGAGTCAATTACCAGAAGCATAATGGGCTAGGGCAAGGTTCGAGGAGCTGATGTTGATGGATGAAAGGCGATTAAGAGCATTACATAATGTGCAAGTATAACAAAATAGGATCACTCGAGCTTTTAATAAGAAGGTGAAAAGTCGTTCACTTCAAGTAGGTGATTTGGTGCTTAAGGAGATGAAGGCACCTATACGGGATCCAAGGGAAAAATTTGCACCTAATTGGAAGGGTCCTTACATGATTAAGGATATTTTGCCAGGAGGGGCAGCTCGGCTCGCCACCATGGATGGAGAAGATATAATTCAGCCCACAAACTTGGATCAACTAAAGCGATATTACGCTTAATATAACCAAGCAACTGGAAAACTAATTTTCAGACACTTGAGATATATTTAATAAATGCTCATGTACTTAAGAAAAAATAAAATTTGCGAGAACAAAATATCTGTGAAAAATATTTCTCCTTTATTAATTGAAAATGCAAATACATTATTTGTAACATAAGAAAATCTGAAAGGCATAATTAAATCGAAGATTATTCTGGCAAAGCAGTTTCAGTTCCTTCACTCCATTCATCTTCTAATCTTGTTTCACCTTCTCTACTTTGCCAGTTGTCCCATGGTCAATCTCCATGTCTCTGGGTCCGTTAATCGCTTTTTCTTTGTCCTTGGGCTTATAGGCCCGCCTGCCTGATTTCCGTGTATTATTTCTCGGACCAATTCTATCTTTTACCGAGTCTCTCGCGCCAAGACGGTCTTTTACTGAGGCACGAGGACCCAACCTTTCCTTCAAAGGTGCTTGTCTTCGTCTCGCTTCCCCAGCACGGCGAGATTCGATAGCAGCAATCAGCCATTCATGATAACCAGCATCGGCGATGTAAGACACACGCATTTTTGGCGGAGATTTGAGAGTTGGTCTTCTTTCCCAATACTTCAACCATGACTCGATCATCGAACTTCGAAGCATCAATTGGTCAGGGGTTTCACACAGAAGCTCAGGAATGTCCTGCTGGCGGCCCATTTGGCGCTTCACTCGCGCCGGAAAATAAAAGGTCATGTGCGTCAAGCCGGCGAGACACACATAAGCATTACGGAAATCATGGGTTATATAATCGGAAATGTGCCACCATTCGATCCACCATACGATCTCCCGAGGTTCCTTTAAGAACGCAATCCATTCCGTTACCGAGCAGAGGTCGGTGTACTTTCTCTTTCTTTGACAATAGTTCGCCAACACCGATGAAGTCTGGGGCTCTTCAATAAGGCTCAAATGCTCCATTAACCAGATCTGTCCACAAATTAGCTAGGGTTAGAATTGCACACCAATTCTCCCAAGCTAAAAAAAAAGGGACAGAAAACCCGGGCGGGTTTTGCAAACAGTAGGGGCAAAATAAAAAGAGCAAATCAAACAGTGGCAGAAAGGATACCTGAAGTAGCAGCGGGCTCCCTCGAAAGTCATGTTCTGGATGCGGATCATCCAAGCCCATCATGGTTTCCGCTAACATTAGGGGCACGGGATTATAGCCTCGAGACATGTCGTCAATGATTTGGATTAAGTTCGCCAGTCCAGTTCTTTTACCGCCATGATAAAAACAAAACTCGCCAAGGAGACATAATACGAGCGCTCGCACTCGTATCACGGGACCAAATTCCAAAGTGTGAGGAGATTGAAAATATTCTACTATAGTTTGGAAGTGTACCTTTTCGCCAAATATTGCGCTCCCAATGACCCGAGACGAAAGACACAAGAATTCCTTGTATTGCTTGGGAGTGTCCATTGGTATGGGAGGCGATGTCAGACGAGCAAAGTGATTTGTCCCTAAGATCGAGGACCATTCCTCCGGGAGCGGACAGAGTTCCTTCCACGCGAAGCGAAAGACGTGCATTTTTGGATCCCAGAAAGTCTCCGCCGCGCGGAGAAAATCGTGGTTGATCCTCACTTGGCGAAGACTCAATAAGCCCGTTAGGGTGCTCATCCAAGTTGCAAGTTTCTTCTCGAAAGCCATGAGGAAAGGGGATGTTCTTTGCATTTTTGGATATGTGAAGAAGACTTTGAAGTGATGAAGAGGATTGATGACTACTTGCATAACATGGGGTATTTATACACCTCCATTCAAGCTCAAAATGGAGAAATACAACCAGCAATGATCACATAGCCGTTGCTCTCCATATCCCATGATTTCAGCCCATCAAGCAACGACTAGTAAAAACAAAAAACGGGAAGTAAAATCAAAACCCGCGCGGGTTTTGACGTGCACAGGACTGCATTCGCGTTCGCCCAAGCCCAACGCCCAGGCCTGCTGAGGAGAAAGCCTGCGCGGTCTTTCAGACGATATGGGCTGCCTCTCCGCAGCTTGGCCCACCCACCTCTGATTGTATTTGGGCCATGGGATCAAATTGACCCGTTTGTGTATTTTTAATGTTTCACATCTCAACTCAGTGTTGCTCGGTTCTGAAATTTTTAGCTCAAGTTTACTCTGACACTTAAGTTTTCGTTTTCTTTTTATTTTCTTTTCTTTTTGGGGGAAGCGGGATTAAGTTTGGGATTAATCTCGTCATGTAGAGAGTCGTTCAGTGCATTAATAGAATAAAGTTGTGCATTCACCAAGTCTTGCATATAAAACAAGAAATAAAAAAAAGTCTTGCATTAAAATATAAAAAAAAGAGTAGTACAAATTAGCCCCGCATAACAAAAGTCTAAAAATGCATAGAGTCCTGCTTGGCATCGGTTTGATCACCACAGGGAGCCTGAATCGCCGCTGTCCTCGACCAGATCAGCACCAGCATGAGAAGTCCCAGCGTTAGAAGCGCCAGCTGTACAAAAATAGGTGTCCCAGGAATAGTAGTCGAACCAGTGCCGTCATGCGGTGGCCGCATAAGGAACCGGAGGGATGCACGCTCGACGGTGATGATATGGAATGCTCCTGTGAACCAGCTAGCCATGAATGGTCAGGAACACGCCACTCAAGAAGGGTAGGCCACAGACCGGTTCAGAACGGGGTGCCAACTGTAAGAGGTAGATCCTCCTAGCCAAGAGTGCTGGGGTGCAGACCACTCTTGCGTATCCGCAGGCCATGAAGGACCTATTCCAGGAGCCGGGACTGGCCATCCAGCAGAGTAAGAGCCAGAACCAAAGGAGAAGGCATCGTATGGTGCAGGACGTGAGGTAGCGTCATCCGCTAAGGCCTGACCGCCAGGATACCCTACGGATGCACCTGAGTCATGGTCCCTCACAAAAATCTCTCGACCACGACGAGCAGAACACACTGAAGTTGGAGTGCGACGGGAGTGAGACGGCCGGTTGGTAGCACTCGATTCTAAAGCATCCTCCACCCAATAAGAATGAGGCTGAGTATCGCCACCCTACTCAATGCTGCGATGTGACCCCCCTTGGCCATGATGCTCTTCCAAGGACATCTGAGCCATGTCTTCGTTCACAGGTTGACGGCCTCTGCTACCAGAACCGCTACGATGGGACCCCGTAGAATGATGACCTTCGGCCATGATGCCTTTACCACGACCCTCCGGCACAGCTGCTAGAGGAGGACGAGAGGACCCACCAACCTCCTCCCGTGATCGACCCCGGGAAGAATATTCCCCTGTCGAAGAGCGACGTGGAGGCTCGGTACGAGGAACTCCCGCAGTAGAGCGTCGAGGTGGTTCCCGAGGAACAGACTCAGCATCAGCCTCCATGTCAGCACGCCTGGCGGTGTTCCCGCGATATCTGCTTGAGCCCGTAAATGACCGGTTGACGTATTTCAACATAGTACTCCATTCTTTGGTCACTTTCCTGAAGACAGACCATCGTGGCTGAAAAGCAATGAAGACAAAGGTTACACATGCATAATTGGCACATGAGGTAAAAGGAAGCAAGAAGAGAGGAGGGATTACCGGTTTCCGATCAAACTCCTGGAGTGCAGAGCACTGACTGCTAGTCTCAACCTCCAAGAAACCGCCGATCTTTCGCCCCACCGGTTGGGCCTCCACCTCAGCAGCCATAGCATAGGGCCCCAACTACAAGACTTTATGGTTAGGAGTTGATCAAAGGCACAACATAAAGAAAAGTGAGAAATACCTACCACTCGAGGCGCTAGACGGCTCAAGTAGCATTGGAATTCCTCATTTAAAAGCTCCTGTGGAACGTCATGCACGAAGTTGTCAAAATCTCGACCACGAATCCAATCTCCCAAGACATTCGGAGCGACGCGCCAAGGCTCGAACATATGCTCTGGAGGATCCCGGGGTATGAGGTCAGGATATCCACCCAAGATCTGCCTCGTAGCTCTCTCCCCCAGGTACCATATGAAACCCGAGGGTCCCTCCATCAGGATGCGGAGGCGAGTATCATGCTCCACTTGTTGCAAGGGAGTGGGAAATCCACTCAAATCAAACCCTGCCCATAGACGTCAGTTCACGTGGTCCTGTGAAAGAAAGAGAGTCATCTCAAGAATGAAGAAAATAATATATAATAAATATGTCAGGCACGAAGAAATACCGGGGTGAGATCATCCAGTGTGCGACGAATATGGTCAAGGCTGCCCGGCTGGAATTTCTTCCCTCGAATGCCCTCAAGCGATCCCAAAGATTCAAAGAAAGGACCGTCCTATTTCTCTTGGAGCGAATGCCTAAGGACAGGATATACTCATATGCCCATGACTGCATGATTATAAAGTCAAAAGAAATAGCAAAAGAGTAGCAAGACTACAAAGAGAAGAGTCTCGGGTACATACCTCGAGCACCTTCTACAAAGAAGGACCATACTGAAAGCGGGTGTGAGACTCGTGGAGGTAAACGGGATCATCATCCAGCGTCATTCTGACACCGCGACGAAGCCAGAGGAGGAAATTTGCATACGCAGCCTTGCCCCAATTCAAGTTCCGAACCTCGTTCAAATCCAGGAGATTCCGGAACCATGTCAAAGTAATGTTATCTCCCCGATTGGCAAAAAGAGTGGTGAAAATAACATAAGCCAAAAAGATAAAGCGACGTTGATCTCCAGGCAAATTCTGAAAGTTGGAATCACAAATAGCTGCCTCGAAGTGCGCATAGGCGAGGTTGGACAGGCCCTGACCTGGGCCTAAACATGCTGACACTGGACCCAGCAAGTCCAGAACCATCGGCGGGATCTCAGCACTAAAGACTATGTCACGCCCACCCCAAGGAAGACCAGTGATCATAACAAAATCTGTGGGGGTAATCGTCATCTCCCCCACAGGTAGATGGAAGGAGTTGGTGGTGTCCCAAAACCTTTCCGCCATAGCGCGGCTTATCACGCGAAATGTACGGCCTTTCCAGGCCACCAGGCATTTCTAGAAAGGCATGATTCCTGCTGCAGTAAGGATGTGGCTAACGAAATCCCCGAGAATCAAATCAGCTACCTTAAAAAGATCCTTTAGGACGCCAGGAGTTTTCAGATTGTCCTCCTAATGGCAAAACAGTGCAAAATTAATGTCGAGGGGCTCACCTATGGCATTGACTACATGCATAGTCTTTCGGGCCCAAAGATCGACATCGCCCATAGCCATGGTCCGCAAGATAAAGGAATTTGGCAAAAAGAATTTGCCGGCCCGAATAAGCCGCCCAGCAGAGTTAAAACCCGCACGGGCTTTGCTTCAGTCAATGGGCCGCTCATCCAGGCCCAGTGTCTTTTTTTGGCATTTATGGCCCAGAAAACCCGCACGGGTTTTGGCTCCGCAAGTGGGCCGCCCATCCAGGCCCAATTTCTTTTTTGGGGTTTATGGTCCAGAAAACCCGCGCGGGTTTTCCCTATTCAAGTGGGTTGTGTGTTTTTGTTTCCTTCGGGCTGAATGTGCATACAACCTATTCTTCTTCTTTTTTTTTTAATTCTGTGGGTTGCGTTTGGTCCATTTCTCAAAATGGGTTGCGAATAAATAAAGAGACATCGTGACGACATATAAGCATGCTGAAAATAATAAAAATCGACAAGACGTGACAAAATAAATTCGTGCTTGCTCATTTTTCATTATTAAGACTAAGCATCAAAAGAGGAGTTTTCGGCAGGTTACCTTGCCATGGGAACGGTAGAACCAAGCATGTTTCCAAGATTGGGTAGTGAGATCCGAAGGGTCAGCATTTGCACCCGGAATGAAATTGCGCCTCGAAGACATCTCATGAGGCCATGCCGCTGCATGTGGAAGAGAAGGATTTCTACGACTTCTACGATGCATTTTCTCAAGAACCTGAATTATCTCCAAAAAGCAATTTTCTAGAGAGAGAAAAGAGGAGCTAGGGAGATGATGAGAAGAAGTTGAATGTGTGAATGAAAGAGATGAATGAGGCTTTGCATTTATAGAAATGAAGAGTGAATGTGAACCGTTCGTTTCTCGGACCCGCCTCGAGATGCCAAATGCGTTTTATTGGCCGAAAATCCAAAGGTCATCCCTTTGCCACCCAAAGAGGAGACCGAGCTGTGTGGCCTCTTCTCGTCCACACAAGTGCACGACCCACCATTGATTCCTTTCACGAGGAGAAAAAGAATAAAAAAGAAAAATAAAGGCTAAAACACGCGCGGGTTTTGAGCCCCCCTACAAGCCCATTTTCACAGCCCAGCGCTTTTCAACGAACCCAGCAGGAGATGTAAAACCCGCACGGGTTTTATATTAACAAGAAATTTTCATCTCAGCGGCCCAAGTCCAGCGGCCCAAGAGTCTCCAATATTCAGGTAAAAATCTGAACCCATTTGTATTTTCGCGAAAGCTAACATCTGTTTTTGCGATGATTCCAGGTTGCCGCATAAAGGAGCACCATCATCCTGTCGCCGCTAAAAGGGACCATCCAGCAGGTTGCCGCATAAAGGAGCACCATCATCCGGTCGCCGCTAAAAGGGACCATCCAGCATGTTGCCATATAAAAGAGCACCGTCAGCTGGTTGCCACCAAAAAGGGACCATATATCATCCAGTTGCCACACAAAAGAGCACCAATAGCGACAATCGTCAATTGGTTGCCACCTAAAGGTCTCCACCGATGTCGTCAACGACAGTCGTCCAACAGTTTCCACCTAAAGGCCACCCACGATGTCGTCAACATCAGTCGTCCAACGGTTACCATCTAAAGGTTACCGACGACCTCTTCATCAACAACAACAGTGGTCCAGACGGATTCCACCTAAAGGTCTCTAACGACATCTATAGCAGCAATCGTTCAACGGTCGCCATTTAAAGGTTATCAACGACGTCATCAGCCGGTCGCCATATAAAAGAGCACCGCCAGCATCAAGACAGCCATCAAAACTACTTTGACCTTCGTCCTATTCGGACTCGATCAAAGTAGGAGCTCTCTGTAGACACCGGGATTTGCACCAATATAATCCCGACTTATCAAAAATGTGAATAAAACATTTGGACCGATACCCAAACGGATCATGAATTCAATGCAGATCAAGTAGGACAACAAAAGAGAGCGGCCCACAACCAACAACAAAACCCGCACGGGTTTTAAAGTGAAGAAGACGACCCAAAACCAGGACAGGCCCAAGGCGCGCCCCAGCCCATCTTTCAAAACCCGCGTGGGTTATCCAGAACCTAAGCGCGTCGTTTTGCTGTGCCACGTCAACGATCCATGCCGATGGATTTTAAAACCCGCGCGGGGTTTACAATTGATAATCTGGCGCCAAAAATCATTTTGATCATCAATCCCATGATATTAGCACCATGTGGGTAGACCCTCTTGACTTGACTATATGATTCGCATGGATTAGGGGCATGATCATGGGGATGTGTCTCCCTCATTTTCCCTCCTAAACACTACCCTCACCACCTATAAATACCCCTCCATTCTTCCACTCATCTCATCAACAACTCTCATAATCCATCACCATTATACTCCCATTCTCACTAAATATCACCATAATTCCACTCTTACTCTCCTAAACTCTCATCATATTTCTATCATTCTCACTACTCTCATTACCATAACTCCACCAAAAACATCCTCTACCCATCACCATCCTAATCCTCTTTTAATCATCCATCATCCATCAAGTCAAGGGAAGTCAAGAATTTCAACCGGCACATTCGGGCTCCTAAATCAAAAGAGGTTCGATTTATTGCTTTCTTATTATCATTATCATGTAATTCGTACTTTAATTCCATTACTTGTGCATATTTTGTAAATCAAAAACTCCATTCTTTATATTGCATGTTAAGAATATAATTTTGCGAAATCAATTAAACTTTTCCCCGCTTTATTTCATTTTAATGTCGATTTTACTAGAGTCCGTTTTCTAACGGGCGAATTTAAGAATTTTTTAATTCTTGAATTCGTAGCCTTACCCCCGGACTTAGAATCGGGTTTCATAGACCGGAGTTATTTTATTATTTTTACGGTTTGTCAGTTTCCTTAAATCGACTGGTGACTCTTTTATTCTTTTTATAATCCGTTTAATTATTTAACATTTGAATATACGCTAAAAATAATTAAAGATGACTTAATATTTCCCATTCATTATATTCAAGGCTAAAACCAAGAGAAAATGTGCTATGAAACAATAAAACCCGCACGGGTTTTATGGTTTCTAACCCACTTTCTCTGGCCCAAAATAGCAAACGGCCCGGTCCAAGGACGGTTAAAACCCGCACGGGTTTTGACTGCTCTAGGCGGCCCGATTGCTTTCTTTTGGGCCTGAAGTCATTGTTTGGGCCGATTTTAAGTTATATTTAATTTATTTTAGTGTAATTTCAAGTGTTTAAATAAATAAAAACGGAATTGTAAAATAAATAAAATTTTACCACCTCGAAAATGAATTTCGAAAATAAAAGTATCCTTATTTAAGGATTAAGCAACCTTAGTCGGCTCCCGATCACTTAAGTAGCGCATCACGGGGAAAAACTGGCCTCACCTTTTCCCGGGGTCCTACACTCCCGAACAAACAAGAAAGGTGTGATTTGGATTACTAAGACTGCTCGAATCCTTACCTGAAGGGAAAATTCGAGGAACCTTAATCCTCCGCTTCACTAAAAATTGGATTTTTGTGGAACTAATACTAAAGAAATTGAAAGACAAGAACCGAAAGAAAACAAGAACTTGAAGAAAAGAATTGCATTGATCTTGGAAGAATTGAATTACAATCGAAAGTTTAAAGAATACTTAAAGAAAACTAAGAACTAAGCCATGGAATTAATCCTAAGGAAAAACTAAGATAAAAACTAAAGCTAACTAATGATAATATCTAATGAAATATAATAGTTCTTATATAGAAAAGGAAAGGGAAGCAAAATAATACGAAAAGAATCCCCAAAACCCTAGTTTGAAATGACGCACAAAGAGGGCCCAAAATTTTTATTGTGGCGCTTATATTTTTCTCTCGGATGCGACTTAGCAGCGCTGTAGCGAATCTGGTGCTGACAACGCCTGTTCTCTTCACGTTGGATTTCCAAAAGGAAGCGTGTGTAGATCTCAGCGGCGCGCTGTCCTCTTCTCGTTGGATTTCAGAAGGAAGCGGTAAGCGCAGATCCAGCGCTACCGTCTCTCATTGCTACTGCTCTTCTTCGCCCCTTTCTTTCATCTTATTCTCCTCTTTTCTTCTTCTTTTCTTCAATTTTCTTTACTTCTCCATAAATTTTGACTAAGACCTGTAAATCACACTAATTTTCCAATCAAGTGAAGAAATCAAAAATACTTAATTTACGGTCTTAATTTGGCTCAAAATGAGACCGAACACTCTGCATTGTCATCTGCATTTGCAACTGATTTTGCCTGCAATGCACCATGAAATCATGTTATGTTTAATCAGTTATACAATGCAATGATCGCACTTAATTAAATTTTTGGTCATGTCAATCAATGCCAGTATTTGGATTGTGGCAACTCACATGGCGCATTTGTGCAATGATTGTGGTCGCAAATCCACATTAATCTCCCCCTTAGGGGTAAATTGTGCCCGCCCTAATCACATCATCATCGGCCACACTTGTGTCTAAATCACACACACTCACCCAGTGTGTTCAATACGTGTATGTGTACATGTATTGAACTAATAATGAAAACCAATATGTCGATGTTGGTACACATGTCTTAAGGGAATACAAAAAAAAATGATATGAAACGGGTATAGCCAATCGTCGAATACGGACTACATTGCGATGCTAACCTTTTTTGCATTGGTTTTCTTTGTCATGGCATCCGGGGCTACCCTTTTCCTTGCGGTTTTCGATGGGTTTCCCGGTGCTGCAGCATCAGTTGGTTCCTCGATACGGACATCCCTACCCCTCATCCTGGCCCTTGTGTTGAGCCCCGACGAGTCATGAACCATAATTTATTTCCCCTTCGCGGTCTTGGATCTTGTGGTGCGCACAGGAGAGTCCTCGACTACGGTTGATTTCCTCTTCGCATGCTTGGCAGCAACAACTGATACACCTGCCCCGGCTGCCGTGGCAGTGGCGGCTGATTCACCATTAGCAGCTCCTACCGTTGTGGGTCCTACCGTTGTGGGCCCACCCTGTTGCTTCCGCCGTCGTTGATATATTTGACGTATTATCCCACTGTTAGAAATGCGCACCACTCCTTCGATTGCGTCAATCGCGGTCGTATGCATCTTCTTCCATATGTCTTGCTCGTTGTCCGACGTTTTCCCCCTGCAAAAGAACAGTTTGTTTTATATCAATTTGCAATGTCAACATTACGACAATGCCACGCAGCCATACACCATGCCAATAACAAAAAGATTCAACGTACGTAGTAGGTGCACCACCCTCATTCAAGGATTGCAGTACGCCGGCAATGATCTAGCTACATCCGTCATCCAAACGCGAATGTGTTCTGTGCATACAAAACACGCCGCAAAATTGAAATAAAGGGGCCAAACACAACCATTTATGGCTAAATTCACATTTAAGTATATTGTACAAAGATTTATTTACCACGCGCTGGAAGTAAAACGGCCAAACACAAACTTCTATGGCCACAATGTGCTCCATCACATGCAACGGATTACAAACCACAAGATATATCGCACTAACAATCATCCTGTCAAAAAACTTAGTTGACCACACAATGTTTTTAACATGACCACACTGTCCGATAAAGTGTTGCCAAATAACATCGTCTGTGGCCATATACTAACTCTGCATTTTACTACACCCCATGCACACAAGAACGCACACAACGTGATTTGCTTGCAATCAACCCCATGTCTACCCCCCATGGCAACTATATCATTCACAATACACGCCCAAATTGCGGACCACAAACCACATAGCCTCTGGCCACCCAATAATCGTTGGGACCCACTCACATCATTCGTCTTGACCAAAACCACCCCACCCCTCCAACCCCCCGGTCCATTGACCCACCTACACCTGCTATCATACAAAATTGGCAACCAAGTTAGTAAGGTACACTTACCCGTCAAGTGGTGCCCCACTGTCGTCGTCGACACGTTCTGCCGACAACTTGCCTTCCTATAACGCGATTCATAATGAATGTGTTAGAATTTTGGAGTTCACGATGTTAAATTTCCTCATTCAGCGGCATCTCAGTCACCTCGAAATACCCAAACAAAAAATCGTACCTCGATCATGGTCAGCCAAGTGTGTTTTGAATCCTTAGTCGTCGGCTACCGGTGAATTGCCTTGACGTGTGGGTTTTCTCCGGCGACGCGATTCCCAGATGATATCACCGGCAGCGTCAATCTCACTCTCAAGATTGTGTTTTTTCTCTGTCAATATCCTACTGAACATAATCTTGCAAGAAGTAATGAGTACCAGTAAGGAAATAACTTAACTGCCAAAAAACAAGTTCCTTGATACACGCAAGATGATTAATGCAACCCAATTTTTTAATTTTTTTTCCCCACACGTGTGGGGGTTTTTGGATGTGGAGGGTGGTTTTGATCTCAGCCGCTAGATCTGTAACAGATGGCCCTGATCTTCCCTTCTTACCTTCCTACACGAAGTCCCTTCCTACTGGATCCGTTCCCTATATATATATATATATATATATATATATATATATATATATGTATATATATATATATATATGTATATATATATATATATATGTATATATATATATATATATGTATATATATATATATATATATATATATGTATATATATATATATATAGGGTGAGAATTACTTTTTGGTGAGAATGAGAGAAGAGTCAATATTGGCCATTGGATGCAAGATTAGTGGACAACAAAAAAACTCATTTTTCCATTATTTTTTGGGCAGATATCACGTGACCGAGGTAAAAAAAAATTCACTTATCACTATTATGCATTGGGAATTATCGCGCGTGAGAAAAACAAGCCGTCGATTTGAAGTTTGTATCTTTGGACTGTGATTGATTACGTAACTCAGTGGAGAAAAGGAAACAGAGGGAGACGAACAAGCGGTTCTTTTGGGCGGTTATCTTGTCTTCTTTCGGAGGTAGACGACGGTCTCGACGCGAAATTCAAGCAAGAGCATTGTGTTCGACGGACACTTCAACAGTTCGGGGGGGGGGGACTCGAGGAAATTTAAGCAAGACCACGATTTCGACGGGAAATTCAGCCAATTTCAGGGGTTTTGACGACGACATAGATGGATTCTGATGAGAAAGTGATGGAGAAGGGTGTGGAAGTCGGTGACGTGTCTGCAGCGACTACGGTGGGCTCGGGCGGGATGGGTAACACTGACCGTAGGACAAAAGATCAGGCAAGGTTAGAAAATGTGATTTGCTTACATTTTGTTTATTTTTTTAAGTTAATAACCTCGGAGTTCCAAACAAAAACCATATCTTGTTTGGGCACATAACTGCTATTCTTGACTGGGGCACGCATGCAAACTAGGTTAGGAGTGAGAGGTGGGTGATGTAAATATCATGTATACCACACTAGGTCATAATGTGCATTACAGTGTGTTGGGGGTGGGCATTAAGGTGTAGAACACCATGTATAACAAAACCAAGTGGTGTTGCTTGTACATTACAATAGCGTATTCTGTACATTATAGTTGCTTATGATGTCTTGGCATAGCGAGGTTATAATAAGTCATGTATATTGTGGTTAATGGTGGTGTACTTTCGGAGGTGTGCTTAATGATGGCATGTACATATTGCATATATTACCAGACATGTAAAGTATGATATACAATGATGGGTAACTTGAATATGCATGATGATCAGATGTAATACAAGTTATACATGTTGTGTGAGTACTCTATGTGCATTCGTGACAATTGAGAAATAGTACTTTGTCATGTCCATCATTTTTTATTATGATGAACATTTGAATCAATGATAATGTACAGTTTAATGAGACATAATAGTTTGTAATGTCCAATAATTTATACCATGAAGAACATTTGATTGCATGATGATGTCCATTTGAATGAACATTAGACATGTACATTATGTTATACAAAATAAGTGCATCCTATATACGCATGATGCTAATTTGATTTGATGATGATGCTCATTTGATTTGATATTTTTGTAAGCTATTGTCTTTTATGGTAAATGAGACGTTATATTTTGTAATGCCGAGTACCCTAAACAATGATGTGCATCTTGAATATGCATAATGCTCAGATGTAATGTACTGTATATATGTTAGCTGGTAATGTCCAATAATTGTACCATGAAGTACATTTGATTGTAGGATGACGTCCATTTGAATTAGCATTAGACATGTACCTTATGTTATACAAAAGAATAGAAGTGCATCCTATATACGCATGATGCTCAGTTGTAATGTAGTGTTGATAACAAATGAAAAGGGTTGAGTGTCAATCGCCGCATATTGAGCCAGACGCTAGTGACGTAGTGTTGGCTGTTGTTGAAGACATTGCACGAGGTAGTGGTTGGAGCATGATGTAATGATTATGTACATAGCAGTTGATCATAATGTACATAAGAGTTTGGCATGATGTCCATTTGTATTCACTCACCATTATGTATTGACTCAAATCAATATTTCGGTTGTTAGGATGATAGGACTCTGTCGCTTAGGAGGCGGTACTGCGATGACATTGTCATGTATGATGACAACATTTTGAAGCAAGAGGTGTACACCAAAGTCGTCCACTGGGAGCGGAAGAAAGAGCTGTCGTGCATTTAGGTTGTTTGTGTCTTGTGCATTTTGGGTGCCGATTGCGTGTCTCCATTTTAGGGGCCGATTATACATTGATTCGGGCTATGATTGTTTATTATCTTAGACTAACTATTTGATCGTTGTTTACATTTTTGCGACGATTAGACATGAGTTTGCGACGATTAGACATGTTGAACCTTATATGTATGACTTCAATTGTTGTGGCAGGTATATTTTGCTCGAAAAAATGTTTGGCTTCTACAAGTATGAGTGTTGTTATTGTGGCGAATGGACATCACGAAAAATTGACTGATATTAATGTTGCCATCAAATTGTTATTCGTTTGCATGAACAAGTCATGCATATACAGGATGCACTTCTTTTGTATATATAGGATGCACTTATTTGTATAACATAATGTAAATGTCTAATACTAATTCAAATGGACATCATCAAACAATCAGATGTTCTTCATGGTAAAAATCATTGGATATTACAAACTAACATGTATACAGTATATTACATTTGAGCATTATGCATATTCAAGATGCACATCATTGATTATGGTACTGGGCATTACAAAATATAATGTCTCATTTGCCATACAAGACCATAGCTTACAAAAATATCATCATTAAATCAAAAAGACCATCAGTGGTTAAAAATATTTGACATTACAAAATAGATATCATCATAAATCAAATGTTCATAATTGTGAAAACTAACCGACATTACAACTGAGCATTCATGCATATATAGGATGCACTTCTTTTGTATAACATAATGTACATGTCTAATGCTTATTGAAATTGACATCATCATGCAGTCAAATGTTCGTCATGGTAAAAATCATTGGACATCAGAAACTATTATGTCTCATCAGTCTCTAATGAAAATAGACTATCCACATAACATCATCATGAAATCAAATGATCGTCATAGTGAAAAATATTTAACATTAAAATATATTAGGCCTCATTTTCCATGAATAAGCACATATTGTCCACACAAATGTATGTCTTGTAATACAACTGACCATTATGCATATTTAAGATTTCACGCTGACTTCTCTAGATGTCTTTTGCTAGGGGTTGTCAATTCATGCGTATGCCCAGCATGAAATTTCAGTACAGCATACTTCTCATCCTCAGTTGTCTTCAAAATTATTTTGGCATTGCACCCTTGCCTTGTGTCGGCGCGTTTCCTCTTTTTTGTTTTCGGAGTGGATGGATCAGTAAACTCGGCACAATCTTCTGATTTCTCTGCATGGCGTTGTAAGTTACATGTTTTCGAGTCCTCAAATAACATATCCTTGTTAGGTTTCCACCCTGTCTAGTGCACAAGAACAACTTCCATTCCAAACCTGTGGTCTTATTAACCGTATGTGTTGAACTACGAACAATAAACCCAACACTAACCGTGTAACGTTCATAAAACTTTTTTGCCTCCTCAATATTGTCCAACTTCTGACCAATATAAGGGACCATTGATTCATCTTCGCATATCGACACATACTCTTCGTCATCATTCAACTGGTAACTTAATGGTAGTGGCGATGGGGCAATTGTGACACCTTGACTTCCAGCCCCGTCCTCGTGTACATCACTGTAAACAAGATAGCACTCAGTGTTCATTTATATGGTTATATAAATCATATAAATCGTATAACATGCTCAATGCAGAATACAAACATAGTAAAACAACATGTACACATCATTGCCATTTTCATTGTACATTATGATCAAACTCCATGTACAACACACTCGACATCGATGCGCATTGGGGTATGCACTACAACGTATATACGTAGCAACACATTAGTACTCATAAATACATTTCTGATTGCTCAGACACTTTGCACGTGTTGCGCATTGGAATGAGATGAGCACATGTGCGTATATGAACATCATGGTTCGTTTCCATGCACATTTATTGTGTTATACCAAAAGTAAGCCATCTGCTGACCACATAAATCACTGGACAACAAGTAGCTCACAGAAGTACACGGCGGATGCATATATGTGGACATATCATATAATTCAATTAAATGTCATGTACAAGTCTTCGGGACAACAAATTCATCTTTTGTTAATGTAGCCAAGTATGCACAAACATAACCTCTTCCCATTTCAAAATGCAAAAAAAACCAATTCAAATACCACACTCACACCCACTTCCTCATGATCCATATCCATTCAATCACCCCAGAAACATTGTTCAATTTCGGGATTATCTCATCTTCTTCATCCAACACATTAAAAAAAACAAAAATTAAAAAACTATGGCCGTTGGTGACCAGGAAAACCAATGTCCGCCATGGACGTCGATCTTCTACACCTCACCTCACACCATCACTGCCGTTATACACCCCATCCATTGAAGAAGAAGTAACCATTCAATTAGCCGCCAGAAGAGAGCAAAAAAAAAAATCAGCCAAACCCTTTTGTTTTTCACTATCCTGGAATCCAGAGAACCTAGATGAAAAAAAGGAGCCAATTTTCTCCAGTTATTTTTCCAATTAGGAAGATGAATGGGTTGCAGATGATTGTAATGAACATCCCACACCCCATGCAATGCATCAGCCGCCAAAACAACCACGCCTGCACAATTTCCTTGGCATAATCTCCTTTTTTTCCTTTCTCCCTCACGTGATAGCTGCCAAAAAATAATGGAAAATTAGTTTTTTTGCTGTCGATTGATCTTGCATCCAATGGCCAATATTGACTCTTCTCTCATTCTCACCAAAAAGTAATTCTCACCCTATCTATAATTATATATATATATATATATATATATATATATATATATATATATATATATATATATTGGATAAATGTAAAATTCATTCCAAAAAGGGGCATAAAGAACCCCATGAAACTGTTACAAATGTCGCAAGATTAAATCAAATCTATACATTTTTTATGCTTTGGGGATCTACTAGAAGGTAAAGGATTCTATTTGACAGGTTCCTCTGAATTTCCTTGCAGACTGTTGTCACTTCAGCTCGCTTGTTTTTTAACAGAACTTGGTTCCTAGCACTCCAAACATGATAAATGTAACTCACCATTATTGCTAGTTGGACTTCTTTTTGCCATTTGGGGTTTTTAGTAGAAAGGGTCTTCCTACTCCATTGCTCGAACGTGGAAGCAGTAGGCAAGTGCATCCATTGGGTGACCCAATTTCTGATCTGAGTAGATATGCTGCATTGATAAAGCAGGTGAGACGTTGTCTCGCCTTCTATACCACACAGAGCGCATGTAGGGGGGATGTGAGGTTGGTATTTTTGGAGTTTCGCCCGGACTTGAAGTCTATCATGGAAGGCCATCCAAGCAATAATTGAATGTCTAGGGGTGTTGACACGGTTCCAAACTATACGAGCCCATTTCCAATTTTCCTTTTGACCACTAAACCATGCATATCCTTGTGCGACAGTGTACTTCTGCTGTGTAACGGGTGATTGTTTGAGCATCGTTTTTACACGACATAGCTTTTTGAAGTACCAGCAGCAGTCCCCTTTGGGGGTGTAATTCCACCAATCGTTGCCTTTGATGTATCTTTCATGTATCCATTTGACACATAAGCATTCTTTGTGATTGGAGATGGCAACAACTTGCTTAGCAATGAGGGAATGATTAAGGTGGTAAAGATTTTTAATGCCTAGGCCACCTTTGGCTTTTGTGAGACATACCTTATCCCAAGCAATTGGAGGACTTTTACGTTGACCATCAATAGCATTCCACAGAAAGTCCCTGCATATTTGGATCACCCTGTCTATGATTGAGGTTGGGAGAATGATGATTGAAGCCCAAAAAGAATATAATCCCATTAGGACCGAGTAATGAGGACTATTCTCCCGGCATAAAATATGCTGTTTCGACTCCAGAGCTTGATTTTGGTTGTCATCTTATCCACGAGGCTATTGCATTCCATCTTAGATAACTTGCTATCAGTGATTGGCATGCCCAAGTAGGTGAAAGGCAGCTTTCCTTCTTTGAAACCAGTCAAATGAAGGATTTCTTCCTTAGTTATTTGTGGCGTCCCACTGATGATGATGGTGGACTTTTGGGGATTTGCTTCTAGCCCCGCAGTAGCATGGAATTGATTGAGAGCATCCATTATCTGATTGATAGAGTGCGGGTCAGCGGAGCTGAAAATCATGAGGTCGTCCGCGAAGACTAGGTGGGTTAGTTTGAGGCTTCTGCATTTGGGGTAGAATTTGAATTTTGGGGTAAGTGCAACTCTTGTGAGGCTTCGAGAGAGGTACTCCATTGTTAGAACAAATAGGAGAGGGGAAATGGGATCTCCTTGGCGAAGTCCTCTACCACCTTTGAAATAGCCGTAGTTTTGCCCATTAACCTGGAGGGTGAAAGAGGTGGTTGAAATGCAAGCTTGGATCCATTGGATAAATTGATTGGGGAAACCGTATCCCTTAAGGATTTCCAGGATGAAACCCCATTGGACTGTGTCGAAAGCTTTGCGAATATCTATTTTCATTAGACATCTAGACTGCGTTGATTTCCTTTTGAAACCTCTCGCGATCTCTTGGCACATGAGGACATTATGGAGAAGCTCTCTGCCTGGAACGAAAGCTGATTGACAATCACTTATAAGCCCTGGCAGAACCCTCTTTAGGCTCAGAGGTGATTGCCTTGTTTATGTTTTGCACGGTTTGAGGCTCAGAGGGTTTTCGTGTTTTGCACCATTAGCAACTGTTAAAATGCTGACACATTTCCCTCCCTACTTTTTGGCTCTCCCTCTCTCCAAAAACCAATTCATCACCTCCATCTCCTTAATCCTCATCTCCATCTCCTTAGTCTCCACATTTTTGCTCCACACCATGCAATCTGGGTTGGTGAACTCGCAGCTCTCAGGTGAACCATCTCCATCTCCAAAATCCTCATCTCTATATTATTATCATTTCTTTTCTAATTTCCATGGATGGTTAATTGGATTTTGAAGCAATCCATAACCTCCATATAAATGTTGCTCCTTCCATACAAAATTATGAGCTGCTCAACCATTGCTCGCCTCCTTGCTTGGCTGCCCCTGTTTACTACTTGGTTGTTTTGTGTTCACAGATTAAATTACCATTCTCTCCTTCATCCTTTTACTTTGAAGACTTCCCTCCATGGAAAAATAGAGGAAGCATGGCCAAGTTAACAATATTAACCCAAGAATTGAAACCTAACCAAAAACTTTATTTGAATAAAATCTCATATACAACAAGCAAAAATATAAAGTCTGAAACTACAAATGCAAAATCGAAATTAACAATACTAACCCAAAATTCAATATGAAACGAACCCAGAAAAATCACAAATTCATGAACCTATATACATTGGTAATGGCTATATAAAATGAAATTGCAAATGCAATGTTGGTGGATGGTGTAAAAGGGGAGAGGGATGAATGGATGAGGATGATGATAATGTTTGGCGGTGGACTATAGTGCTCGGTGGCTTTGTGTACAATCAAAGGACGATGGCATTTCTTTTGCTTTTTAATATTTTTGAAGGTTTCTTTTCCTTTTTACTTTGGGTTAGGCTAAAAACATAATTGGGGTACAACACACATTCAGGACCTGTTCTTTTATGCGGTATGACGCGATATGGTTTGGTGAAATTGTGGCGAGTATGGTGGAATTATGGTGGGTTATTAGTAAGTTGTGGTGGATGTTTTGTATATATGTAAATATTGTATTGGTAATTGAGAAAAAGTAATTGGAAAAAGCGAGTTGAAATATTGTATTGTTTTGGATGATTAAAAAAATGGTTGAAAAAGTATTGTATTTGAAATAGTGAGTTGAAAAAGTATTGTATTTGAAATATTGTATTATAAATTTGAAAAAGTAATTTGTGGTGGGTTGTGGTGAATTGTGGTAGAATGGTATGTTGTGGTGAATTGTGGCAAAGTGTGGTGGACTGTGGCTTCAGCCGCATAAAAGAACATGGCCAAACCTAAACTCTATTTTATTTTCTATTTTTAAGAATTTTCTATTTTATTAAATTGTTTTATGATTTTATAATTTTTATGTAAAATGAACAAGTACACCTAGCCAATAATAGTAAACTTAATTATTAAAAACGATAAAGTCATAAATATGAGTATTTAAGAATGTATAATTTAATTATTTGATTGGAATATAATCTTAATAACAGATTTAAGAAATCTTAATTGTAATACTTTACCATTTTACTTATGCTCATACAGTATTATTGTTATGTAAAATTTACTTTAAAAAATATTAATAGCATAACAATATCGATTACGTGATCTAATTATCTTATTTTTCTACAATAACATGCCAACAATAGACCCCAATATAGTCATGCTAACACGAAGTCTAAGGCCACTATCAATGGTGAGTTACAAGTGACCCAACACAAAAGACAAGACAAATGTGGGTGAGAACAAATTTACAACGGTAATAAAGTTTAAAGGGTGGGTGAGAATGTTTTTCCCCACATATATCCAGACAAGCGACTGGGTGAGAATCTCATGTAGAGCCACCATAATTAAATACTATTTTATCTTCTCAAATGACCTTGAAAAATAAAAATCAAAATAAAAAGAGTGGATTAATAATTAATTTATAGGATGGGTGGATGAAACTTTACCTACCATTGTAGAAACAACTTACTTTCAAGTACTGAATAATGACTCATATTTACAATATTTTATAGGATGGATGGGTGGAACTTTATACATCATTGGTGATGGGCTAAGGGAATCAAGATTTGGGTAGTTTTCCCTTTATGTACGCTAATGTATAAAGAGACTGATTATTACATACCCAAGAAAAACGGTTCGAAAACAAAAAAACAAAGCCCTTTTTCAAAAGTCCAGACAATGTACAAGTTTATACTTTTACAATTGAAAATTCCCCTATGTTTACACACTTTCCAACCTATTTTTGATTAAAAAAATTAGTTACTAATTATTTTGATTCAGACAAAAAAAAAATTATCAATGTGCACCTATTTTTAATTTTTAATAAAGTACATTTTTCTAATTTCTATAAATAAAAAGGTATTATAATTTGTCCGTAGGACAGACATTCTAACTAGTATATATAAAACAGAGGTAATACAATATAAAATAAATTTTTCTAAAAAAGTTTATTCTCTGCCAAAATGATAATCATTCAAACTTAACTCTCACTATCTCCATCAATCTCCTTGTCGTTCCAAATTCTAATCCCCCCACCATTCTCTCTCATTTTGTACACCCCCAAAAGCATGAATGGTGTTTATTGAGAAACCAATTTGTACATGCAATTATGACAAGATCGATGTCAGAGGTAATGTAAAACCATAAGAAAGCTCAGGCTATACAGTTTATGGAGATTAAATCAGCGGTGGTTTGTAAATTAATTCAAAGAGAGACAAACAATGCATCATAATGAAAAATATAGAGGAATGATTTGATTAGTAAAGTTCAATGGATGTTATTTGATTTCAATGAAAGTCGTAAATGATAGTTATAGCGAAGCAATATAAAGACATTAGTGCTCTTTATCAACGCCAGCGGTAGCAGTGATTCGGTGGCAATGGAATTTTGGAATTAGTGATTTTATATGAAAGTTTTTTTTTTTTTTTTTTTTTTTTTTTTTTTAAGGGTAAAGAAAGAGTAACCTCTGATTTTAAAAGGCAACTAGAAGCAAGTCTTCGATGGTTATGACTTAGTAGATATTCTTGGAAGCTTGACATGTAATTGAAGGTGGTTTATATAACAATTATAACTCCGAATAACTTCCATTTTCAATTTTGTAGGATTAAGGAAAATCGCAACCACCTAACAAATTTTTAAATTTTAATTTTAAAGATTTTTGTTTATTTGATAGGCTTCAACTTTTGCCTATTCCAAGTTTTCAACCACTTTTTAAATTATTTCAAATGGTGGGTTTATTTTGAAAATTATTCCATTTCGTAAGCTTCTTGTTGTACTGTCGTAAAATATTGCTCGCAAAACTTGCATCCTCTCTCAATTTCATTTAGCTCTCTCTATCAATTTCACAATCGACTCACTTGGAATAATATCTAAAGTGCTTGACAACCAAAAATAGTTTTTAAAGTGCTTGAAAACTTGGAATAATTTTTAAAGTTTTCAAAATGAACCTACCATTTAGAATAACTTTTAAGATAAGTCTACCACTTCGAATAATTTCAAAAGTAATTGAAAATTTGGAATAAGCAAAAGTTAAAGCCTACCAAATGAAATTTCCCTTATTTATTTTTAAAATTAATGGTCAAGATCTTATATTATATGAAATCAATGGTTGATATCATCTATTGCATATGATTTTTTAATTGGGAGAGGGAAGATGTTTGGGGGATCCTATTTCTATTTATAATATAGATTAGGAATGAGTGGGATGGGATCTCGGTAATTTTCGGAAGTCCTGGTTCCAACCGTGACATGGAACAAAATATTTGCTCCCACTCTCAATTTCAGCTGTGAACGGGAGCAAACTTATATCCAGTATTGAGCAGGTACATTTTAATTGGGCTAAACAAGAATAGTTGGGCTAAAGTTAGGGTAAATCTCAAAAGAATATTTGACTAGAGGGATGGACCAACAGACGAGTAGATCATAAATACTAAGACATATTATGATGTTCCATTTTATTTAAAAAGAGGGGATCTAAAAAAGATGAGTTGGCATGAATTTTTTTTTACTATAACTTAATTATCTGGCTATTCGGTCTCGTTTTGAACCGAGTTTCTTCTCTTTTATAGGGTATATTTGCTTGTTTTAACCCCTATTTATATATTAGATATAATGATTTAGTGTTTTGTAGGAAAATAAGGAGTTAGAAGAAGTTTGGGCTTAATTGAAGTTTTTAGGGAATCCCGAGCTATTTCCCGAGTCAAACCAAGTCAACCCGAGCAGAGATCCGAGTCAAACCAAGTCAACCCGAGCCGAGAGCCGAGGCGAAACTGAAGCCGGAAATTCCATATCAAGATTGGCGCAAAACAGGGGAACGGTACAAACTCAAAGGTTTGAAATACGTGTGCCTTCCCTCTTTGGGTCATAACTCCTTCGTTACAACTCCGATTGGTCTGAAATTTTGAAAGCTTAAAGTACACACCGAGAGCTTTCCATAGATATCTTATGGGCCTAAAACAGAGTTCGGATGAAGAAGTTATGCGCGTTTAAAGTCGGCAGGGAAAAGCTGCCCAGAACAGTGGCTCGCCGGAGCAAGGCTTCTGGGGCAACAAAGACACAAGCCAGGAGAGCCGGATAGTAGGCTTGCTCGCCCGAGCCACCCCAATGGCTCGCCCGAGCCACTCTGTCTGCAGAAAAACTGATGCGCGTGCTGCGATTTGTTTCTAGGGTTTTGGGTTGTATTTTTCCTTCTTCTATAAATACCCACTTGTATTAATCCAAGTTTTATCAATTAGCCTAGGTAATTTAGGAGTAGAATTAGATTTATTACTTTCTTTTATTTGCTTTAATCTCTCTTTAATTGTTCTTCAAGTTTTCAATTGTTCTTCAAAGTTTTCTTGCAATTTCAATTCTCAATCTCTTTCAAGCTTTCTCTAGTCTTCATTGAAGTGTTTTACAAGCTCTCTCTCTCTCTCTCTCTCTCTCTCTCTCTCTCTCTCTCTCCTTTCAAATGCCATTGTTGACTTGTTTTCCAAGCTTTCTAGTGTTAGCCACAATCAACTCCCTTTTTAGTGGGGAGGAGGGTCAAGGAACTCCAATTCTACTTACTAGTGAGAAGTTGGGGGATTCTTGGTAATCCAAACCACAATTTCTTGTTTGTTCGGGGGAAATTCGAATGTAGATTGAAGGTTTATTGAAGTTGTTCATCAAAGGTATAAATTCTTGCCCAATTTCATTGTTCATGCTAGTTCTTCATTTAAGCTTTTAATTGCTTTCCTTAATTTCATGTTTTATTTCATGCTTTTATTGTTTTGCACAATTCCATGTCTATGTTAGTTTTACTGCTTTCATTTACATAATTTACCGCATTCCGCAATTGAGAAAAAAACCCTTCCACAAATCGATTACCTCAATCAAGCCTCACACCCATCCCTGTGGACCGACAACCTTAACTCATAAAACCACAAAAATTACAACCGAACACTGGCTCTTATTGTTGCGCCATTACCTAAATGAGCTTCTTGAAAGTTCCCAAAGATCAAGCCCTCATATCTTGCATAAGTTTATTGATGTTCCATTCAATTCTTGCCATGAAGGATTGAGAGAATTTCCTTCTTTATCTCTCCCTTGTTCATCTCCACATTCCCAGTTAATTCCTCTCATGTGAAACTGGGGTACCTTTGAACATCACAGAATAAAAAGAATAGACGGAGCAGATTGGTAGAGCAGATTTTAGAGAGATTGAATGCAAGCCAAATAGCATTAGCGGGGAAGACATATATCTCAAGTATGTATGTAAATTTTGTAGATAATATGACACATTTTTGTTGTCTACTGGGATGATGTTTGAACATGAATTCATGTAAGTGTTGTAAAGTTTTTTTTTTTATTTCTTTTAGTTTGAATGATCTGCTGAAAATTTCATCGAGGTCACTATTTGAGTGATCATTTGCGTCGAGTGTGAACTATACATGAATGATGCATTAATTTGACCATGGATGGCTTGGTAATTATGTGTTGGCTTGCTTGGATTGATGATATGTAAATAGAACCATGGATACCTAGTGAGTATACCATGGATATATAGTATGCATAAATATGGATGATATAATTTATCTTGCATTATTTATTCAACTTGAACTTGATGTTTATTTCATTTCACGGAATGACGGAAATGTGTGGGGGAAACGGTTGCATACTTGGCACGGGGTGGAGGTGTGATGGATAATATGGGGAATGGGTTATGCACGTGTGAGGGGGGTTTGGCGAAATGTTTTTGGATCGTGAAGGACTTTGAGATGAAGGACTTTGAGGAATGAATGCATGAAAGATTACGAGGGAGAAACATTTGGTTCAGTATGAAGTTTGATAGGAGTGTCATTGATAGAAAGCCCTGAATGCAGGTTTGACGACACCCTCAAGGAGACCCAGAACAAGGACGTTAACCTCGTGGCTATCAAGGATATCAGATGAACTAAAGAGATGTTTGATATGATAAGAAACATTTATTTTGTCAAACTCCTTGACACTATAGTTGGCAATATTGGCTCGACTCATGAATCCCACACACATCTTCAAAAGTTGGAATTGAAAGGGAAGACTTCTTGCCTTTTATTTACCAAGTATGTTTGTTGCTTAAAGTATTGAAGCTGATTTAGGTGTGATTCTTGCAGAAAATCAAGGATATCTTATATCCGAAAGAATCAACTAAATGGAAAAAAAATGGAAGAGAAAGGAAGCATGTCGTTGACAGCCAAAATCAAGGTAGACTAGGATTGTGTGAAGATCGAAACACGAAAGTGAAATGGATATTTATTCTTAGCCTGCTTTACTCCTCTTTTGGTCCTGGTCATGTATCCTAGCTCTTAGAAATGAAACAAGGCCAAGTGGCCTTGCTTTATTTTTAGCCCATTTTAACTCCTCTTTTGGGCTCTTGCTTTGCTTCGAGCCCAGTCTCATGACGAGGTATGCGCGTTGCTCCCGATTTATATTTGTGCACTCTTCCTGGTACAAAATTTGGTCTACACTGCGTATACTATCGTATTAAGCACGTAATATTAAGCAAGTAATATTATCGTATTACCGCTACTTCCATGCACACTCCCATATACATAAAAAATTACTAAAACACCAATGTTAGTCCTTCAACGGTCCTAGGAGTTCAAGTGTTAGAAAAAATAATCACAGATAGTCAAAAAATATAGCTAAGTCAACTTAAATAATTAACATTGTAACAGTCAACACATTTGAACTTTTTCGTGGTTTTATATCATTACCTCCTTAAAAGAAGTTTCGTCCTCAAAACTTAAACTCAGAATTAACGGTTTTCCAGGCGGAACTAACGACAGCCCGCCTGGAACTAACGGCAACCCTAGCCAAAACTCGGGGTTTACATCATTACTCTCTTCAAAAGAGTTTCACCCCCGAAATTCAACATGCCACAAGTACAGGAACCAATATGTTGTAACATAAGAGGAAAAGAGAGAGGAGTATCAGTTATAACGTCAACTTCATTTTCCGCTTCCTCCTTTTGCATTACATACACCCGTCCTTCCTAGTTGCGCAGGACTTGATATTGCTAACGAGGTGGGTGTTGGTTGGGTGGCCTATCCCAATTGGCCGCGTTCCCATTGGGTCTGGTTCACGGGTCCGTGCATGGACTCGGACTCGGACCCGCTATTTTTTTCCAAACCCACAAGATCCAACATTTTTGGACCCATACCCCTCTTAATGGGTCGGGTCCGACCGGGTCTAGATCGGCCCAATACCCACTGCCATCCCTAGTCCTAAGAGCTCAAGTGTTAGCAGAAATAGTCGCTGACTAAATCTCAAAAATTATCAGAGTCAAACTTAAATACTTAACGAACAACCAACACTTTCAAATTTTTCGGGGTTTTACAGTTATGCTTGTGGGGATATGTTTAAGTTGAATGCTTCAAGGGAAAATAAGATGAATTTTTCTGTTTACATGCTTGGTTCTTGCTTGAATTCTTCTATATGGCATTTGAGAGACTTGGACATATTAACTACAACAAATTAAAGTACATGTCTAATCTTGACTTAATTCCAACCTTGGATGATAAAGTAGAGAAGTGTCGAACTTGCATGTCAGCAAAGATCACTAAAAGTTCCTTTCCAAGGATTATGAGAATTTCCAAATTGCTTTAGTTCATTCATAGTGATTAAGGAGATTTCCATAATACTCCTTCTATAGGAGGTAAAAGATACTACATGACTTTCATTGATGACTTCTCTAAGTATTTCCAAGTGTTCCTTTTGCATTCAAAAGATGAGACTTTAGACAAATCTAAAGTATATAAAGCTAAAAGTGAGTTATATTGTAAGACCTTAATTAAAATACTAAGATTGGATAGAGACGGAGAATACTATGATCCTATATATTTCCAAGAATGTGGGTGTGGTGCATGAGACCACAACGCCTTACACACCACAACAAAATGGTGTAGCCAAAAGAAATAATAGGACCTTAAAAGAAACGATTAGTGTCATGTTGTCTTACTCCAGATTAAGTGAAGGTTTTTGGGGTGGAGCTCTATGAACGGCTTTTCGTGTTTTGAATAGAGTTCCTCTTAAGAGAAACCCTAAGACCCCATGTGAACTTTGGAACAAAAGAAAGCCTAATCTAAGTCACCTTAGAGTTTGGGGGTGTCGAGGCATTACAAGGGTCCCGGAGTCCAAGCAAAGAAAGTTGGATGAAAGAATAATTGAGTGTGTCTTTATAGGTTATGCTTTTGAAAACAAAACCTATAGGTTTATAGTTATCCAATTAGCATATAGGGAAAGAGGAGGGGGATGATTAGAGGAATTGCACAGTGTCAATACTCCTGTGAATTCTAGGGTCTCAATTATGATGGGTGGAGGTTTATATTTATAGTGTAGAAGAGAAAATAATGGGAGGATATTTTGAGATTTTATTTGGTGGAAAGGGTGAAAAAGATATAATAATAATCCCAAATCATAATCAGAATCATTACAATCAAATTCAGAAATTATATTACTCTCTTGGGTAAGAGTATGGATAGGCCGGGAAGAAAATAAAGGTGGTTTGCGGAATATTCCTCATAACTAACCTGCCAGTTAGATTGAGTCAAAGGTTGACTTGGGTTATCAGATCCCCGCACAATTACAATTTACAAGTACCCAAAATGAATTGGGATGGTCTAACTGGCTAACCGGTAGGTCAAATGCCCAAATTACTACGCGCATTGTTCTATTTAAAACAGTCATATCTCCCTCATCTGACGTCCGATTGATCTGATTCACAAGTCAATGGAAAGCTTATACAGTTTTCTTTAAGCTCACCGAATCTTATGGGCATCAAAGATATGTGGAAAAGATGGAGTCTGAAAGAGTGGGTATGTGTATGTGGAAAGGTGGAAATGAACTTTTTAAGGTGGAAATGATGGGAAAATGGGAGGTTTTGTGAGAGGCTTAGAAATGGATGGAAATGAGATATTTTGTGGATGAGATGATGTATGTTATCACATAATTAGTTGATTTGGGTTCTAACCTAATCTAAAAAAATAAAATAAAAAAGTTACAAAAATAATTAGTCAAAGTCGGGACAAATCCGGTGTCTACGGGATCGAAGTTGGGGATCAATAATGCTACAACTAGTGGATCAACCTCAAGCCTCTTCTGTCGAGCCTCTTGTCCAAAGAGAATTCCAAAGATGCTGTTGTCGAGCAGATGAGTTCGTTCTAGCGGTGGTGTCTTTTTCCTTTGAGGGACAAAAATGGTAGCCACTATGCAGATGCAGTCATTGAAAATTTCCAACTCTCTAGCTAAGATGTTGCCCTTGTTTTCTGATAAAGTATGCCTTTGGAAAGACATAGTAAGGAAAATCATCACCATCGCTCAGGTAGTGATCGTTCAATGTGAGAGAATACAACTTGACGTAATATAAAGTGGTTGGATTCTCCGTTGTCTTCCGCACTACGAGCCTCCATTTTCTTTTGATCTCCTTGTCGTGAGTCTTGCATCCTAGCCTAAACTTGCATGTGTGTTTGAAGGCCTTGTACTTTGGTCTTAGCTTGTGCAAATTGTGAGTATGGGAGACATCACCCTATTAATCAACATAGGGTGCAAGCTTAATTACCTTGAAGGATGCGAGGCATGTTCCAGACATATGCCCCAATCTTATATCAACTGAACAACTTGATGAGGTCAGATATGACAATCATTTCAACGGTGGAAAATGAAGGTTTTCCATAGGGAGCTTAATTCTTGCCAAAGGAAGGAAGGAAGGTTCCTTCTACTTTACACAAGGACAATTGTGTACGAGAGAGACCAATATTGCCCCATATAGCAAAAGTTTAGAGTTGCAACATAAAAGACTCGGACACATAAGCTAGAAATTACTACAAATCCTTGCAAAGAAGAAGGTCATCATTGACCTTCACGGAAAGTCACTTAAGCTCTATACCGATTGTTTAGGAGGAAAAAATGCATGGTATCATTTTAGAAAAACCTGCAACCTAGCCATAGGAAGCAACTTCTTGAGTTGGTTTCTACAGATGTATGCTCTATGACTACAAGTTTTCTCGGAGGGGCATTGTACTTTTTTTAGCTTCATAGTCATAGATGATCACTTAGGGCCCGTTTGGACCTAGAAAAACAGGATGGAAAAAAATCTCATGGGAAAAAAAATTAGGAGGAAAAAATTTTTGGGGTAAAGTAAAATTCTTTCTCGTGTTTGGTCTAAAAATAAATTTTTGAGGAAAAAATTGATATTCTATTCAACTTTTTTTCCTTGTTTGGTTTGAAGAAAAATATATGGAAAAAAAAATTGCATGAAACTTTTAAATGTGAAGCTTCATTTTTATAGATTATATGATGTGATTTGGAGAGAGAAAGAGAGAGAGAGAGAGGGAGAGAGAAGAGTTATAGAGAGAATGAGAGAGGAAGAGAGAGAGAGAGAGAGAAAGAGAGAGAGAGAGAGAGGTTGGCTTTGATATAAAATTTTTCTCCCAACTTCTCTGTCATTTTTTAAGGGAAAATTTTTTATTCTCTGTGACCCCAAATTTTACATTCAATTTTCCAACTATTTTTTTCCATTCCTTTTTCTTCAATCCAAACAAAGGAAAGATTTTCATTTTCCAAAATAATTTTTTTTCCATGCTGTTTTCTCAAGTCCAAACGAACCGTTAAAGAAGGTTTGAGGCATATAAGATGAATTGGATCTGAATAGAGAAGTCCCCACCTAAAACACTACAGCTAAACGACCTAGCAGAGAGGATGAACCGAACCATTAAGGATAGAGTTGGATGTATGTTATCCTATGCGAAACTCCCTAAGCCTTTCTGGGGAGAAGCATTAAAATCGGTTTTGATATCATCTACCTTTCACCATTAGTTCCTTACGTGGAAATATCCTTGAAGAAGTTTGGTCGAGAAAAAAAAGGTCTCCTACAACCATTTAAAAGTGTGTAGGCGTCGAGCATTAAGTCCATATTTCGAAAGACGAAAAAGCCAAGCTTGATCCATCGGCAAAGGAGTGTCTTTAACTTGGACACTGAGAGATGGGTTTCGCTACTTACTGTGGGATTCAGTCAATGAAAAAATCGTGAGAAGTCGATATGTTGTATTCTTTGAAGATTATACTATTGAACATGTGTAATTCGGGAATCCTACACTGAGGATCATCAAAAGTTATGATCCTGATTTGATCCATATAACTCAGGGAAATTTAGAGGAAGATATAACCACTGAAAAGTATGTAGCTGAAATAGATGTAGCTGAAAAAGACGACCTTCCACTAGGAATCACTCTAGTAAACACGTAACTCTAATAGCTGACAAGGAGCCTCAAAGTTACGATGAAACTATATCTGATAGTCACAAAGTACAGTGGGTAAAAGCCACACGGAACTGCAATTGCATAGGAACCACACTTATGCTATTGTTGATGTACCAAAAGGTAGACGAGCCTTGAAGAATAAATGGATATACCAATTGAAGACCAAAGACAACAACCCTACGCCAAGGTACAAGGCTCGATTGGTGGTCAATTTATCCGAAAGAAGGAAATTGATTTCAAGGAAATATTTTCTCCAGTGGTTAAAATGTCGTTTATCCGAGTTGTGCTCGATCTAGCTACTAGTCTAAATTTTGAGATTGAACAGCTTGATGTTAAGACATCGTTCTTACATGGCAACATAGAGGAGGAAATCTACATGGAACAACCTGGAGGGTTTAAGGTAGAAGGAAAAGAAAATCTAGTGTGCAGATTGAAAGAAGTCTCTATGGTCTAAAACAAGTTGCAAGACGATGGTAACTAAAACAAGTAAAAGTAGATAATAATGAGCCTGTAAAGTTGGAAAGGTAATTGAGGGTGTTGTAAATATTTACCAAATCTATCGAAACTTACTAAAATCACCAAAACTTACCGAAACCTACCAAAATTATCAAAATTTATAAAAATAAAAATATATAATTTTGTAAAAATTATGTTGATTTTTAACACTTTTGTGAATATGTTTGTTGAAATTCGTCAAAATTAATTAAAAAGAATCAACTAATTAAAAAAATAAAAATTACAAAAAAAATGGAAAATTCCCAGAATCACCCCCGGACGACCACCAACACCATCTGACCACCACATAACTAGGGTTACTCCTTTCAAACCGCCGTCGCCACCACAAATATACCAACATGTAAATCACCAAAACCATAACCCCTGCTCGAAATCCCAAAATCGACCTCCGCCGCCGCCGCCCATTGGCGTCTGACCACCCCCACATGATCGCCACCACCAGTCACCAGGCGACCACCACACCATCGGAGGTACTCCTTCCTGACTATGGAGGGCGCCACAAATAGGTCAAACGCCTAAAACTCTCAAACCCTAACCACCATTCAAAAGTTACAAAAATGACCACCACTAGCGAACGAACACCTCAACACGGCCGCCACCCTCATCCGACCCATATGCCATCGACGACACCTCTGCCCTACCGCTGTCATCGTCACTGTCACCACCTCAATTCATCGAAATCCCCATTGGTGCACTATTTGTGTGGTTTTTTTTCTTTTTCATTCTTTTACCGTCATTTGGAAACATAAAATCTTACACTTTTCAATAAAATGAATTTTATAAATTTTCCTTCATTTTTAGTAATGTAATTAAAATATATTTAACATTATATGTATTAAAATAGTTCCCAAATTTACCAAATTTATAGAAATTTACATTTACCATATTTACCATTTATCACTTAATTTTGCAGAACCTATTTCCATTTGGTAGGCTGCAACTTTTGCCTATTTCAAGTTGTCAACCACTTTTTAAACTATTTCAAGTGATAGGCTTATTTTGAAAATTATTCCAAATGGTAGGCTTATTTTGATATCGTTATTAAAATATTGCTCACAAAACTTCCTCATCTCTCAATTTCGTTTGGTTCTCCCTATCAATATCACAATCAACTCACTTGGAATAATATCTAAAGTGTTTAGTAACTCGGAATAATTTTTAAATTACTTGAAAACATGAAATAATTTTCAAAGTTTTCAAAATAAGTCAACAACTTGGAATAATTTAAAAAGTGATTGACAAATTGAAATAGGCAAAAATTGAAGCCTACCAAATGGAATTTCCCTAGAAAAAAATGTACATGAGATGCTAGCACTTGCCAGACTTACCGTGGTTTTCCTTTTGCAATTAACACCGAGAAAAAAAGAAAAAAAGGAATCACAATATTGTGCACAGTCACTCCCATCCCGCTTGGTTTTCTCATTTATTTGTTGAGAATTTTATTTTCTTTTGTGTGGACTCATGGACTGGCTCTTGGGATGTTCCAAAGATTCAATTAAAAGCGCAAGTACATGTAATTTCACATTCACAGATAGATCGATTCTGTCATGGCAGATCTCAACTTCCATTAACCTTCTTCCACTTCTCCAATTACCTTCCTTTCTGCTATATATTACTCCCCTTAATGTCTCTACTCACCCACATAATACTCATTTTGCTTTCGCCCTTCAATGGAGGTTTAGTTGATTGTCATTTGTATCTTGTACAATCCAGAAAAATTCAATCATTTTGGATTTCTGAGAGAAGCTCAATAGTTTTATCTCCAGAAAGAATTACAGTAGCAGCAAAATTGTGTTTCTTCTTTGGTTTCCTTTTTTTTTCAACACTCAAGTACAAAGCACTTAGTGCGCTAGGTACAACCACTGCTTCCTTCTTCCTCCTTGTTGGCCCACTCTTTTTTTTTCCCTCCCTAATTTTCTACTATTTTTCTTGTAGAGATGTTGAGAGCATTTTCCCCTTTGAAATGATGACTTGTGAGGTCACCTTTTTTTTTCCCTCCCCATTTGGTTTTCTGCATTTTGTTTCAATCTAGGTTTCTTGTTTCCTTGATCAACCTTACTGATTTCTTCTAGTAGTTTGTGGGTTCTATTCAGTTTTATGTTGGGTTTTCTTCAGGGCAACTTCTTTGTGAAATTCATATAAAATAGAAATTGATGGAGTCAAATTTCAAAGAAGTCCAAAGATTTATCATGTTCAAAACATGGGGAAGCATATCTTGTTTCCTAGATGAAGTGTTGGAGAAAGTGTTAGGGTTGTTGGTGTTGCAAATGAAGTTAAACTTGGTAATGGCAACAAGGCTTTTTATCCCACATTGGTAGAGAAATCAAGTTGAAAGTGGTTTATATATCCCACCACACTTAATAGTATTAAATAAGTGTAAAGGGGTGTATTATGGAGGAAGGTATGACTAAGGACACAATACGAGCGTGCGCGTCGCCGCCGCCGCCCGCCGGTCCGGTCACGGTCACGGTCGTAGGACGCGGGTCGTGGTTCTTTTTATAGCCAGCTCGGGTGAGAAATAGCCGTTGCCCAACGTCCATTTTGCCAGTTGGAGAAACGGCAATATAGTCGTTGTCCGAACGGCTAAATAGCCGTTGGCAACGGTAAGATGCCTCCTGCCAACGGTAGGCTTGTAAGCCTAGAAATGGAGCTCCTCCATGGCTGCAAAATATACCAACAATCATTTTCTTCTCTTCATCTTCTACATCCTCTTCCATTAATATTTTCTGGGCAATCAGTTTTTTACATACTCCAAGATCTTAACCTTGAGTGCACAAGTCTAAGAGCTAGCTGAGTTAACCTTGGGGAGTGATCGGCAATATCGATTGTCACCTAGGTCGTGCCTCAATCGCTTTCAAGGCAGTGGTTTATCCACGACTCAGTTCTTGATTCTGAAACCAGCAACCTTGATTCAATTATTTCCAACAATTTGAAAGCGATTGTTATCAATGGCTGCTCCACACAAATCTCTTACTGAAATTTACAGAGTCGAGCTTTTCAATGGGACTAATTACAAACGTTAGTCTCAAAAATTGCTTCTCTGTCTGGAGAAAATGGAGATTGATTATGTACTATCATCTCCACATCTCGACAATAAAAAAGCTCCACCTCCACAGTTTAATCCTGAGAGCACACCTACTGCGCCAACAACTCCAGATATCCCACTTGATGAAAACGCCAAGAAGAAACTGGAGAAAGATAACAAAGTCGCTCGGTGTTATCTTCTCAACAATATGTCCAACGCTCTGTTAGATCTATTCGTCAGTTTCAAGTTAGCAAATACCATATGGAAAAAGCTCGAGATCAAGTATGGCTCTGATGATGCTGGAAAGAAGAAATATGTTGTTGGCAAGTGGCTGCAGTTCCATCGATGACCAACCTGTTATGGAGCAGGTTCACGTATACGAAAACCTTTGTGCTGAAGTTCTGAATGAAGGAATGAAGATGTGCGAGATGCTACAAGCAAATGTGCTTATTGAGAAGTTTCCACCATCCTGGAGCGATTACAGGAATCATCTCAAATACAAGAAGAAGGATCTGGCCCTTCAAGAATTGATCAGCCACATGAGAACCGAGGAAGCTAATCGTTTAAAAGATAAGATGTCTTCTCTCTCGGTGAATTCTGCAAAGGCTAACCTTGTTGAATCTGTTGGTCCTTCAAACAAAGACATGTTCAAAGGAAAGAATAAGAGGGATCAGAAAAAATCTAAGCAGTGGAACGGGCCTAACAGTAAAATCCAAAAAGAGAAGGGAAAGGTCCATTGTTACATCTGCGGAAAACCAGGCCACAAGGCATATCAATGCAACGAACGCAAGGATCCTCCTGCACAAAATGGCAAAAGGAATCAGGCTAACCTGACTTAAGACTCCGAAGTATTCTGTGTAGTAACTGTGGAAGCAAACCTCGTCACCAATAACACAGAATGGATCCTGGACAATGGAGCAACCAGACATTTCTGCACCAACAAGGAACTTATGCATGACTTTGAGGAAGTTCCTGATGGAGAGAAGGTCTTCATGGGCAATGCTACCACTGCAGCTGTATTGGGTAAAGGAAAAGTTCTCCTTAAGTTTACTTCTGGAAAATTATTATGTTTACTTAATGTGTTGTATGTACCTTCCTTACGTAGAAACCTAGTTTCTAGTAGCCTCCTTGACATTGCTGGTTTTGAAGTGAACCAAAAGGCTGCCCAAATTGTCATACTTCGTAATGAAGTATTTGTTGGGAAGGGATATCGTAGCAATGGCCTATATGTTTTAAATGTTCTCCCGAGAATAATAAAACTGGTTCTACTTCTGCTTATATCGCTGAGTCTGTTGATTTGTGGCATGGTAGACTTGGACATGTAAATTATGCTTCCTTCAACAGACTAAAGAACATGCGGCTAATTTCTAGTATTAGCATAGAGAATTGTTCTAAGTGTGATGTCTGTGTTGAAGCAAAATTTGCTAAGAAACCCTTTAAGTCAGTATTGACAAGGTCTACACAGTTGCTTGAACTTATCCATTCAGACTTAGCAAACTTTAAGAACACAATGAGTAAGGGAGGAAAGAAATGGTATATCACCTTTGTAGATGACTACTCTAGATATACTAAAGTCTATCTCCTTAAATCCAAGGATGAGGCTGAAGAAATGTTCTTAAAGTATAAAGCAGAAGTTGAGAATCAGTTAGATAGAAGGAACAAGAGGCTTAGGTCTGATAGGGGTGGTGAATATGATTCAGGTTCCTTAGCTGCCTTTTGTGAGAAAAATGGAATCATACATGAGACCACTGCCCCTTACACACCTCAACAGAATGGCATAGCGCAACGGAAGAACCGTACCCTTAAGAAACTGATGAATGTCATGCTTGTGAGTTCTGGTCTATCTGATAATATGTGGGGGGAAGCTGTTTTAACTGCTTGTTTTATTCTGAATAGAGTTCCCCATAAGAAATTATATCAAACTCCATATGAACTCTGGAAAGGGTACACCCCAAACTTGAAATATTTGAAAGTGTGGGGGTGTTTGGCCAAGGTAGCCTTACCCGGTCATAAACGCACAAACATAGGCCCTAAGACCTTTGATGTTGTCTTCATTGGTTATGCTCAAAACAGTGCTGCTTATATATTTATGTCTTTAAGTGATTATTCCATTTCTAAATATAGAGATTCTGAATTTTTTGAGCTTGTTTTTCCATTAAACAAAAATGTGCCTAATGTGACATCTGATAATGTGTCTAGCTCTGTGCCTGAAAAGGCTAATTTGCCTGGTTCTAGTTCTGAGGTTAGGAATGAGATAATAGAACCTAGAAGGAGTAAGAGGCAAAGAATTGCAACTGAATTTCGTCCAGACTTTATCACTTCTTGTCTAGTGGATGTGATTGACAAACATGAAATAGATGTCTTCACTGACGAAGTTGCATCTGTATTTCTTATTGAGAAAGATCCTAAAACTTACACTGAGGCAGTTAGGTCTATTAATGCAACCTTTTGGGGAGAAGCCATTAAGTGCGAGATAGATTCCCTTGAGTCTAATAAGACTTGGAAATTAACTGACTTACCCAAAGGTTGTAGACCTATCAGTAGTAAATGGATCTTTAAGAAGAAATTAAAGTCTGATGGATCAGTTGATAAATATAAGGCTAGACTAGTCATTAGAGGCTTTGATCAAAAGAAGGGAATAGATTATTTTGACACCTATTCTCCAGTCACAAAAATAAGCACCATTAGGACTCTAATTGCCTTGGCTGCCATCTTTGATCTTGTTGTGCATCAGATGGATGTTATGATAGCTTTTCTTAATGATGACTTAGAGGAAGAAATTCATATGACCCAACATGAGGGTTGTGAGGTTCAGGGTCAGGAGGATAAGGTGTGCAAATTGCGAAAATCCCTTTATGGTCTAAAGCAAGCGCCTAAGCAATGGTATGAGAAATTTGACAGTTCCCTTGTAGAAAATGGGTTTACTGCAAATTTGTCTGATTCTTGTGTTTATTCAAAACTGATTGGATCAGATTGTGTGCTTATATGTTTGTATGTTGATGACATGTTGATCTTTAGCACTAACTTGCATATAGTTAATGACACTAAGAAGAAGTTGTCTTCTTTATTTGAAATGAAAGATATGGGTGAGGCTGATGTGATCTTGGGAATTAAGATATGCAAAACAAACACTGGTTTTGCCTTATGTCAGTCACATCATATTGAGAAAGTGTTAAAGTAATTTAACCACTTTGATGTGACGCCTGTTAGAACTCCCTATGATCCTAGCCTTTGCTTAAAGAAAAACAACGACATTAGTGTGTCACAAACAGAGTACGTCAAGATTATAGAAAGTAGATTAATGTTCTTAATGAACTTTACTCGTCCTAACATTGCTTATGCAGTAAGTAGATTGAGTCGGTTTACTCATAACCCTAGTCAAGAGCATTGCAATGCACTTTATCGTTTGCTTAAGTACCTTAGAGGTACAATAGATTGGTGTTTGCATTTTAACAAATTTCCTGCTATTGTAGAGGGTTATTGTGATGCAAACTGGATTTCTGATAATGATGAAGTTAGTTCTACTAGAGGTTATGTGTTTACTTTAGGTGGAGGGACTATTTTATGGAAGTATGCAAAACAGACTTGCATAGCCCGCTCCATCATGGAATCTGAATTTATTGCTCTTGAGTTAGCAGGTCAAGAAGCAGCGTGGCTCAGAAGCTTGTTAGCTAATGTTCCTCTATGGGGAAAACAAGAGACACATGTCTCTATACATTGCGACTCACAGGCAGCAATTGGAGTGGCTCACAACAGTGTCTACATGCAACGGAAAGAGGAGACACATCCGTATCAGACACAGTGCAGTGAAACAATTGCTGAAACATGGTGTCATATCCTTATTGTATGTGAGATCCAAAAAAAATTTGGCGGATCCTTTCACCAAAGGATTGACAAGACGAGTTGTACTAGAAGCATCGAGGGGGATAGGGCTTAAGCCTATGGCTTGAAGATGTATGGTGGACACCCGTTTGTGGTCAAACGAAACCATCCCAATCTTCGAGATGCACTACATTCCTATCCCTATGGTGCTAGGTAGTGCTTTGAGGTTGAGTTTTACTCTTAATGAATTTACGCCCGTTTTGGGGGGTGCTTGTGCTACACACTGATGGATTCACCGATTGTATATCGTACGGATGAGCTATTCGCTCTTAATAATTCCATAGCCATAATTTTGGTGGTCTGTGTTGAGAATGACTTGATGGAATTACCTATATAAGTGTGAAGGTTTGGCCGCCTTCTATGGGAGAATAAGGCTATCTCTCTAGAGCACTTATGAAACCTAAGGTATACGCTTGGCCATAAAAGCGTAATTGTGTTATCGCGGAGTATGTAATTTCTACAGGGTTGATATGTGTTGTGGGGGTCTCGATCAAAATCTTTCAAGTTCAAGGTATAGTCCACGTGTTAGATTATTGATTGTTGCCTTACATCACTAATGTGTCAATTCAATCTTATGATATTGATGCCCAAGTATCAGACCCACTCTTGCCCAGATTTTCTTTCTTGTTCTTTCTGCTTTCCTTGTATGCCATTAGTGGAGGATTGTTGGAAATGAAGTTAAACTTGGTAATGGCAACAAGGCTTTTTGTCCCACATTGGTAGAGAAATCAAGTTGAAAGTGGTTTATATATCCCACCACACTTAGTAGTATTAAATAAGTGTAAAGGGGTGTTTTATGGAGGAAGGTATGGCTTCGGACACCACACATGCGCGCGCGCAGCCGCCGTCGCCCGCCCGTCCGGTCACGGTCGCAGGTCCTGGTTCTTTTTATAGCCAGCCCGGGTAAGAAATAGCCGTTGCCCAACAACCATTTTGCCCGTTGGAGAAACGGCAATATAGCCGTTGGCAACGGTAAGATGCCTCCTGCCAACGGTAGGCTTGTAAGCCTGTAAATGGAGCTCCTCCATTGCTGCAAAATATACCAACAATCATCTTCTTCTCTTCATCTTCTACATCCTCTACCAATAATATTTTCTGGGCAATCAGTTTTTTACATACTCCAAGTTCTTAGCCTTGAGTGCACAAGTGTAAGAGCTAGCTGAGTTAACCTTGGGGAGTGACCGGCAATATCGATTGTCACCTAGGTCGTGCCGCAATCGCTTTCAAGGCAGTGATTTATCCACGACTCACTTCTTGATTCCGAAACCAGCAGCCTTGATTCAATTATTTCCAACAGTTGGAGTCCCACAAAGATAGAAGCTCAATGTCAGTAGTTTGCAAAGATCGGTATAATGCAGAGAGATGGAGCAGAAGGCATGTGTACATAGGAAATTGTTATGCTGTTTCACCTGAGATTGTGGCTAGGAGGTTCCCAAATATTAGGAGTGTTACACTGAAAGGGAAGCCCAGGTTTTCATATTTTAATCTGGTGCCTGAGAATTGGGGGTGTGACATTCAACCTTGGCTTGTTTGCTTTGCCAAAGCTTATCCCTTTCTAGAGGAACTTAGGCTGAAGAGGATGAGTTTGACTGATGAGAGCTTTGAGTTCTTGGCTATGTCATTCCCTAACTTCAAGTGGTTCTCCCTTCTTAGTTGTGATGGCTTCACCACTGATGGCCTTGCTGCTGTTGCAACTCATTGCAAGTAAGAGGCTTTTTTTTCCCCTTTTTAAATCACTTGCAATTCCCCTCTTCCTTTCTGTAGTTTACATGTAATTTTTGTTGAATGACTTTTTTTTATTTGATTGTTTTATCTATTTTTAGTTTGCTTTTGTGGGAAATTTTTGAATTTGTTAGTAATTATCGGTGGTTAAATTAGAGATCTGGGTATTGATTCATTTGGTTTCCAGCCAGTAATTAATACTTGATTAAAAGAAGGGGTTCATGTTAGGCAATTTTCATACAGTGTATCAAAAGGAGGCAATTTTCATAAAGTGGAATGTATACCATTACTATGCAGTTGTCCATAATGGAAAAGGACCGGTTAACTCTTGTTTTACTTTCATTTAGCTTAGGAAAATTTATTTTAAAAATCCCAAACTTTCGGGGTTGTTAGTCATAATATCCCAAACTTCATATTTGAGTCTGTACGGCCCAAAGTATGAGAGTAGTATTTGTGAATGTCCCACCACCAAATCAACTAAAGCCGGAAGTAGCGGCCGAATGACATGGACGGCGGAGATGCTTACGTGGCAGGTTCATTGTCCACCTCAACAAAAAAAACACATGCTAACCCCTAAACCTAATTTTTAATTTTCTTCATTACAATATTCAGTGTTGGGAAATCAAACAGGACGCCTCACTTCCCACCACTCTGTTTTTTGAATGAACATTCGTCTGACCTGTGTTGTCTGGACAAGGCATGAGAATTGTGTAAAGATCAGTGAAAACAATGAAAAGGAAGATGAATACAATGTGTAATTGATTCGGAAAGACTCCTCTTGCATAAAGGTATGGTCTTTTGCTTAAAACTACCAAAATTTGACTGAATACATACTGTAATTGCAAAAAATCTAAGTTGTATCAGAATATTTTTGCAAACATGTCATGAATTGTGAGAAAATTATTTACTTGAAATATATGTTGTATCATGACTGTGCAAAAATTCTGGGAATAGACCCGAATACCGTGTTTACCTAATTACCTGCCGTGAATGATGCTCCTTGTTGATGATTGTGCAAATCTATGCTGTATCATGCCAAAAGTGAATTATGTGGTTTGTTATGATGCAATATGAATAGAATAGTCATAATTGTGTTAGGTAGTAGTCAATGAATCCGTTTATCAATGTTGGGAGAATTCGATTATTGAATGCAGTTGGACAAACATGATGCTCTTTGTTGTAGTTGAATTTGAAAGAATTTGATTATTGCTAAACAGAAACTATTAATTTGTTCACTACTTACTTATGGTATCTTATGAATCTATATGCATGCTCTTTGTTTGTTTTACCTTTTCCCTCTTGATTTTAACTTCCTAATACATTCATGTTCACATAAAAGAGCAAATTAAGAGTTTTTATAATAGTGTGAATGTATATTTATGTTTTTGACAAGCATTCACACTAAGTGAAATTTATAAGAAATATGATGACACAATTTGAAATCAATATGCCTTCTACTAATTGGAATTATGTTTATAATTTAGGTTCGTGCAACCTCAAGTAATGGATGAGATAACGTTGACAGTATATTATGAAGGGAAGTTTGTGCATGGAGTGGAGTTCATATATGAAGGGGGTGCAAAGAAGGTTTACTTTAACTTTGAAGTTGACAAATTATGTTTGTTTGAGTTAAAGGGGATTGCTAATGAAATTGGGTTTGCGAATGCCAAGAACTACTACTATGCAGTGCCTGGGAAAGATTTGAAGTATGGGTTAAGAAGACTTCTTGATGATGATGATTCAAGGAGTATGATGAATTATGCAATGAAATTTGGGTACATGAATGTGTATTTTGTTCATTCAGTCAATGAACCTGAAGTGTTTTCTGATGTGCCAATGCCAATTGGAGGTCCTACTATGGATGAGGGTAGTTTTCTTGATTATATTGTTAACGGAGCTCATGTGGATGGTAGTGATGGAGGTTATCCATCCATTTCATAACATCAGAGGAAGAAGTTAACACCAAGGAGGGCAACTCAACCACCAATTGTTGTTCAAGCGGATTGTCCTTCTCAATCAAGTAAGGTCACTGAATATCAACTTGTACCGACTCAAGAATCCCACATTCTTCAGGATGGAGGTCCAACACAGTGTATTTCATGGGAGGATTAAGCATGTCATGAACTTAATTATGAAGGAATTTATAATTTTGAGTATGACTTGGATGACCCTAGACACGAGTCGCCTATTCCCTTGGACGAGCTAATTGGAGCGCAGGATCAGTTTCACGAAGATAATGATAGCCATAATGAGCCAAGTGAAAGTGAATCTTCATCTTAAGATGAAGAATTGGATGATGAACATCCACAAGAGGAAGTCATCCCAGAGGATGGCGACACATCTGATGAAGAATTCGTGCATGGAATGACCAAACTGACAGAAGCTAATAAGGTCATGGCAGCACAAGAATTTCTGGCCAAGTTGAATAAGAATATCTTTACACCTGGAAACATAGAGGGAACTTGTCATGATGTAAAGAAACAGGGCAATACTAGGCAACATGAAAGTGATTATGAAGCTTCTGAGGAAGAAATGGACACTAGGGGGGGAGACTGATGATGAGAACAGATTGCCAAGGTTGTTGGGAAGGAAACAGAGAGCATCAAGAGTTAGACATGACACTGACTGGAAACGATTCAAATGGCAAGTTGGTATGACTTTTGGTACTATTCAAAGATTTAGAGATGTTGTGACTTTGTATGCTTTAAAGAATGGATTTGATCTGACAATTGGTCGATCAGACAAGTCAAGGAATAGGGTTGCAGTGAAGTGTAAAGATCAGTGTAAGTTTTTGTTGTATGTTTCGTGGGACAAGAAAAATTTCACATATGTCCTTAGAACGGCTTACAATGACCACAAGTGAAACAGAAACATGTTGAGGAATAGGCAATTGAAGTCTGCATTTGTTGCACGATTTTACCTTCTTGTTTTTAAGGCAAGGCCCGATTGGCCTGCCAAAGAGATGAGGGAGGAATTAAAGCGTGACTTCGGCATAATTGTCAAGAGATCATTTTGCTACTCTGTGAAGCAACAAGCACACAAATTATTACATGGGTCTATGAAAGACCACTACAGTAAGCTTGGGAGGTACCTTGCAGAACTGACGAGGACTAGTAGGAGTTGCACTTTTCTCCTTGAAACTGATCCAACAATTGACCAACCGATTCTTGTCTTTCAAAGGTTGTTCACATGTTTTGATGGCTTGAGACAAGGTCTAATTCAGGGATGTAGACCAATAATGTGCATCGACGCATGTTTTTTAAAGACATTCTTAGGAGGTGTACTAATGACAGCAATTGGCATTGATGGCAATAATCAGATGTTTCCCATAGCCTGGGCTATTTGTGAAGGGGAAAACCATGATAATTGGGTGTGGTTCCTCCAAAATGTTCAGTCATGCCTGCAAGTCATTCCAGACTCATCGTGGACCATTCTCTCAGATGAGCATGTTGTATGAAGCCTTCTAATTATTATTTTTTTTTGGAAATCTATTAAATATTTCTAATGATTTATTCTGTCACTAGTAGAATATAGTTTGTGTACCTTATGTAGATATAGTTTGTTATTTTATGTCTTCTATCACTAGTAGAAATCTGTTTTCATTTTATATTTCTAATGATTTATTTGCCTTGTGAACTTGCAGTCAATTCTTCATGCTGTCCCAATAATCTATCCTAATGCTGAGCATTGACACTATGCTCGGCACATTTACTCCAATTGGAAAAAAACCCATAAAGGTGAAGAATTGAAGCTGTTGTTCTGGAACACAACTAAAGCTTACAATGAGGCCGACTACAAAGACGCACTTGAAGCACTTGCCAAGGAATCCATCCAAGCTGGTCAAGAATTTGTTGCCTACAACCCAAGGGTATTCTGCAGGGCATTCATGAAGACCAATACAAAGTGTGATGTTATAGTGAACAATATGGCGGAAACATTCAATGTGTATATAGTTGATGCGAGAGCCAAGCACTGCATTGACATGTTAGAAGACATTAGGGTTGCACTGATGTAGAGGATGGTGACTAAGAAGGCTATAATGGAGAAGATTGAAGATGAAATTTGCCCAAGAGTGAGAAAACAGTTAGAAACGGAAAAAGAAAATTCCAGGTTTTGTGAACCCTTCGCATCAGAAGACATGAAGTTTCAAGTGAACCATAGAATTGATAGTCTAATTGTTGACATGAGGGCCGCCACCTGCACCTGTCGAAAATGGGATTTGACAGGCATACCCTGTTGCCACGCTATATCGTGTGCAAATATGCTAAGAAGAGATGTTGAAGAATTTGTTCATCCTTATTTCAAGAGGGCCAAACACCTCCGTGCATATGCTGGATCCATTTCACCTTTGGCTGGTGAGAGACATTGGCCACAAAAACATTTTCCGCTTGATCCACCGCCTGTTAGGATAATGCCAGGGAGACCTCGAAAAAAGAGAAGACGACAGGCACATGAAGATCCTAAAAGACCAGGGAAGCTTACCAAACATGGTATTGAAATAGTCTGCACAAACTATGGATTTGCTGGACATAACAGACGATCTTGCAAGGACCCATCTACCTCAAAACCAACGAGTGCCAAACGATCTAGAGGAAGACCAAGAAAGCATCCTCAGCAACCTAACATTGGACAATCACAAGCTGGACGAGGTAGAGGGAGAGGGCGAGGTAGCGATGCTAGTAGAGATGTCGGGCGAGGAGTTGGATCTGATAGAGGTAGAGGTATAGGAGGAAGTAATGGAGCTGGAAATGGAGGCTCACAAAGTAGGGTAAGGTTTCCTTTTTTTTAACTGATAAGAAGACCCCCCCGCCACCCCGCGCACTTGTTAAAGCCAACACAACCTTATCGTATGTTTATTTTTGTTCATGTGCAACAGGCTCCCCAACTGTATGTATCAGCAGCAACAGGCAATGTTATTGAATGCAACAACAACACTTTTGGGTTGTTGAAGTAATTATAGAATGTTGGAGATGAGTTGGTGTTGATTTTCTTTTTTATTTGAATTGGATTGTGATTGAAAGCAACAACAGCAACATATATATGTGGTATTTTTGGATAGCCTGTAGTGCATCAAACACTACAATTGAGTTGGATTTGTGACTTACCATGGCTATTTTTCCCCGTTTGGAATCAACACATTTATACCTGTGCTGTATTTTTTGACAACATGTAATGACATTATGTCAGTCAAACATTTGTCTTATCTATGGTTTGTTATCATAGTAGCAACAACATATTGTTTTGTTGCATTTTTTGGCATAATTTTTTGGCACAATTTAGTGCTGCATGTCTGCATCTATGATTGAAAGCAACAGTAGCTTGCACAATTTACATCTACAATTGAAAGCAACAACAACTTGAGCCTGTGACAGAGCTACTTCTGTCTTGTTTCATTTTTCTGTATCTGTAAGAAAAAGAAAGGTTGAGCAGGGGGAAACTTGTGTTACCTTGACATTTTGCTGAATATATTAATTGAATCTAATTACTTGAAGTTTTCTAGTTTCTGTCTTATTTCATTTTTCAGTTTCTGTCTTGTTTCATTTTCAAGTTGCTTATTAATATATCACTTTAGCAACAGCAAAGAGCAGTTAGAGTAAAGTGTTATATTTTCATATATCACTTTAGTCATTCTCTAATCATCCCAAACAATAGATTTTGGAAAATTAATGTCATTCCTTTAGTCACTTTTGCTCACTTGCTCATTGAAAAAAAGGCCAATATTTTAGTCCTATTTTCATAAAGACTTGAGCCTCTGACAGTTTATTTGCACAACTTGTAATGCAAACTTAATACTTGGTAACTCCTAAAGATAGTGGCATTGACAATGGCACAAAGCAACAACAGCAAGGGTTCAACTTAGTAGCTATTAGAAGAAGGTACAACTTGGTATCAACATTATAAACAAGCTAATTCATTCAACAAAATTACCATTTCATTTCTCATAAGTTGCCAACAGTACAAATTAATCAGTCCACTACATATGGACATCCTATGCCAACCATTCTACAATTGTCGTCCTCAATGTTCCTGGCTAGCACAACAGCCAACATAAAAACTACAAAACATAAGAAATCCTCTTTCAAACCAGACTTGGATGATGCTTTCACCAAATATGCCTCAGCTGTTATCCTCCTTTCTCTTTCTTCTGCAATTCCATCCCTCAATTTAAGAACCTCTTCTTCCAGGACTTGTATTCTCCTATATGGGTTGAAATCTAATTCGAAAAGTACTATTTGGTTGGGGTTCAAGTGCACCTCATCTTCCCATTTGAAAAATTCGCATTTATCAACCTACATCAAAGGAAAATCGCAGTTCACGCTCAGCAATTAACCAATTCACAGTTTCAAATAGGGGACAAAGCCCATCAATCAACAAATTCACAGTTTCAATTTGCCAAACCAACAAATTAAATTTAAATTTTGCAACTAAATTTTGCAATTAGGTCCCCTGGCTTACTTCCCATCCATCCAGTGATTCTGGTGATTTAAATTTTGCAATTAGAAGCTTGCCTTGCTGCTTTTCCCTGCTCGTAGTTGTGCAAGTTTGTTGTTGTAGTCCTGTAATGCAACAAAAATGATAAACTCTGCCATTTTCCCCAAAGCTTTGTGTTTCAGACCGCAACAAAGGGTCAAGCACTCAAGTATCACATTAAGTCCAGAGTAAAATCATCCAAAGCAACATACTTTTCATTAGCTCATTAGCAACTAGTCAAGTATGTAATGACACACAGTATTTTAATGCAGAAGTTAGAACGAGCTGAAATGCTTTAGCAACACACTTTTCAAAATTGGTGCTTTTCAAAATTTTGAAATGCTTTAGCAACTAGTCAACATACTTTTCATCCAGAGGCACAAACCTGAAATGCTTTAGCACCATTGCAACTTTCAACAGCATCCTTTGAGGGTAGAAGGATCCCCCACATCACCAACCACCACTGTACTGATCTTGGGAGCATATTCATTACTTCTTGATCAATTCTCCAAACCAAAGTTTAACCATGTAATTCAGCATTTGGGAACTCAAATTAGAAGAAAGCAGTAAATAAAGACAAAAATTGAATGAAAAGCATATTGAAGACCCACCCAGATTTCAGTAGAACCGACCGCAATTTCCGAACTGACGAGAAGCATAATAACCTGACGAAGTAGAAGAATTGAAGAAGAAGGAGAATAATGTGAGAAGAAGGAGAATTTGAGAAGAACGATGAAGAAATTGAGAAGGACGATTTAGAAATTGACGATGAGGAAGGCAGCGTTTTAGAATGACAGGGTAAATTGTTCTGTTTAATGAGGTGGACACTTACATGTTTAAAGCACACGCCTAACCTGCCACGTAAGCATCTCCGCCGTCCACATCATTCAGCCGCCACTTCCGGCTTTAGTTGATTTGGTGGTGGGACTTCACAAATACTACCCTCATACTTTGGGCCGTACAGACTCAAATATGAAATTTGGGATATTCTAACTAACAACCCCAAAAGTTTGGGATTTTTAAAATAAATTTTCCTTTATGGTGCGTTTGGTTGATTCACGGGAAAAACTTTCCCAGGAAAAACTTTTCCGGGAAAGACTTTCTCTAAATTTCTAAACTTTTTCACGTGGGTTTGTGAGGAAATTGTGGCCCCACATCAAAACATTAGGGAAAGTTTACCAAACACGGTAAGTTTTTTAACTTGGAAAAGTTGAGAAACTTTCCCGGGAAAGCTTCTCAACCAAACGCCCCCTTAGCTTATTAGAAGGATTGAAATTGGTAAACTAAAACAAGTGATTTTGGTTCCCTTTCAGTTCTTTTTACAATCTGCCTGCATAATTTGTTGATATGACATTTGCCTTAATAGTTATTAGTGATTATCAGTTGTCCCATTTGATGTCATTGTCCCGTAAATATCGTTTGCTAATCACAACTATCTCCACATATTTTCTGGCCATTAATAAAGCATATCTCTTCCTAACCCTCACCCCACCCAACCAAGAAAAGGGAAGTGTAACTCTCAGCACGGGTTGCCAATTTTCCATGTAAGTCCAAAACACTTTTGACTTCCCTGTTTCCCGCATTCAACCTGATTAATTACTTATAAAGATCTCTTTTTAAAGGTTGAGGTTGAGAGTTATGAAATTGAGACCACATCTTTGAAGTTGATCTATCAATCATAATGAGTTAGGGTTGATTTCATCATTAATAAAGGCCCAACAGTGACAATGTGTCATCTTCGTGGACACATGCTTGATCAGTTCTTTTGGTTGTTCAATGTGTTACCTGTTCGCTAATGTTGTTCATGCCAAATAATGTCAATAGATAAGTTTTATCTGTGCCCACACTCCACTTGTACTTGTGGAGTTGTGGTCAAGGAATATTGGATGCTACGTTGTTGACTCATCTTAGCTCGTGACACTAGATTACCTTATCTTAGACAGGCTAGAATCCCTTAAGCAAGATTGTGGCTTTTATCATACACTGTCTACCTTGAAGTTTATATGACCTGTAAGCTGCGGTGCCTATGGGTAGGTATCTAACTCAGTCTTCCATTTTAGTTAAGTTTCAATTGTTTTTTTTTTTTTTTTTGATAAAAAGTTTCAATTGTTTGTGTGTCAATAAATGAAATAATCAACTGCTCTTTCATGTGAATTCATTGATAAACTGTAATATCCATGTCCGATTAGGTGAGAATGCTCCGACCTCCAAATTAAACAAAAGACAAGGCTCTATTATATGCCTAAAGTATGTCAAGTGTCGTTGGCCCACAAGTTCACTGTTTTTATTGCATTGCTTATTCTTTTTTTCCCTGCATGTAAGTACCCAAGTTATCTAATTGATAAAAAAAAGGAAGAAAATAGAAACCCAAGTCATATAAAGTGGAAGAATTCTGTTGCTGACTTGGTTATCATGTATACTGCTTTCAACTTCAGTAAAATGGCTTGCACTTTTGTTAGTTTGCCCATAGAAACACAGTTACGTCGTCGATGCTTGTTACATTCTCTTGTATTTGCTCGTTTGAATTTGTACAAAACATCATGGAAGAGTTTCAAAATCTTTATAAAGTCTAACATTTGCAGAGTTCTAGTTTGGTAAAGTTCCAAAATTAGCTCTGAAAGCTTCATAGAACGCCTGAGATATTCATATAGGGTGAAATCGGGGTGTAAAAGACATGTAGAGTTTTGCTGTGGTTTCCCAGATTGTCAAAATTGAGATGTCAGGTCTGATGTATTTTTGTTAAGTTACTAGTTCTGTGATCCTTTTTTTTCAGGTACTTGACACAGTTGGCGACAAAGGCCTTGAGGCCGTTGGATCATGCTGCCCGATGCTCGAGGAACTTAGAGTATTTCCTGCAAGTCCATTTGATGTTGACATGGTCCACGGGGTGACAGAGTCTGGTTTTGTTGCTGTCTCATATGGATGCCCTAAGCTCCACTATGTGATGTACTTCTGTCATCAGATGACTAATGCTGTTGTGGCAACCATTGTGGATAACTGCCCAAATTTTACACACTTCCGTCTCTGCATAATGAATCCAGGCCAACCTGACAACTTGACTAATGAACCCATGGATAAGGCTTTTGGAGCTGTGGTGTGAAAACTTGTACAAAGCTTAGAAGACTAGCAGTTTCTGGCTTATTGCTTGAGATAAGAGATTGCCCTTTTGGAAATGCTGCTCTTCTTTCAAGGCTGCACAAGTATGAGTTGATGAGGTCTCTTTGGATGTCTGCTTGCAACGTAACCATGAGTGCTTGTCGTGTATTGGCAAGTAAAATGTCGAGGCTGAACGTGGAGGTGATCAAGGATGAAGACCCCGACGATCACTGCCATGCTAATAAAGTTTATGTGTACCATACTGTGGTTTGACCAAGAAAGGATGCCCCGCCCTTTGTCCTCATACTTTGAAATGGAATCTCTTGTCGGTAAATCTTCTTTCTCTGTGCCCCTACACCCATCACTTGTAAATTATCAGCCTTTCAGCTCTGGTTACTTTTTACTTGGTGATTCTTGATCCAATTCATGCCATGTGATTGGATTGAGGAGAGCTTGTCCCATATAGGTTTGTTTTAACAAGTTACTTGGAATTTTCAGATTACAGTTGAATGTATGGCGAGAGCACCGTCGGAATCAACATACGATTGCATCCGTCAACAGGGCTGAACAGAAATGTATAGGTATGGCTAACACCCAAGGCAATTGTTGCCCTTGATGGAGCAACTGTCACACGAGTGAGAGAATGTAGCTTCTCTTCATTGTGTTCAGATGATGAGGCAAATATCATGATATTCCATCCTATGCTCTGCTCTAAACTCTGTTAAACGGTGTCCTACTGTTGGGGTCTACCAATTCTTTATGAAGAGTTGGAGCAGCATAGGTTGCTACTGTGGCCGTGGGAAAACAGTCGGTTGAGGCTGAAAAGTGAAAAGTATGGTTTTGAATGGATCTCATGAAAAAGTTATATGTCTCAAGTTGTGCAGAGCAGATCAGCAGCTTACTGAATCCTGGCATTGGCCAAGGGTATGAATTTTTTCAAGGAGTTGAAGGCGCATCAAGTCTTTTCCCACCCAGATTTTTCTGTTTTTAAATTTTTGTTGCGATCGCTCTTGTTGCTTATACATGGACTAGCTTATAAACACCACCATTTAAAATGGATAAATATCTAAACACCACCAAAGTGTCTTAAATTCAAAACTAACATGCCTTTTTATTTTTGGTAAAAAATACCACGGATGAAATTTATTTGGTCAGAAGTATTATCTTAAGCCCATTTTTTATGCGGTAGATTACTGTGCGGTATGACATCATAACACAACTCCTTAATTTCTATCACATTTCACCACATTTTACCACACCACACCACACTACAGTTGTTAACCAATATATCTTTCACTTTTCTCTCTCCTCACTTTTCTCCTTTACTATTTACCTTCTTTCTCCTCATCTGCCCCACTTACCATAATTTTCACTACAATTCACCGTACTCTTTCAAATTTCACCGCGCCACATCATCACCACATTGCAACCAACAGTATAAAAGAACGGGGCCATAGTATAGTGATAGAAGGTTAGTTATTCATTTTGATTTTTTTTTTATCTTTAAGTTTTCTTTTTTATATTATTAGAATTATTAGGTTTTCAAATAGTCAACTTTGGGGATATTTTATATTAATAAAATACGTCAAATTTAACTTTTGACCTGAATATTCCAAATTTTGAGAAATGACATTTGTCAGCAACTAAACATGAAATTAAAATCAAATAAACTGAAGTTTTTCTATAATGTGGTGGTTGTTTTTTAGTTTAGACACTTTAATTCAACATATCATCCACAAAATATCGTTACAATGTAGAAAATCTGAGTTTAATTGTTGTTAATTTAGTGTTGGGTTATTGATAAATATTAGCCCCATAGTTTGAGATATTTATGTAAAAAATGAAGTTTGAGATATTATGATAAATAATCCCAAAATATGGGTATTTTAAAACCTAATAATCCAAATTTTTAACTGAAATCAAGGGGACTTATGAGTTAAAAATTAACAAAAACATTAATTTACCTTCTATAAATGGTCATTTTTATCTAAACTAGTATTTTTTTTTACATGATAGACTTGATCAATGGTATTTTTTTATCCAAAATAAAAGTGGGGTATTTTGACAATTCCAGATACTTCGGTAATATTTTTTATTAGAACTAGGGATGACAACGGGGCGGGGTGAGTGCCGGGGTTGGGGGGACGAGTATATTCCCCGTCCCCATCCCCGCCCCATTACCCATTACGGGGATCAAATCTTTCCCCATCCCCATCCCTAGCGGGTACCCAAACCTAGCGGGGATGAAATTAAAACCAAAACTAAGTCTATTACGAGGTGAGAATGAGGAGTTAAGGTGAGAGAAAATAAATAATTTATATACGCTTAGAGTTTTTGATTAACTAAAATTACAATTGCCTGAAATTATACATATAAATTTAATATAGAAAGAGTATTTATGTACTTTAAAAGAAATTGTAGACAGGGATGGGAAATATGTTTTTGGTATTTTTCTTGAGCGGGGAGACGGGGGCGGGGATGGGGAAAATTATTGTCCCCATCCTCGCGCGGGGATTAATTGTTCGCCCCATCCCCATCCCCATGCCCATCAGGAACGTGGATTTTTCCCAGAGCGAGGCGGGGCTTTGACGGGTACGGGGATTTCCCGCCCCACTACCATTCCTAGTTAGAACTCGAATTTAGAGAGAGATGAATGCATAACCTTCATAAGTTGTGTTCAGCTGTCATACAATGCATAACAAATCATATGACTCTTAGTACAAAACATAAAAACTTACACTGTTACATAAAGGTACATAAAGTAAAAAGTAAAGACAGACAAAAGCTCAAAAGACATAAACAACCCTTCTAGTGAGACAAAAGGGGTTTTCTCCATGAAACCTTAGTCCAAATTGCCTCAAAGCCTAGCTTCAGCCACTGTCTATGGGTCTCCTTTGCTTCCCTTCATCTTTCTTGATAAATTGACTATCCCCCATGGCCTTCATCTCTCTAAAGCCCCCGATCTACCTTCTTCCCCCTGTTTGTTGTCATTTCGTGCAAGACCTTAATCCGATTTTCCTCTACTTGGCTCAATTGTAGCGTAGCCAACTTGTTTGCTTACATCCTTACCTTAGACTTGAATGAGAACAAGAAAAACAAAGGTTTTAGCCTCCCTGTTGACACTTCGCCTACCAGTGCTGAGAATCGAGGACTAAACCTCTGGGTTTTTAGCAGGGCTAACCCAGATCTAATATTGTAGAGCCATGTTATAACTCCTAACCTAGATCGACCCTTGATGAGTCAATATTTGTGTGTAGCTTTGATGAATGCCTCCTTCGTGTTGGTTATTCATCGGGCCACATTTTGTCTCTCGAAGTGGAATGTTGTGTTAGATAATTGGGGTGGATCGAAGCTTATGAGGCGTGAATGTAATTAGTGTCTTTAAGACAAGATTTGTGCCAAATGCAAAATCATGTCTCTAGGATACAACAAAGCTTCCCGGATCGATTTCTTAAATAATAATCAATCTTATGTTCATCTGTTTAGATAGGATGGAGTTGTGGATAGATTTAGACTGTTGAATCTTATCGAAATTGTCCCACATGGAGATATATATAAAATAGGATGCATATCTGAAGGTATCATATGATTAAACCATCAGTTAGTGAAAGTGTCTCAAAGTCTTAACAAAGTATTTGGTGACCATATAGCTTAAACCAAATCTTTTAATGTTAGTACCGGAGGCACTTCACACAGTACCACACCTTATCCGAAGAAGCCTTATTATTGTAGCACTATTATGGCCTTGTGTTCATCCTAGTTCTATAGATATATATAAGAGTTAAAATATCATAAAACTTTTACTTAGAGCGACCACACTCTAATATTCACATAGGTGGATTCCATACCTGTACGGATTCCATTAAGAGTTAAACTCATCCTCCTTAAATGCACTATATCCTGTTTATAGTGCTCCACTAACCTTATTTAACTTGTTATTACCCTTTAAACCTTATAACCAATTTTCAATAGAGTAAGGTAGGGTTCCTATTACAAGATATCATAAATTAAAGGATTTTAAGCCCATTCTAGTAGTGGTGCTCTTCGCCAGATCCCTTGGCAAACCTTTAGTCAAAGGGTCTACTAGATTTAGAGTTGATTTAACATAGGTGATTGTTATAACACCATCTTGAATCAACTGCCTTACATAACCATGTCTCAAGCTAATATGTCTAGACTTCCCATTATAGATTTTACTATAAGCTTGAGACATGATAGCCTGACTATCACAATACAAGGAAGTGGCTGACATAGGTTTTGGCCACAACTTAATATCCATCAATAAATTCCACAACCACTCTGCTTTCTTTCCTGCTACTGCTAAAGCAATGATTTGTTATCCACCCAGATGTTGACTTGTTATCCTTAGAGCTAGTTATCCAACTAGCATCTGTGAATCTCTCTAATACATACGGAAAATCATTATAGAAGAGACCAAAGTCAACTGTCCTTTTCAAGTATCCAAGTACTCTTGCAATGACCTTCCAATGTTCTATACTTGCTTTACTTGCATACCTAGATAATTTGCACACAGCAAATGCAATGTTTGATCTGGTACAGTGCATTGCTTACACCAGACTCCCTATAGCACTAGCGTACTCCAACTGTGTGACAACTCTTCCAAAAAATTACTCGGGGGTACCCCAATATCTGGGGGAATTATTTTTCAGTACCCCAACTTTTCAAAACTCATTTTGAGGTACCCTTAATTTTTGGGTTAGTAATTATCTGGTGCTTTTCCGGCCATCAAATTTATTAAGTGACCGAAATTACCTTATATTTCTTCTTCAAGGGTATTTCTTAAAAAATGGAAGAACAAGGGTATTTCAGTCACTTAACTAAATTGATGACCGGAAAAGCACCTAATAATTACTAACCAAAAAACTAAGGGTACCCCAAAATGAGTTTTGAAAAGTTGGAGTATCTGAAAAACATTTCACCAAAAGTTAGGGTACCTCCGAGTAACTTTTTGCAACTCTTCCATTGTTCCCCACTAAGTGAACACTTGGATCATAGGGAGTTTTGGCATCCTTTATATTGAGGTGTTTGAACTTAGTCAATAATTTCTCAATATAATGAGATTGACTCAAGGCAAAACCTTTATTGTTCCTTTTAACCTTTTTGCCTAAGATAGTATTTAATAGATCCTTCATCTTAAATTGAGAAGTGAGATACTTCTTAGTTTCATTTATTCCATGTAAATTGGTTCAAAAAATGAGTTTGTCATCAACATAGAGACATATAATAACTCTATAAGAATATGTTAACTTTGAATAAATACATTTATCCGAGTTATTATGGAGAAAACCATTTGAAAGAAGCGCAACATCAAACCTTTCATGCCACTGTTTGAGCGCTTGTTTCAATTAATATAAGAATTTAACCAATTTACACACCTTCTTTTCATTTCCTGACAATATAAAGCCCTCAAGTTGTTCCATATAAATCTCCTCTTCTAAATCTCCATTTAAAAAGGTTGTTTTTACATCCATTTGATGCACATATAGCTTAAATATTGAAGCCAATGCAAACAGAATCCTAATGGATATAATTCTGGCCACAGGAGCATAGGTATCAAAGTAATCGATAACTTCCTTTTGAGTAAAACATATGGCTACTAGTTTAGCCTTAAAGGTTTGTAAAGAACCATCAATATTGTACTTCCTCCTAAATACCCATTTACATCCTATTGGTTTTGAACCTAGAGGCAAGTCTACTAGAATCCAAGTATTGTTGGACAATATTGAATCCATCTCATCATTTATTGCCTCTTTCTAAAATGCAGAATCTATGGATGCCATAGCTTCACTAAATGTTTTAGGGTCGTCATCAACATTTAGTACAATGGGTATTTGATCTGATACTTTTGTCTTGCAACCCTCTACTAGAAAAATAATAGATATGATGGAAACAAAATCTGATCCAAAATCTTTAGCTTTTCTAACCCTTTGGCTTCTTCTTGATTTTATACCTGACTCAAAGTCATTACTTTTGTCAATCGAACAGAAGTAGTGCTTCCTAATAGTATATCATGAGAGTTCCTTATTGTAGATGTTGGTTGAGATACATTAGATTTTATAAAGGTATTTTTCAAAAAATTATGCACCTCTAGTCTCTACAATCACATTAGATTGTAAGTCCAACAATCTATATGCTTTAGAATTTTCAGCATAACCTACAAAGATACTCTTGATTGCCCTTGGGCCTAACTTAGTCCTCTTTTGGTGATAAAAAAAAAAAAAGTCCTCTTTTGATCAGGGACTCTATAATAGGCAGTACACCCCCACACTTTAAAGTATTTAATGTTAGGCTTTCTTCCTTTCCATACCTCATATGATGATACCTTCGTTTTCTTAGAAGGAATTCGATTATGGACATGGCATCCAGTTAAGAGTGCTTCTCCCCATAAATTTGTTGGCAAATCAGCATTTAATAACATGACATTAACCATATTACATAGAGTCTGATTTTTCCTTTTAGCAAGGCCATTATGTTGAGGTGTTCTAGGGGCTATTCTTTGATGAATGATGCCATGGTTATCACAGAATTCATCAAATTCAGTTGCGAAATACTTCCTTCCCCTTTCACTCCTTAGAATTTTAATTCTTTTTTTCCTTCTGATTTTCAGCTTCAGCATTGTAGCGTTTGAACATGTTGAATGTTTCATCCTTAGTTCGTAATAAATATACATAAGCATATCTCGAACTATAATCAATGAATATGATAAAATATCTTTTACCACCCCTAGTAAGCTTTCCACTCATTTCACATATGTCAGAAGGAACTAAGTCTAAAACTTGTTTATTTCTCTCAACCTTAGAAACATTTGAATCTGATTGACAAAAGAAATATCCATCCTTAATCATAAACTTCAACGAATTGGAATTTAAATTATGCCAAACAAAAAGGAATCAACAAGATAAGTTGAACTAGGTACTTCATTTATTTCATTCAAACTTAGTTTAAACGTGTCGTCACAATCATAACCCTTGCCAACAAACATAATATTCTTAGCAATAACAATCCGATTTGAACCTACTACAACTATAAATCCCTTCTTATTTAGAATATTTCCTGAAACTAGATTCTTCCTCATATCTGGAACATGAAAGGCATTCACCCACGTGAGTTTCCTCCCTGATGTGAAGTTCAACTCTACTATTCCTAGTCCAAAGACTTTGGCCGAAGTGCTGTTCCACATGAGGACCTCGCGATCTGCCAAAACTTCATAAGTTTTAAATTATGACCTCTCACAACACACACGAATAGAGACACATGTGTCATACCACCAACCAAAAGGCTTGCCTATGTTAGCCATATTTTTCTCTATAATCATATTTAGATTAAGGTTGGATACCATGACAATCGAGTCGTTCATGTTCTCCTCTACCATATTAGCCTTGGAAGAATCTTCATTTTTTGCTGCAAGATCAGCCTCATGTTCTTGCAATCCTTGAAGTAATGTCCCTTGCCCTTACAATAGTAACAATGACTATTATGTTTCTTGGCACCCTTAGTACCCTTTCCGTTGAAATTGGACTTGTCCTTCATTGCCTTAAGAGACTTGTTCTTCTTAGACTTTACTTCTGTCACGACATTCACCTTTGAACTGTTTGCTAAATACACAACATCTCTTTTACGATTTTTCTCTTTAATCCTGAGATGCCTGAGTATTTTCTCAACAGTGAATTCTTCTGTCATGTGCAGAAGTTTCTTCCTGCAGTCATTCCAAGTGGGTGATAATTTTGTAATAATCGCACCTACTTGAAGTGACTCTGAAATTGTGACTTGAAGATCGTGAAGTCTATTGACAAAGACCTGCAACTCATGCACTTGGTCCAAAATGGGGACATCATCTGACATCTTAAAATCAAGGGAAATTGGATTCTAATAATACGAACTTTTGACCATATAAGACTTAATAATATGAACTTTCGATTAGGTTCTGAATAATATGAACTTTGACCCCCTGTTGCCCCTAGTAACATGCCACCGAGTTACCCTTTTCTTGACTCGTCGGAGAAATGAGGTGGCGGTGGCGGCACATTTTTTTGATGTTTGATCATGCCATGTTACCCATTGACTTAAAAAAATTGACACGTCAGCACCCTCTCTCTTTCTCTCTCCTCTCTCTTTCCTCTCACCTCTCTTCGTCATTCTCAATTTCATATCTTCTTCTTCTTCTTCTTCTTCTTCTTCTTCTTCTTCCCACTTCACTATCTCAAAATTGAAATTAGGGCTTTTCCAAACCCCCATTTCTCTCTCTAAAATCCCTCATATTTGCTTCTTGTCAAATCCCTGAAATCTTAATATCATCTTGTCGCTCTATTAATTTTTCGGATTCAAATGATGAAGTGAAATTCCAGCAAATATGCAATGGCTACCGCTGGGGGTTTTCAATTGAGCAGGTCTACTTTATCAATCCCCTCCATTCAGTCGGGCAACCTCGTCCCCTTCCCTCACTCGTCAAGCTCATGCCCACATTCTCAAAACTGGCATTCTCATCGACACTGCTCTCTCCAACAGGTTACTCTCTCTAAGCCAACCACCAATGCTTCGCTGATGGAACGCTTTTGCTTCACTCAATTGACCAACCCACTTCCTCGTCTTTCTCTGTACTCATTAATGCCCTTTCAAAGTTCAATCTTTCTATCAATGTCCTGCGTATGTTCTCCACAATGATGTCAATGGGTAGGATTTTGAAAAAGAAGAAGAAGAAGCAAATATGAGCGATTTTAGAGATAGAAATGGGGGAGTGGAAAAGCCCTAATTTCAATTTTGAGAGAGTGAAGTGGGAAGAAGAAGAAGAAGAAGATCTGGAATTGAGAATGACGAAGAGAGGAGAGACAGAGAGAGAGAGAGAGAGAGAGGAAAGAGAGAGGGTGCTGACGTGGCAATTATTTTAAGTCAATGGGTGACATGGCATGGTCAAACATTAAAAAAAAAGTGCCGCCACCGCCACCTCATTTCTCCGACGAGTCAAGAAAAGGGTAACTCGGTGGCGTGTTACTGGAGGCAACAGGGGGTCAAGTTTCATATTATTCAGAACCTAATCGAAAGTTCGTATTATTAAGTCTTATATGACCAAAAGTTCGTATTATTAGAATCCAATTTCCTTAAAATCAAAGCACTTCATGAAAATAAATTTGTCAGTACCTTGTCTTTTTGTGTTGTATTTCTCTTCAAGGGCTTTCCACATCTATCTTGGTGACTTCACAGATATATACAACTTGTACAGACGATTAGAGAGGGTTTGTAGGATGTGTTCTCTACACATTAATTCGTCCTTCGCACGTTTTTTCTTTACTTCCTTCAGTGTTTCAGCCTCCACAAGATCTGTTTTCTTCCACTCCTCTTCTGTTGGATTCGATAGATCCTTTAGGTTTGCATCCAGAACATATGCAATCCTTAACGAACTTTTTCTTTTTCAATTAAGGAGGCTCACATCCTAGCTACTTTAGCAAGAAAGCGGGCTCCTCCCTATTGACAGAGGGCTGTCATTTTGTATCTGCTCTCTGTTGCCATGTATTCCAAAAAAATTAAAATAAATAAATAAGTAAATGAACTTTTTTCATTTTCCAGAAAATTCTACTACTTTCATTTCTTTAACTCCCAAAAAGCTATTTGTAAGTTTGTCTACGTTGATAAAATCGCAGTTGCATGATAATTACTTGATGTTAAGAATGATAATTACTCCCTCCATGCCTTTTTATTTTTCACTTTGGAATTATTGGGAGAAACCAAAATAATAAAGAATGTTTAATTATGAAAAAAATTATAAAATTGATTGAATTCGAAAAAATTAATTATGAGGTATGGACAGTATGAATAAAAAGTTGATAAAAGTTATATTGGATATGTAAAACAAAAATAATTAAGAAGCAATGGAGTATTAATTGGGGACGGAAGAAATTATTAAATTTTTTTGGGGGGGACGTGGAAGGCGACATGGCGCGTAATCAATGTAGTGTTATTGATTGCTGCATTGATTTATGATTAGTGTTTGGGCTACTAGTCAACTATGAGAGAACTCGTAGAATCATAGCCATTAGCCACCATTTTCAATATCAGCAATTGGACGGATTTTTCAATTAAATACTGTATTCCCTTGTTCTTATTTATACCTGGTCTAGAAAATTATATTAAAATTTTTGATATTTAATATTTTAATTTGTAGTATTAATAGTTTAATTTGTATAAAAATGTATTATATAAAATTAATGTTATTAGATTAGTGATAAAATATATTATTAAAAAATATAATATTATAATTTTAATAAAAATTATTGACACTTAAAATTATAAATGACAAATAAAAATATGGAGGGAGAGGTAAAAGTTTTAGTTTAGCAAGTGATTTAGGAAACCTCATCTCATTTGATGCTCGTTAGTTGACTTCGGTTACAGACATTTATTATTTTTTCCCTTTCCCCTGCTACCCATTGGCAAACATGGAATTCTCTCACAAGTCACAACCCATCTGTAATATATAAAGCCAAAGAGGCTTATGGTGCGCAAATTTCACTTTCCCATTTTACCCCTTGCCATTGATAAATTATAAGGATAGAATAGTGATTACAATATTTTTCATTTGCACCAAAATAATTATTAAAGAAATTGTTACAACCAAGATTTGAACATCTAATGCAATGGAAAACCCTCCAATTTCTATACCACTACTCCACTGGACCACCATATTTTAAGTTAGTATTTTTTTATATATGTTTTCTATTTCCCTCTATCACATTGGAATCTTCATTTTATTTTTTTTGGGTTTCTATTTACCTTAATTTACATTATATTATTATTTTTTAATTTCTTTTAGGTTCCTATGTTGTTATCTTACATTATTTTATTTTTTGATGTTTTGTGCAAAGTATAATATTAACTTTAATCGTCTTTGTTTCTTTAGAAAAGATTCGATCAATTTCATTTAAAGATTGTCATTACATATCAGAGTTGAAGTATTACTGATAATCTTTTCGTTCCTTTATTTTGTTATGTTGTCTTATAAGACAAGATTCTTACTTGACTAAAAAATATTTGCTTTATCACAACTTTATTCTAAGTTGCATAATTGCACTCATTTAACAATCAGTAAATCCAATGTGACAAATAAATAATAGAAACGTAATGATTTGTTAAGGTATTCGATAATATTTGCCACATAGAAATTAAAATCATATAAAAGTAAAAAAAAACTATAATGAGGAAGATTATATCTATAATGCATAATTGTTCATAGTGAGAGTAAACGAACAATAATGAATAATATTGCTTCCGTCTCACACTCTCACTATATTTTTATTGTGAATATATCTACTCCGACTTATTTTGACTGAGCTTGTTACATCTAAACTTATTATACTGAACCAACTTGAACTTAGCGGTTTGATCTTATTTGAATTCATTTGAAAGAGTTGTTTTTGAAAATTTATCTTGAACTCATTTAACTTATTTTTAGAAACAACTGAAAGGAAGATAATTTTAACTGCATTGACTCGCCAATATCCATCATGAGCCAAAGTCGAATTATTATTGAGGATTTTTATTTTTAAGCAAAACAAGTTTTGATTCGCACGCGTGCATCGATTTTACAATTTATTTATTTTGGGTGTGTATATATACACCACGCAAAAATAAATAAATATAACAATTGATGCACGCAATGTGTGCGAATCAAAACTTGTCAAATATAAAAAGACAACGAATAAAAACGCAAAAAAGGACAAAGAATAAAGAAAATGAAATAAGATGAAATTTGATTAAGTTTAACACTTATCTCTCGTGTCTATATACTGTATACATCTTCTTTTATTTATAATAATAACTATCCGTGTCCTTGCATTTATATAAACTATTTTTTTTCTGTTCTTCTGAATGGGTGTCAATTTAGGATATGAATGTAAATAGAAATAGAGGAAAATCTACGAAAAAATTGTTATGGAAGGAGAAACATAATATGTATTCAATAAATCGTACAAAGTATAATAGAAGCTGACATACTGCGGCGAGTAATGGGATAATAAGAGATATAATAGAAGATATATTTAGGAATGGCAGTGGCCATGGATCTGGGTCCAAAAATTTTGGATCTAAAGGGTCTGGGATGGGTCTGGATCTGGGTCTAGAAAAAAAAAAGCGGATCCTGGTCTAAGTACGGACCCATAGACCCTAACCGTGGACCCATTAAAATATAAACATATATAACGTTTTTTCTTTTGAAAAAATAAAAACCCATGTATTACACTACTACGTACTCATCTACTGCATGGTACCTGCTGGGACTCCTGGGAGTATTGAGCCTAGTGAAGTATTGACTTTTATTTTCTAAAATCCTAGTATACTATTTTTTTTCTTTTGATCTGAAATGCTTTTATTGTGTCTAAAAAATAATGTATTTAAACATAATAGTTATTAATTACTATACATCTGTAAAAGTATAAAATTAAGCCAACAAATTGATAAATCTATTAAAAATTGCATAATAGAGCTTGACCCATGGACCCTTGCACCCGTTGAGCCTGGGTCTGGGTCTGAATTTTGGGACCCATGAGGTCTCGAGGCGGGTTCGTGTTCAAAAAATCTGGCGAGTCCGGATCCGGGTCTGGACACGCCCCAGACCATGTCCATTGTCATCCCTAGATATATTGATTAAGAGAAACCTAACAAAAGCATCATACAATGTAATGTAATGTAATGTACTATTAGTGAACTACTATTCCGAATCAGAAAGGTCTAAGTCAATACCGTTGTTATATCTCAGGCAGTTGACTCTATAACAGTATTCCTCCTCCCATGATGTCGGACACACGAAGTCGACTTTGATATCGGCACTGGGTATGGTAGGAACTTGCAAAACGAATACGCAGCCAAATTAACTATATGGAGTATCCGACCAAACAATTTACTCGTGTCATCTCGTACATCCTAAATAATACATGAATCATGTATTAGGGGAATAAAAAGTTATGTGGTTGAAAATTTACCAACAATATATGTCAAATAGACTAATAGGATAACACAATCAACCACCTCAATGTACTCTTTTTTAAGCTTGTCTGCAGTTACACGAAAAATGGTTTCACCCTGTTTATGAAACGTTGTTACCTCCATCTTCCCTGTGTGATCAGCGATGGTAATGGATACCTGATACCTATTAAAATTAGCATGATCATTAGCGAGCATATTATGTATCAAATGTATGTTACAGTATTGGGGAGTGGCGGAAGGAATGGTCACCTTGGAACAGGCGTACAAAAAATAAAGCCACAATGGATACATGAAGACTGCAAAGATCTTTTTCGACAGCCTGGGCATGAATCATATCACAAACAGTCCCTGTCGATTCGCTGAATATGCCCTAGTATGCGAAAGTGAGAAACTTGTAAAAAGGCCATATGCATAAGTCTTGGGTTTTGTGGCCTATTGGATCCTCGGGGGGTCCAGAACGTGAGAAGAATCGGTAGAGGATACAATTTTAATATAATTCTAATTCCCTGTTCAAGACAGATACTACTTGTTGTTATTTGAGTTTTAATCTGACTTTATTTCTTCTCCTAGCTATCCTATAAATAGAGTTCAGTTTTCTCCACTTTATTTCACAACGCACGACAAACGGCAAACGACTGAGTGACAGAGAGTCAGAGAGAGAGAAAATATTGAGAGAGAAAAGGGTCTAACAATATTTTTCCCAAGTTTATCCTGAGAGAGAAAGATTGTGAGCTGAGAGTGAGAGAGATTTGTGTTGTAATCTCCTTTGTTGTTGATCGCATCACACCCTGTGATAGTGATCGGGTTATACTCCTCCTTTCTCAGATCATTATTTTCTAGTTGTCGTCGTTCGTAGGTTTTCTCCGAGTTTTTCAGTTTCCTATGTAAACCTGGTGTTGTCTTATCACTTATTTTTTGTTCCTAATTTTGTCGTAATTTCCGCCATCTCAATTTTATTTTCGCTTCCGCTATTACCTTGCTATTTTCTCTAACAATAAGTGTTATTCTCAATAAGCGGTCAATGGTAAAAACAAAAAAAAATGAAAAGTAAAGTTGAGAATGTCTTACAGAAGACGTAGTGAAATATTGATTTATAGTAATACGACACGTACTAAACATTTTGTACATGTTAAGGACCCCATATTCTGTTTTGCGATAAGTACAATCCAAAAACTTCTGGGCATATCGGTGATCGGAATACTTGATATGTGCATGTAGTATATGTAATAGTTAGAAAAGAATGAAGATGTCATGATAAACGCAAGATTGAATGACATACTGCATACCATGCTTCATATGTAGGCACATCTTCTATATCCGCGTAGATGTGAACCCGAGAAAAATATTGGGTGGTTATATATGGCCCTATACATATCAAGGCCATAGACATATAAATGCTAAAATTTTTGTACAATATAACTTGAGATTTGTGAAGTAGAGGACCATGAACTATGTTTATCTCTTACCGTGGAATGAGCGTACAAGGACTTTTGACAAGGCAATTATGGTGCATTTGTGCACTTCATCATAAAGTCTTTGACCATATTCCCTCGCAAGATCTCCTCACAGTGTTACCTGGGCAACCGTAAACCTACAAATAGAATAAGTAAAACTTGCCGAACGCAATGGAACATAATGGGACTAATAAATTGAAGAATTATTTACATTGCTTACTCTTGATCACATATAATAAATTCTACTTTGGATGTGGTGGTCGATTTAAAGATTTGCAATGTAGACACATACATTACGATCCCAATAACATCTATTGACATATATAAAATGCAAGTGTTGGGGTTGGCGTTAAACAGAAACCAGAAATGAAGCAGAAACACGATGGATAATATAGATGTAGAAATAACCAACGGGGACTTCATGCATATTATTTGTTTGATAAAATGTCTACCCGTGAATTCATATGGCATCAAGGATATGGTTACATTATCTTGTCTGAAATTTACTTTCTGTAATTATGGGTGTATCCATACAGTCTTGTCCAATTCGTAAAGTTTTTTTTTTTTTGTTTTCCAAGGGCGATAGTACAACATACAAACACAAATAAAGCTAGAAACCAAAAGCTAAAAGAAACAACAATAGATAGAAAACCCAATGACGAGGCGTCTACGCATTGCTTCACTTGTTTCGCCAAAACCTGCGCCGGTTTAATCTCATCACGGGCCCCTTTTGGATGATACCCCTAACGAACTTGTAACAAACATCTGGTGCTTGCCCAAAAACTTGTTGGTCACTTGCTTGTTGATCGCCCCGGTTGAGTCGCTTCTTCATGGGTACACGAATTCCCCAAAATGAACTTTCCTCCTGTTGCTTCCTCTTGGTACCTACAACACAAACATCTTGGCACCTAGCAGAACATCGGGCACCTTTACACGGTCGATGACGTCTTTTGGAGACCTCGCATCCTCCTCCGGATACAGTAAACTTAAATAGACCATCTTGTTGCTGGGACTGTTGGATCACTCCTTAAGACCAATCCGGAAACTCTGAGGAAAAATTTACTTCCTGAGTGATTATGGCTCCCGTAGATTCTGATTTTTGCCCCACAGGATTTGAGAGGCCCTCATCCACTATCATTTCCTCCCCACCCCTGCTAAGATTGGTTACAACTCTCACTGTCATAAAGCTCAAACTCCTTGGATCGCAGAATGTCACTGTCTTCTTTCGCAACACCTCCTTATACGTGTTGTCTGATATGGACAAAGTATCGCCCCTGATACCTACCTTAAGAAATTTTTTAAAAGATTTAACAACTACTCTGTCCTTTTTGACTGGGTTGAAAGCCAGAGATTGTATAGGACTTGGACAAGTCCTACCCTCCACGCATAGCATTAAGGTTTTTTGAGGTGGAGGGGATGAAGTCACCTCATACCCCCCCTCCCCACATTACAACTCCCCTGTACCTTGGAGTAACTCCCCTGTACTCCACGTTCCTTGACTATCTTCCTCTTCTTCAACTACAAACTCGGCAACACAGTCCCCAAACCCTTAACCCCGCTGGAGCTAATCTTTGCATCTCCTTGCGAATCACTTATAGGAGATGGTCGTACATTCTTGTTACTTTCTGGAGAGAGGGTGGTTTTATGAGCCTTATCCAGACTTTGCACCTTCTCCAATTCTCTCTTAGCCTCCAAGCATAAAGGGTCTATCTCTAGCGCCCGATTGAGCACTTCCATCGCTTCGTCCAAGTTCCCTAACCTAGCATTGGCCATACCCCTTCGGTATAAAGCCTTTACATTGTTTGGGTCAAAAAATAACGCAAACCCACAAAACTCAATGACTCTTGAAAACTCTCCCAACTTTAAATCCCATGCAGCAACATTCAGATTGAGCGACACAACCAATTCCTGCAGTAACAGGAACTCTGATTCGGACACCGGCTCACTAGCCCACACCAGTCGTATGCCTTTTTCATACAATCGAACAACACTATGATACTGGCCCGACCTAAACAAATGATTACCTTCCTCCTTAAACTCTTTCGCTTTCAAAATGGACTGACTTGGGTGGTCCATATGCTCCAACAAATTTAGGACATCCCCATCTAACTCCATCCCACGCGAATCCATAAACTCAACCAATAACGACACTGATTGGACACGTCGCTCCCAACCACAAGTTCAGAGCCCCACCTCACTTCCACCCAGAAAACACTATCACCTAAGAGAAAGGAAGCACCCCTACGAGCAAAACACCCAACACAAAAGCCCCAAAACACAGGAAAAGACCAACAACTAAAAGAGTAATTGAAACAAGGGGGAGCACACCTGCAACAGACTTGTGAGCTCCGTCAGTAACCCCGGAACTCCGCCACACTCCTCCCACGGTGGAAGCTGCACCCGGAGATAAAAGGCAGCACCGGCCCATCAACCTCCCCCACACACACCGAGGGGAACAGATAAACACAACCTAATAGAGAACCAGAAAACCTAACTGACCCTGAAAGACAAAAGTAGAAATCAACAGATCGGAAACAGGTGATGCCGGGGACGGCCGTCAACCGGCCATTCACCGGCACCAGCGAAAAATTTATGAGGGGTGCGCAATGGTAGGTGGGCGATTTAAGTGTAGAGAGAGTATTGTCCAGTTCGTAAAGTTTTGTGATGCTGGTTGTATATATTCGAGATCTGGAAATCGTTTGGATGCATTGTTAGTTTAGGGATGAATAAAGGAAATGTTAAGTATATAGTTGTGGAGTTTGATTATTTAATGTGTAATTCTACAGTTTAAGGTGATCGATTAGAAATTGTGTATGCAGATACAATGAATACCGACAAATATTGATGGTGAAGGTAGGTTGGGGTTGTCAGATGAAGTTGTTCGAATTGATTAAGATATCATCCAAACATACAGGTGCACTTCATTTCCTTTACATTATTAAGATTTCATTGTTGTAGGTAAATTGTAATATGTTTAGTTTTCAGTAGTCTCCACTTACAAATTCATGGAAATAAAAAATTTGGAGCACTTTATTTAAGTAATTAGTATTATCTTTGTACCTGTACCTTATCAAATTCATACATGTGGTATACATTCAGTGCTAAATTAAGGGAGTCATATCTTACTCCCTACGTTCCATATTAATTGACATATTTCACAATATCTCACATATCAAGGTCTTAACTAAATAAACTACCCAAACAATTAAATGACACTATTCTCCAAAACTTTTTTAGCATATCAAAGTCTAGGTAGTGAGAGAAGGACAATGATACACTGACCCAGTGGGTCAATGACCCACCCCAGGTGGCAAATGACATGGCTTCTGATGTGGCAATTCCCTTCCTCTCTCCTCTTTTTTCTGCTGCAACCTCTCTCTAAGCGTGGCATTGGAAAATGATAACATTTATTTCTTTCTCTCATTAAAACTTTATCCCCCAAAAAACCACTTCTCAAAAATTGAAAACCCCGATTCAAACCCATTTCTATCGGAGATCATCTTTTTCGTTCTTTCTCTACATTCATTTCTCTGCTCTCCCTTTCTCGTTTTCGTTCTCCCTTTCTCGTTTTCGTTTTCGTTGTCTTTCTCTTTATCTGATTCAAACTTCATTTTGTTTAGGGTTCTTTCTCTGATTGAAACTTCATCCGTTCGAATCCAAATCAAGCAGATCAGATAGATAAAATTTAGAAAAAGGTATGTACTCTAATTTGAATGTCCATTCTTTGTTGTTCCGAAAAATATAATTAATCTCCATTATTTGTAGTGTGGATCTTGTTTACCAGTTTTTAAGGTTTGGGTGTGGTTTTTTAAGTTTTGTATCTGGGTTTGGGTGTGGTTTTTAAACATTGGAACATAAGAATTGATTTGAGGATTCAATTTTCAGAACTGGATATTGATTACTTTAAGTTTTTAGGGTTTGGGTGTGGTTTTTGAAGTTCTGTATTTAGGTTTGGGTGTTTATGGTTTTTTAAACACTGGAACATAAGAATTGATTTGAGGATTCATTTTTCAGAACTGGAAATTGATTATTTTAAGTTTTTAAGGTTTGGGTGTGATTTTTGAAGTTCTGTATCTGGGTTTTATGGTTTTTTAAACGTTGGAACATAACAATTGATTTGAGGATTCATTTTTTAGAACTGGAAATTGGTTATTTTTCAGATCTCATCCCTTCAAGTTTGGCTATGGTTATGACTGACGAGAGAAAGATGTTCATTTGAAGATAGTCCCGGAATTTTTATTTGGCTTTGGTAAAGATACGTATTTTTGGGGTTCTTTTGGGGGGATTAGTGACAAGTTTTCTAAATTATTGTATGATTTGTCTATAGTTGGCTATGAGGATTAGTCGTATGATTAGTCAAAAATGTTGTAGATGATTGCCATGGGTGATGACTGCAATTGAGTATGCTATGGTGATATGGTGATGACTGACATTGATTATTCTTGATTGTGGTTATTAATTGTTCATATGTTTACTCACTCGATCTTGAACATGAAGGAATTCGAGCTTGTTTGTTGATACTTGTAAGATATGGCAACATCATCAAGGAACTCGAGCTTGAACATGCATGATCGATTACATATAAAGTATCGATATTGTTGTGGTCAGAAAGCTGATTTGAAGATTTCATCGTCAAAAAACAACCTTAACTCACTGTACTTCAAATGCGACGTTTATAATAGTTTTGTTGATTGGGTTACCTCAAGGGATGTGATTGACGATGGTTACTCCGGTGCAAATTCTCGTCTTGATGATGGTTACTGTGGTGCAAATTCTCGTGTTGATAACATTGATGAAGTAAAGGAGTTTGTTGTAGTTGTAAAAGACTTGCATAAACTGTTGTACGATCTTTTTTGGTTTTTGGTTAAGTTTGGTGGGATGTTGTACTTAGTATTACTTGTGGTGGTGTTGTTAAAATAGGGACAAGTTATCCATAACTAATGTATTGGTATTGAGATTAATGTATTGTTGTTTATTAAACTAATATATTGTTGGTTTATATTCACTTGGTAATGACACATTCTGATATGATATTTGGTTTTTCATTCACTTGCATTTTCATCCAAATTAGTCATAAAGTACCAAAAAAAATATCAAACTATGGCCCTTTACTATTAAACTATGATATCATGAAGTGATGCCCTGAATTGTGACTCTAAATATGGGGGCCAATGAAGATTTAAATGTTCACAGATCAATGAACACAGTGTCAGATTTGATAAAATTGCCCCTGAATTGGAAAAAAAATACCAAAAAATGCCCCTTTAACTATTAAACTATTCAATAACACTACTGAAGTTTACATAAGAATTAAAAATGCACCTGAGTGGTATGTTAATCGGTAACAACCGGTAACCATGTTGAGTACTTATTTTTTTGAAATAATTTGAAAAAGTAATAAGAAATAGGGAAAAGGACAAAAAATTGTACAACTTCCTTCTACCTTCTCTCCATTATTGTATTGTCTGACCACACTCTAGGACCTTTCCTCTTTGTAGTTCATACAAACACCCATCCTGACATAACAAACTGTAAACCCCAAACCCTAAACCATAAAACCTAAAACCTAAAACCTAAAACAGAAAACCCAAAACCCTTATACTGGCGTAGTCAATAACAGTTGAAGTGAAGCAAGGTTGACTGGTGGTCGGATTTGGTTCAGGTCGACGATGCTGATGTTGCTGTAATCGATCAAAGCTTGTGATGAAACAGTGCAATTTGGAATAAGGTAACATAAATTTGTATGGAGGTCTAATTTGTGGGAAAGATTGTAAAGTTTTTGTTTGTATTGGTTTGTGGTTTGTTAAAATTGAAACTGTTGAGAATGAATTTGATGAGATGTGGTTGTGTTTGATGATTTGAACATAGTGAATGTAATTTGATTAGAGTGTTTTATTGCAGAACCCATATTATAATGGCATTCAAAATATTGTTGTTCCATGGGGGTGAATTTGATAGGGCTCCCCATTTAGTTTACAGTGAAGGAGAGTGTAGTGAAGTGGTTTGTGACACAGATCATATTAGTCTAGATGATCTAAAGGAGATGGTTGTGAAGAGAGGTTACCGAGGGCGGAGTATAAAAAAATTGCACTATGTTAAACCTAGTTGTGGATTAAAGGGTGGTTTAGTGGCTATTGATGGAGACAATGAGATGAAGGATCTTATGGAATTGCTGGTTCGTAATGATTCTGTTTCTGTATATGTGGAGCATGAAGAACAAGATCTAAGTAAGGGGGTGAATGACATAGAGGTGGACAGGGAGAGTGGTGGTGATGATGATGATGATGATGATGATGAATATTTTCCTAAAGAAGATGGTGAGGAGTATACATATTGGGATTTTCATGTGATAGTGGCTTTGATGTTGATGATAAAGAGGAATTAGAGGCCAAGAATATGACTATTCAATTGAAAGAGGCAGTTGAAGCTGAGAGGGAGGCAATTATAGATGAGAATATTGGGGAAGTTGATGGTGACAAGGTAAAGGGTCATTACCATGATTCAGATAATACACATAGTGATGTTGGAGCTGTTCTAAGAGATTTGATTAGAAACAAAGGTGACAAGGATATGAGTAGGATTGATGTGATTAATAAAAAGAGGAAGAAGAGGGTTAGGTCTGGAGTGTACCATCATGGATTAAAAATGTTAAAGGCTGGCATGGTCTTTCCTGATAAGAGATCATTCAAGAAGGCAGTTGATGACTACAAGATTAAAGGGGGGTACAATGTGAGGGTGACCAAGAGTGACAGGGGGAGACTCCAATTGAAATGTTTGGGTGAGGGATGTGAATGGAGAATTTATGCTGCCAAACTGAAAAATGTGTTGTCTTTTGAAGTGAAGACACTAGATAATCCACACACATGCACACCCTTCAGTTTCCAAGCAGGGAAGAGGACCTTTTCAACTAAGTGGTTGGCAGAGAAATATGTTGGCCTTTTTAGACTGCAACCTTCATTTAGAGGAAGGGATTTACAGGCCAAAATATTGAAAGACTTGAAGTTCAATGCAACACTTTGCATGTGTGTTAGAGAAAGGAGGATGGCTTTGTCAACAATATTAGGTGACTATAGGACACAGTTTGAACAACTCAGGGACTACCTATCTGAGGTGTGCAATAAGAACCCAAGCACGACAGTGAAGCTGATGACATCCCTGAATGAAGAACAGAAGCATGTATTCAAGTTTCTGTACATATGTCCTGGCCCTTAAAGCAAGGGTTTTTACAAGGATGTCGGAGAGTAGTTTCTTTGGATGCATGTTCCTCGAAGGGACTGTGGGATGGTAAAGTGTTTGTCGCTATTGGTTAATATGCCAATGATCAAAGGTACCATGTTGCATGGGGGGTTGGGGAAAGTGAAAGCAATGATAGTTGGCGTTGTTTCTTGGAGGAATTACAAAGGGATTTGAACATCGGTGATGGTTTCAAATGGACTTACATTTCAGATCAGCAGAAGGTAATTGACCTTATATCATTATAATCGTTGAAATTCTTTAATTTTAAATTTTTGGTTGATTGATTTAGTGATCATTGTGTTTTTTATCTTTTGCAATTAGGGATTGAACTCTATAATCAAGGAGGCTTTCCCTAGAGCTGAGCATAGAATGTGTACAAGGCATGTGTATGCCAATTTTAGAGAAAGTTGGAGAGGTGAAGCATTTAGAAATGCTTTTTGGAGGATAACAAAGGCAACAAATGATTATCAATTGGAGAGGTATGTGAATGACATGAAGGGACTAGATCCCAATGCCTTTGAATTTCTGAAAAATCAAGGTCTTGAACATTTCAACAGAAGGTACTTTGGGACTAATGTTCAATGTGATTCTGTTGACAATAAAATGGGTGAGATTTTCAATGCATTTATCAATGAGGCTGTGTACCAACCAATATTATCCATGCTTAGATATATTTTCAAGCTTGTGATGAAGAGGATTGGTCAGAAGCAAGTATGGGAAGACGCACTTGAGGGTCCAATAGCACCTAGGATAAGGAAGAAATTGGACAAAAGAATTGACCATGCAAGATATTGGGAGGATGTGAGGGCAGGGGGAGGATTGTATAGTGCCACTCATGGAAGAGATGAGTTTGTTGTCGATCTGAGCAACAGAACATGCATATGTAGGTCTTGGGAGTTGAGTGGCATCCCTTGTATTCATGCAGTTGCTGTTTTTAGGGAAAAGAGACTGATACCAGAGGATTATGTGCATGAGTGTTACTCACTGCAACACTTAAAGACAACATATTCCCATACATTGAAGCCAACCAATGGGGAAGGAATGTGGCCCAAAGCAGCAGGTGAGACAGTTTATGCACCTTATTTTAAGCCTAAGAAGAATACAACCTCCAAGTACTTTAGGAGGCCAAAAGATGGTGAAAAGCCTGGACCTGGTCAAGGGAGAGTCAGCAGGGTTGGGAAAAAAATGCATTGCTCATTTTGTGGAGATGTAGGTCACAATAAGAGATGTTGTGACAAAGCTCCATCATTAGTATTGCACCAACAGGTAATATGAAATTGACGTGTTTGCTATTGTCAAGTTAATTTGACTTTGACACAATTTGTAATTTAATTATACCTGTTTGTTCCATAGGGGAGACCACCACAACCTCAGTCAGCCCCACAAGAACAACCACTAGAACAACCACAACCACAACAACCTGAGTCACCACCACCACAACCTGAGTCACAACCACCCCAACCCGAGTCACCACAACCTCAGTCACCACCAACACAATCTTAGTCACCACCTCTACAACCTCAATCACCACCACCACAACCTCAGTCACCACCTCTACAACCTCAATCACCACCACCACAACCTTAGTCACCACCTCTACAACCTCAATCACCACCACCACAACCTCAGTCACCACCTCTACAACCTCAATCACCACCACCACAACCTCAGTCACCACCTCTACAACCTCAATCACCACCATCACAACCTCAATCACCACCTCTACGACCTCAATCACCACCACCACAACTTCAATCACCACCACACCATTCTCCTGTACCACCACCACCACCAGTAAGCCAACCAACACAACCCCCACCCCCATCACTACCAGAAAGACGTGCTAAGTTTAAGGTACTATATTTGTTTGTTAACTTTTTTTTAAATTTGTTTTTTATATTCATAAAAATATTGGAATTCACATCATGCCAAAGGTTGTTGGTGGGAAGAATTCACAACGTGCCAAGAAGCCACATATGACAGTTACACCATCAGGGACATGCCTACACCTTCTTCAACAGCACCCCCACCATGACCACAACAAACATCCCCATAAACACAAGAAGCCTCTTTCGAGACTTCTTCATCTCCCAAACTTGGATCTTTGTGTCGATGAGCTTGCCAAAAGTCTCCTGGTGATCTCTCCTCAGCTTGGAAAGTTTCTTTGTCGTCCTTGCCAATTCTGCAGCCAAAGTCGTGTTTTTGACAATGGTTGCAACGGCAGGGGTGGTTAGGGTTGCGCAAAGGGGGTCATCAATCCAGTCGCGGTAATCACACCCTTAGGGGGCACCATGGAACCTTCATTGTGCAAACCTCCTCAGTGGGTCCGATGGTGTCATAGACACCCGAACCACACAAGGAAGCCCACACTTGCATGCCCTGTCGGTGTCTGAGTAACAAGAACAGGATCGGCAGGCCATAACATTGGCATGGTCCAAAATAGCACCATCCGCCATGGTTGAGGAGGGGGAAGGATAACTGAGAAATTTGGGGGCTTAAAGAAGAAGAAGATCAAAAGAAGAGGAAACCCTAACTGTCGACTACAGAGAGAGAACGAATAACTGAAGAAGAAGAAGAAGAAGAAGAAGAAGAAGAAGAAGAAGAAGAAGAAGAAGAAGAAGAAGAATATGAATATGAAATGGGGGTGTACTCTGGGATTTTAAAGAAGAAACAGAAGTTGGGGAGACGGAGGGAAAAGTGCATTAGATGTGATACACCTTGGTACACTAGAACATTGTCAATATTGGTATTGTGATAACAAGAAGGTTGCGGGTTCAAATCCAGTACATTGTATGTGGTTTTTTATCGTTTTCTTCATCAACTTCAAGTTCTTTTTAAATACATATTGTTTCCAGTTAATGTTACACCTTGGTACACTAGAACATTGGCAATATTGGTATTGTGATAACAAGAATGTTGCGGGTTCAAATTCAGTATGTTGGTTGTGGTTTTTATCATTTTCTTCATCATCTTCAACTTCTTCTTTTTATCCTGCTATGTTTCATCTTCACCCTTCTTTTTTTTTTTGTTTTATTTTTAATATTAATTTTTTTTGAAAATGACCAAATGTAAAAGTGTTAATTGTTAAAAATTTGATTAAATTATTTTACAACCATCCGTCTACAGTGTGAAAAAATAAAAAATAAAGTTACAATCTTGTCAAATCAGAACTTTTTTTCAGCAAGCTCTTCATCTTCCAAAATTCAATTTCTATGTTCTTTTTTTTCTCTGTCAATTAAACCGTTTCCAACCTTTATTCTTCCATTATTGAAGCCACATCTTACAATTTTAGATTTGAATTGAATTAGCAAACAATTGAACCAACGTGCATTAATTATAATGAACATGCCTTTGGGAAATATTTATTGTCATTAATAAACACTTAAATTGGGAAAACTGTGTAAAAACTGCCTTTGAGAAATATTTTTTATCATTAATATACAATTAAACTGGGAAAATCCTTTTAAAAACTGCATGTGGATAATATTTTTTTATCATTAATATACACTTCAACTGGGAAATACTATTAAAACTGCCTTTGGAAAATATTTTCTGTCATTAATATACGCTTCAACTGGGAAAACCGTGTAAAAATTGCCTTTGAGAAATAATTTTTGTCATTAATATACACTTATACTAGGAAAACTGTGTAAAAACTGCCCTTTCATCTTTCTGAATAATGTCAGGGGTGGTAAATATGATCTTTCAAATTTCCCCATTTTTATAGTTTCAAACGGGTTTACCCAGTTTAAGGGTATTTTATTGACAAAAAAATATTCTAAGGCCAATTTTAATAGTTTTCAAATTAATTTTAGGGTATTTTATTGACAACTTCTCATTTTACATAGTATTTTTCAAATTAAGTTTTATGATCTCTTTGGCCAAAAAAACTTTCAAATTATTATATTTTTTGTAACCTTAACTAACTATTTTCGGTTTCCTAATATTTTTTCATTTTCGAATTCAACATTTTCAATTACATAATTACTAGTTTACCAAATATTTTGAAACTTGTTAATTATATTTCGACCCTCAATCACCATTTTAATAAAAAAAAATTCAATATAGGATGTTACTTAACATTAATAAAATATTTCTAAAATAAAGATTATGTAAACAAAATCCATACCATAATTAAAAAAAATCAATACAGGATGTCACCAAACAAATACAGAGCATGATCGTTGTTAATTAATTAATATTATTAATACAATTTTTGGGTTTTTCTCCCTCGTCTTACAGACCATCTTCTTGTTAATTCTTCTTCTTCTTCTTCTTCTTCTTCTTCTTCTGCATAAACTTCTTCTTCTTCTTCATCTGCATCTTCTTCTTCCATGAATCATAGAATTTAAGATGGGAATCAAAAACCACACATAGATTAATTTCATATACAAAACCAATACGGCAGATAACCGACATCAATAACAGAACAATAAGAAGCATCTGATGTTTCTTTTTCGAATCCAATAAAATGATAACAATTGTCTTGAAAAACTACATTAATCATAACTCCATTTTACCGTTATAAATCTAACTGTTACAAATTCTTCAAACAGATAAATACTGACATTCTGACACTTATATATGGGAAACAAAATCCACTCCACAGTTACATCAACAAAATACAGAGATAGATATCCACACTAACCTCCAAATAAAATACAAGAGAAAAATTCAAGAACATCATCCACATATCAATATCAACGTTCTGTGCAAGAGAAGAAGGGAGAAATCAGATGATCAGAATATAATCCAAATTAAATACGGTAATCCACACTGTTGGGTGTGAAGACAAATTTGTTGGGATAAAAGACCAAATATGAAGAAGGAACAGAAGAAGGAAGATCGAAGGAAAGAAGAAAACGCACCCAGCGTTTTACGCTACGCCATACCGTCGATGTAGATTGTGGCAAAGCGCAAGCGCCTACAAAACGCAAAGCGTTTTTGCGATTCTTGGTGATTACTTTGTTGGGCCGTGTGTGTTAGCCTATGTTTGTGTTATTTCCTTGCGACGACTATTTTCTAGGTTGTACCCTAGGGTTTCCTTTTGTACCTTCTAGTATATATAGGGGTCTTCTTCTCCTTGTTTTATACCACCTAGCAATTGAGAGTGTTTCATCTTATACCACAAGAGATTGACCTGTAATCTCTATGTTCCTGAGGGAGTTGTGTGAGGCTCAACTGTGAGTGTTGAGTTCTCAGGTTGTAACTCTAGGATGGCTATGAGAGATTGTGGAGGTTTGGAAATCTCTGAAACACCATTGTAATCCGCTGATAGTGCATCGTTCGTGGTTTTTTCCCGGTTTGGGTTTTTCCACGTTAATTCCTTGTGTCGAATCTTTATTTATTTTTCGCCCTATATATTGTTTGTCTGCTAACCACGCCCTGAGAATCCTGACACACACTGACCTCTATTTTCAATTTTTTACATAATTCCCACATATTGTCAAAACCCAGAAACAAAAAATGTACCTTTTAGAATATATGGAAGATGGAAACCAGATAATCCGCAAATATTGTAGATGGAAACCAAATTCGATTTAAGGGGTTGAGGAATTGGTGTTGAGGAAATGGGGTTTAGGTTTAGATGCCATAGATACATAGAGAGAGAGAGAGAGAGAGAGAGAGAGAGAGAGAGAGAGAGAGAGAGAGATAGCAAGGGGGAGAGAGGGAGAAAGAGAGTGACAGAGAGAGAAAGATTGGGGTGTGTGGGAGCTTCAGAGAGTGGAAGGGGCTTTTTTCAATAGCAAGAACTAGGGTTTGGGGGAAAACAAGTTTAAAAGTGGGCGGGAATTTGGGTAGGGTTTTTGGGGAAAGTGGGCGGGAAGGGGTATACGATCTTGGCCGTCACATTTTAATCAATCTGACGGTTCATATTCACTATCATTTCAACTGTTAGCAATCCATGTCCCAAATCACTGACCAATCAAATATCAAATACAAGGATTGTTATATTTTAATGATCATATGCTACATATAAATTACAAGGATGGTTTTACTAATTATAATAAATCAATGACATAAAATTTATTAGTTTGATACAATTGTTTGTTGGTTGTGAAATTTTATTAATTTCGTTCAATTGTTTTATTCATTTTATTAAATAAATCCCTAATCCCTATTTTTATTAAATTTAAATATTTTTTTATTGACTAATGTATTTGTTTATTAATGTTATTATCCCCTTCTTTAATTTGTAGATTTTAATCGCTACTTCAATATTTTTTTAATGACTAATGTATTTGTTTATTAATTTTATTGTCCCATTCTCTAATTTGTAGATTTTAATCGCTACAATCATGGGATCCAGACAAATAGACTTGAACGAGGATTGTGACAGTGATTCCGAGTATGATCCGTTAGAGGAGTTGTTGAAACATGATGACGGACTGACTGGTGACGGTAATTGTAACGACTTATTTCGTGATTTATTCGGAGATGAACACGATGTTGATATACCCGACTCTGAGGCGGATGATGGGTTGGGTGACGGTTTCATGCACGTAGATGATGTGGATGACACGACTATTCTCGATGTTGGTGATGTCACTGCCCCTTTTTTGGGGATGGAGTTTGATTTGGTCGCGGAATTTGAAATCCACATGCATGAGTACGGTCGTGCCAATGGGTTCTAAGTACGTATTAGGAGCTCCGAAATGTTAACTACACAACATACCACGGAAAATGAAGCAGTCTACCAGAGGCTAAGGATAGTTTGCACAAAACATGGCATGTTCATGTCAAACTGTTCAAATCCAAACCGATCATCTAGCACTTCTATCACCGGGTGTGGTTTCAAAGTCACCGCCACATTCCAACAACAAAGCGGCAAATACAAGTTGACTACAGTCGACACAAACCACAACCACGAGTGTAATCCTGCAGACACGAAATACATGTGAAACTACAAGTTCATAAGTTTTGGCAATCGAAGGAGGATGATAAATAACGACACGGCCGGCGTGCCGATCTCTAAGAACTTCAACTCAATTGCAGTGCAATACGGTGGGCATGATCAAGTTTCTTTCGACGAGAGAGATTGCCGCAACGTTATCAGCAAGGTAAGGAGACTCGCATTGCAAGACGGAGACCTCAAGGCGATGACGGAACATTTTCAGGAGATGATGTCGAGTAACTCCAACTTTTTCTTCATGTAGGACACCGACGATGTCGGAACTCTGAGGAACGTATTTTGGGCGGATGGGAGGAGCAGAGCAGCTTGCGAGGACTTCGGGGACGTTGTGTCGTTCGACGCGACTTATGTATCCAACCGTTATAAGATGTTATTCGCTCCTTTCATTGGAGTTAACAATCACGGGCAGTCCATCCTGCTCGGCTGTGCATTGTTGGCTGGAGAAGAAACCGATAACTTCAATTGGTTGTTTGAGACGTGGTTGAAGTGCATGTCGAGGAAAGCACCAACCGCGATCGTAACAGATCAATGTCAATCCATAGGTCATATTTAATAATCCTATTCTATTTTTTTATATGCACTTAAGTTTTCCACGTGATTGACATTTCGTAACAAGTTAAATGTTTGACATTCAGGCAAGGCTATCGCAAAGGTATTTCCAAATGCGCGACACAGATGGTGCATATGGCACGTGATGAAGAATGCGAAGAAACATCTATGCAATAAACCAGAGGGGAATGATATTTTTCGAGGGCTCAGAGATACTCTTTACGATTCTCTTGATGTCGAGGAATTCGAAGCAAAATGGAAACAATGGGTTGACACGCACGGCCTACACAACTCCAACTGGTGCAATGACATGTACGATAAAAGGCATAGATGGGTGCCCGTATACTTCAAGGACGAGTTTTGGGCAGGAATGTCAAGCACTCAAAGAAGTGAGGGAATGAACTACTTCTTCAAAGGATTCGTGAATGTGAACACCACACTCAAACAATTTGTTGATCAATGCAGATTTGCTCTAGCAAAGAGAGTCAGAGAAGAGGACAAAGAAACGTTCCGTTCAAAGGCTAAACTAGTCCAATGTACATCAGACTTTTTTTATGAGCATGTATTCTAGCAGCGATACACTTTAAACAAGTTTGTTGAGCTTCAAAACGAGGTGAAAAGCCTGATTTATGTTGTGAACGCCGAAGACACATGACGACGAGAGGACATGCACTTACGAGGTGATTATTAGGAGCCCACCGTCGAAAGAAATCACAACTAGACGATCCAGGTTTACCGTCATAGTAGATAGGGAGACCCTAGAAATGAAGTGTGACTGCAAGAAGTTTGAGTTCAAGGGAATATTGTGCTGCCACATACTGCGTGTTTTTGGCGAGGAGGGACTGGATTACGTTCCGGATAGGTACATTCTCGACCGGTGGAGGAAGGACTTGCCGAGAAAACATGTAACAATCAAAGTTCCGTACTACGAACTGCACCGGTCCAAAACAAAAGAGGTTATCTGATTTGAAAAACTGCAAAGTGCATTCGAGCCTGTTTCGACGCTAGCCATGATGGACGAGAAAATGTTCAAACAGACGATCATAGCCCTTTCAGAGTTGACTAAGAAGGCACCATCCATTATGGGGGACCGTAATGAGATCGTGTCTCGGTGCATAAACAAGATCAGCAGAACATACGGTAGGAGGACTGCCGAGGAGGGAACTACTCGAACGGGTGCCAATGACAACACCAACGACTCTATCCATGTGAACGACCCCGTTGATAAAAGGGGTAGAGGTAGGAGACAATCAAGGAGAGTAGGTTATCACAATGAACAGCCCCGTACCAGAAGGAGAATACAACAAATGCCTCCGACCTCCAGTGTTCCACGAGGCTTCCAAATGCCACCTGGCGCCATTGTTCACCCACGATTCCAAATGACACCTGGCTTTGGGTATCAAATGCCGCAAGAATCTAACGCTCCAAATGGGTTCCAAATGTACCCCCAGGTAATGTAATAGAACCCTTTTATTTTACAAAGTAATGATCGATTATCAAAAAATTCACATCATATATATATATATATATTTCTGGGTACAAAGGGTGAGGATCGAAATATGTTGATTTTAATGAGGGCATATTGGGAAATCTATAATTGATTCTATTTAATTTTTTTCACAAAAATCATGTAATATTAATGTATGCATTGATGACTCTTTATTCTTTAAAAACCATGTAATATTAATGTAATATAACCTCTGTATATTTTCAACAATACGTATGGTTTACTTGCGTCCGTGCAACGCACGAATCTAAGTACTAGTTACAAATAATTTTTCACCTGTAATTATGCATGTATTGTTCAACAACCACCTAACTATTCCTCCTACTCAATTTACACCAGTAAGATTATTATTTGATATAACCGCATTATGTCAATGATGTATGTCAAGTGCATTAAACCTAACAATATTTATACACGCAGGGTAAGGGTCAAACACATCATTCCAAACAAACAAGATGAACATGAAGATGATGAAGGTGAAGATGATGGGCTTAGTTTGTAGATTAGGGAAATGGGTTTATTTATGCTAATAATTTGTAGTTCATTGTGAAAGTCATGTAACATATGGATTTATGCAACATTTTATTGTTTATTTCAATTTTATTTTCAATCAATGGAAAGGATGAATCCATGTTTAGCATACTACTTATATTTAACAATATTCTACTATTGACAAATAAATAAATGTTAGTAAGAATACAAATTGAATAATATATCAGTGCCTTCAAATATCAGTGACTTGAAATGTTAGTAAGAATACGAATTGGGACAAAAAAACAAATTGTTACTAAGAATACAGATTTGGACCATAAAGAATGTCAGAAATTTTAGTAACAATAGAGATTGGGAAATTGAGACAAAAATAAATACAAATTGATTGAATAATAGATAAGATTACAACCTGCTTCTTTCCAGCATACAAATTTGATGAAAAGCTGTACATTTCAATTATACATATATAAGTAATACTAGCCAGAAAAAATTTCATATATTTGTGCCTTCAATCCATGGATTATCCACTGCAAGGTGTTGAACACACATCAAAAAACTAGTAAAACCTAACATTTGCTAAACTGATTTGCATCCAAATATCAGATGTGAAAAATATACATTAACTCTATCTACTTTATTTGCTATACAGATTTGCATCCAAATAGCTAAACGAACATACCCAGATTTGCATCCAAATACCACAAAACCAGAATCAATAAGATTTCAAGAGTTAAAATAGCCATAGTCTATCTTAAAATTTCAAAATAACATCACAAACAATTTTTTTAAGCTCAAACATAACACCAGAGTTTGTAATGAAATATCAAAAATGCCTGTTCAAATCCCTCTAACACCCTCCCAACTCAACCCTAAAAAAAGATGAAATTCGGCATGACCCTTCGTTTTCCACAACAAAATCAATTATGCCTTAATTACTTTTCAGCATGCAGATTTATGATCAAAATTCAAATCAAAGAAATCACCTTATAAATACTACTACCTCTTATACATTTACCATCTCATACAAACGCATCTCTTCTTCCATTATCTTTCAATCACATTCTTTTCCCCAATTCAAATGGATTCTCCTAACTCAACCATGAAACTTCCAGACACCCAACCCACCGAAAATGACAATGTTCATCTTACACCTACTCCGTCTCTAGCTACAGTAAAAAAAGAAACACCGGATCCATCACCAAACCCATCGCCCAAACCATCTTCAAGCACACCCAAAACAGCTAGGAGAAAACTAACCCCAAGAACTCCAAATGCAGAGGCCCAACCTTACGAAGTGAAATACAAAAGTCTAAAGATTGACATTCAACAGCTGTTCACACGATTATCTCAAAATGACAACAGGGTGATGCTCAAGGACTACATTTGGCGTGGGAAGGGATTGGTCGAGCTGGATATTATACTGAAGGCAGCCCAGTCAACTCCTGGGATGTGGGGCATTGCAAAGCAACTCCACCCCTTTAATTCCCCAGGAAGTAATCTGGGCAGAAAGCGGAAGTCGACCCTTGAAGCATCCTCCCCAATTCCAGAAGGCACCCCCATAATCGACATTGATTAGGTCCCCCACTCCCCCATCAAATGTTTCTGTTGGTTAAGCTCCTTCAAAACTTCGGCAGTGTGTTTCTCTTTTTTTTTTTTTTTTGGTTTTTATGTTGCCCTTCTTTTGTTATTTTTCGGCAGTTAATCAATGAAGTTAGATTCTTTTGTTACTATTTTTTAATTGCTTTCATTGCCTTTAGTTGTTTTCATTCAGCTATATCCAAAAAAATTCTGAATCGAGAAAATAAAAGGAAAAAATACATCTTAACCCAGAAAAAAATACATCTTAACCCAGAAAACCCTAAATCAACGGAAGAAAATGTAAAAATTTGGGAAAAAATAAATCTGAACCAAGAAAACCACAAATCAACGCAAGAAACCGTAAAAATTTAACAAAAACGAAAGAATCTGAACCAAGAAAAGAGTAGGAATAAAAAAACAGGACAAAAACCCTAAACAATTGAAGAGAAACGAATCAACATATCTGAATCGTTCAATAAAATTGTCGTCTTCATTGATGGCGGTGGTGAAGGAATATGTCGTCGATACGCCATCTTATACTTTCTCCGACGTCTATGGTTCCGGCGTCATCTACATCTCCGACTTCTTTTTATGGTACTGGTGGGGGTGGGGGTGAGTGGTTAGGGTCTCGCTGGGGGAGATTAAGAGTCGTCGTCGACATCTCCGACGTCTACGGTTTTGTCGCCGTCGATGGATGTAGGGGGAGAGGCAGTTTCTTTTGGCTGTGGAGATGGAAAAGGAAGGAGAATGATGATGGAGCTCCATGCGCGGGTTTTGGGAAATGTGGGTGACTGTATGGGAAATAGGAGAGAGAGGCAGTATTTATGAGGAGTGAGGGTATAATGATATATGGCCAGCATGGAGTTCCAGCTTGTAATGCCATGTCATACTATGTTATGAGCTGGCAGGTGGGTTTTTGACCCACTGGGTCAGTTAAACTTTTTCCGTGAGAGAATGTGAGTAAGAGTAATTTTTAATGAATGAAAAGGTAAAAAGTTAACATAACTACTAAAACTAAAATAATTAAATTATGTATTGAAAATGGAAAATGACAATTATTTTGAAACAATAAATTAGTTAAAATGTCAATTAATATGGAATGGAGGGAGTAATTCTCATCTTAATCAACTAACTCATTGAAAGCTAAAACATAATTATCTTCTTTAACATTTTACATAAATGATAGAATCAGTGTCGATGTTGAGGAGAATAATATTACATAGTACAATCAATACATTATAATATTTTTGTCTTTTGTTGAGATACCTATAAAACGTTATAATTTTCACTATACATAGGGTGTCCTTATATGCAAACATGGAAGAATGTAGTGTTAAATTGTAATTCTAGGTACCCATATTGTCCCTTAGGTTCTTTTTAGTATTTTATATCCAAGGAGAAGTTCTATATTATAAGAGCTTAATGTCATACACACATATCTCAAAAAAATTGTGATGCATACAAATCAATTATGATTTTAATAGTTGTCACATATTTGTATGGTTAGTGTGTATCCTTGAATAGTAGTCAAATTAATAACATATAAAAGTGTCTACTTGCTTATAACATGTAAGTGATTACAAGCCTAAATAATAGCGTAGGTATAGGGATGGGAACATATACCTCACAAAATTGTACCTGAGAGACGACTGGATTAAAAGGTGACTAAGGTGGCTTTGTTGATTAGAGGTTGGTCGAGTAACCGAGATCACTTTGTTAATTATAGGCAAAACCTAGAATAGTGAATTAGTTGATGATAGATGTGAAATATATGACAATATGTAATCAATATTACTCCTAAAAAGCGTCGAGGCAAGCAAAATTGACATTACCTTAAATATTACTGAAAGTGGGGATGCAGGATGATTGAAGAAAGTGATAAATAGGAGGGGATGAATATGGAAGATTTCGAATCGAGAAAACAACGTGGTTTAGAACAAACAATAATGTTAATGAGACTATGATTATTTAAATAGGACTCTGCATTTTAATTGAAATAGGACTCTGCATAATTGACTTTATAAATAAAATTAAGGGAAATTGGAATCTAATAAACCAACCTTTGGGGGTCCTTTGAAATAACGAACCAACCTTGAACATTAATTTACAACGAACCAACTCATCGTTAATTTTTCCAAGTGACCTCCGATGATCGCCGTCGAAATGACTTGGCGGTGGCGGATACTGACTTGGATTATTTAAGAGCCAAAAAAAGAAAAACATATTGTGACATGTGCTGAGTTTTTTTCTTTGCCAAATCATTATTCCCCTTTTTATTTATTTTTATTGTACACCTCACCCACCTCTATTAACTCCCACTCTCTCTCTCTCTCTCTCTCTCTCTCTCTGTAACACCCCCAGCCCCAGCAGCCCCCGACCCATCCCCCACCCGCAACCTCTCACTCTCTCTCTCTCAACCACCCTCACCACCACCACCACAACTGCCAGCCATCTCCACCGCCACAACCTCCACCTCACCCCCACCCCCCTTCTCTCTCTCTCTCAGAACCCCCCAGCCCCCGACCCATCCCCCCAGCCCTAACATATTACTCTGTTTTTGCTCTGTGTAATTCCACAAATCCATCTCGAAAACCCATTTTCAAGACCCAATTCAAAGTCACTGCTCTGCACTTGATTTTTACACAAGGTTTTCAGCAATCTGGAAAACAGACCCCCCAAAAGCAACACAGATGAGATTACATTCTTGGTGAGGTTAGTACTACGACCGTTTTCTTTTCAAATTCCTTGCAAATCCGTCCCTAGCACCGATCTTGAGATTACATTCAGGCCATAGACCGAGGGCTTGTCATTTGCATCCAACACTTCATTCAAAGTTTTCTGACACCTCCTCTATAAACTCCCCCCACCGCCCCCCACAAAACACACCACCACAAACAAACAAACAAACACACACCAAAAATGACGATTTCCAGAGTAACCGCCCTCTGTTCCGTCCTCACCCTCACCCTCCTCCTCGTCTCCGTCGCCGGAAAGTCCCATTCCAAAACTCCGGCGCTAACTCCGGCACCGGCGATGGCGGCGGCGGACTGTATGACACTGATATACAACATGTCGGACTTCTTGACGTATGTAGAGAAGGGGAGCAATGCGACGAAGCCGGACAAGGGTTGCTGTCCGGAGCTGGCCGGAATGTTGGATAATCAGCCGATTTGTCAGTGTAAGTTGCTTGGAAAGAAGAACGATTTTCCAGTGGAGTTGGATCTTGATAGGCCCATGAAGTCGCCCTCTGTTTGTGGCCTTCAGACTCCTCCTCTTAGCGCCTACTCAGGTGTGTATGCTCTCTCTAATTGTCCATTTGTGTTTTTGGATTATTGCTCCCTCCATATTCCATTCCATATGAATGGTCACTCTGTTGTTAATACTGCATCAGTTTCATTTTATATGTCAGTTTAATTTTTTTTTTATAATATCTATTACTTTATTATTTTAATAATATATTAATTACTAAATTCATTTCATATTATTTGAAATCTAGAAAACCTTGTTTGTCATTTGCAGGCATATCCAAAACACTTCAGCCATTTCAGGCCATGGGCTTTATGAAGGTCTTGATTGGCTATCAAAGAGTCTCTATTCTAAGCATACATAACTTCCAAATGGATGACAAACATTGTTGGGTTTTATGGCCCAAAATCTCTTTGATTGAAGGAAGGAAGGAGCAAGCACTAGGGGTGTCCAAAACCGGTTAACCGCAATTTCGGTTAACCGCCTTTGCAGTTTACGAATTTTATAAACCTAAACCTAAACCGTTTTATGCGGTTAACCGGTTTGTGGTTAACCGCTTTTGGAAACTAGAAACCGAAACCAAACCGAAACCGCATTGATAACATGGTTAACAGCTTTTTGGGTTCGATTTATGGTTAACCATCGGTTTCTAGTTATTTAAAGTAACAAGGAAGAAAAATTAACATTTTGCTTCAAAATTTCAAATTTTGCACCTAATTTAATCAAGACCGGTTAACCGTGGTTAACCGTTTCACAAAAATGCAAAACCGAAACCTAAACCGCTTATACCGGTTTGGTTAACCTAAACCGCAATTTTCAAAAAGTCCAAATGGTTAACCGCTTTAACCGGTTTGGTTTATGCGGTTTTGCGGTTTGGTTTTTGGTTTAGGTTTTTGTTGGACACCTCTAGCAGGCACTACCAGCGCCACTATCAGCGCTACCAGCGCCTCACAACAACGAACCAAGTATCCAAACGCTACCAGAGGCACCACCGAGCGTTGCTAGCGGATGTTCGTCTTTTATTTCTAGGTTTTATAATATTTGACCTAGTTTCCATTTCCTTCATTCTACTATAAATAGAGGTCTTTATTCTCCTTGTAATTAGGCGACTAGCAACTAACGTAGTCGATGTGAGAGCCTTCAAACTCCCCATGATAGAGGTATGGTGTTATTTCCACATCTTCACCCTACTCATCCCTAGGTTATGAGAGTCTACGAGAGTTCACATATATATTTTACCTCTTGTAATATCTCTTTTTTTCTACTAGTGGATATTGGTTGTCGCCCGTGGGTTTTTCTCCGAGTTCTTCGGTTTCCCACGTAAAATTACTGTCTCACCCTATTTATCCTTGCCTCTCTCTATTATTATCCTTGATTCCATAATCATCTTGTATTCCCTTCCGCTGCATATATTGCTCTATTTTACACCCTAATAACTGACCAACAACTGGCAACAGATTTGAATCTCTAATCCTAACAAACATCATTTGGGGGGGGTCTGCTTTCCCGATTGGTTCTTTTAAGTTGTGTTTGTGAACTATGAATCTATATTTATTATGCGTGTTAACCAACACAAAAAATAGAGAGACAAGGTACCGGTGGTTCGCTGGAGTGAACACAACTGGTTCGTTGGAGATGCACAATTGGGCCGCCGGAGTGATGAGTCGGGGGGATGGGTCGGGGGCTGCTCGGGCTAAGGGTGTTAGAGAGAGAGGAGAGAGAGAAGGAAAATGGGAGTTAATAGAGGTGGGTGAGTGTACAATAAAAATAAATAAAGGGAAATAATGATTTGGCAGAGAAAAAAACTCAACACATGCCACAATATGTTTTTCTTTTTTTTGGCTCTTAAATAATCCAAGTCAGCATCTGCCACCGCCAAGTCAGCTTTCCGACGACTGAGACTCGTCGGAGATTCGCTGGAAAAATTAACATGACAAGGTTGGTTCGTTGTAAATTAATATTCAAGGTTGGTTCGTTATTTCAAAGAACCCCCAAAGGTTGGTTTATTAGATTCCAATTTCCCTAAAATAATGATTTTGGAACTTTCATAAATATGTGTGTTGGGAATTCTACATGCATAAATAATTATAGGTAATTGAAATAGGCATGTGAATAACTAACTTTACAGAATAAAATTAATGGGTTTTTATAAAATAAAATTAATGGGTTTTTTACTAGACTGGATTTCTTCAACTTTCATAGAGATGTGATTTAGGAATTCTACATGCATAAATAATTACATGTAGTTGATTTTTTTTTTTAAAAAATAGGAATATGATATTCGATTAGTATTAGGAGCATGCTCAACAAAGTGGAGGAAAAAAAACGTTATTGTATAACAGAATTTGGAACGTGGTTGAAAAAAAACTTTTGTATAATAGAATTTGGAAGGTGGTCAACCAATTGCAGGAAACATTTGCCGTGAATATTAGAAACACCGCAAAAAAAAAAAAAAATTGATGCTTTTTGTTGTAAAATAATTTAGTTATTTGATTTGGAACTGATTACATGTATTTGATTCTATTTAGGAATTAAGAAGCATTGGCAGTTATAGAAATTGGTGGATATCTATGTAATATATAAAGTCATGTAACATATAAAGCCAAAGGGGTTTATGGTACGCAAATTTCACTTTGCCCATTTTACCCCTCGCCATTGATAAATCATAATGATAGAATAGTTATTACAATATTTTTTATTTGCACTAAAATAGTTATCAAAGAAATTTGTTACCACCAAGATTTGAACCTCTAATGCAAAGAAAAATCCTCCAATTTTTATGCCACTAAACCACTATATTTTTAGTTAGTACATTTTTAAGATATATTATGTATTTCCATCTTTCACAATGGAACCATCGTCGTTTTACTTAATATTATTTTTTTTGAGTTTCTATTTTCTCGAATTTACATTATATTATTATTTTTTAAAAAAATTGATACGCCGCAAGTGCACGGGTGTACGTGTAGCTAATATCAAGGTCGATCCCACAAGGACTTTTCTAACTACACATCAAACTAGCTTCCTATGTGATTGCTAAATCGGTTGGGTTTTTGATTGAGAAAAACTATTTCTATTTCTAATCACTAAAAAGGGCAAAACCAACTAATATTCACACAATTTACTTGGAATAATCAATATGAGAAAAAGCGTTCATGGGATAAAACCTAAGTAACTCTATGAATCAAACAAGTGGATTGCACATGTATGTCACTAATTTGGTATATTTTAAGGTCGATAATCGCATAATGTATTCCGAAACGAGATTTTGGCAATGAAACGGATTGCATAGTAAAATTGATCTTTTAGACTCTTTATTGTGTCAATTTTATCTAAGTTAAATATAAAATTATCCAATGACCCCTAGTTACAAAGTCTTCTATAGTTCACTTCATATACTAGTTTAATCCTAAGGGTTCCGATTATCGAAATTTTCTGTTCGGTACTTCATTCAACAATCTAAATCCATGCTAATGGTGCTCAAACAAAAGCAATGACATACATAATCGAAGGCTAAATAAAATGCATTCAAACTAGATTAACAAACTTGTTCAATCCAACGAAATTCAATCCATAAAAGAAACTAATAAGGGTTTATCACCTAAACTTATGAAAGCTACTCACTACTCATGTTCGATTCACTAAACATATGAAATTCTATACAAAAATGCATGAAAACTATAAGAAAGAGAAGTAAACCGAGTGTTGAATCAATACTTGCTTGATTGGTGATCGGTGGGGACTTTTGCTCCTCCACTTCAATGGATTCTTGCAAGATAATCTTCAAACTCCAATGCACTCTCCCTCTTCACAATGGATGAATGTGGATGGAAATAAGGATGAAAGGATGAATGAATATGATGATGAGGATGATGATGAATGAGAATGAATAGAGCCGGATAGTAGACCTGGCAATCGGATGAATCGGATCGGATTCGGATCGGATTAACTCGGATTCGGATTTTTCGGATCGACCGAACTCTGGTTCGGATTCGGATTCGGATCGGATGGGGTTCGGGTTCGGATTGACTCAGATGTGTTTTGTCGGGTTCGGATCGGATTCGGACCGGGTTTAATCAGATCGTAATGTTCGGGTGGGACTCGGGTTCGGATTGACTCGGACGGGTTTTTGTCGGGTTCGGATGGACTCGGATGGGTTGTGTCGGGTTCGGATCAGAATATGACCGGTTTTGATCGGATCAGGATCTTCGGGTTATAGCCGGATCGGGTGGGGTTCAGGTTCAGATTCACTCGGATGGGTTTTTGTCGGGCTTGGATCGGATTAGGACTGGGTTTGATCAGATCGAGATCTTCGGGTTATTTTTCAGATCGGACCAAATTCGGATCGGCTTGGGTCGGATCCCCAATTGATTTGGTTGGTTGTTTTTGAGTGAATCTCACACTTGTATTTACATTCGGATCATATTACAATTGGGTCGGAATTATTTCGAGTCAATTTGCTTTTAGATCAAGTTACTTTTGTATTATATTAAATGTTAAAAGGGATTTTGGACATCAATAATACCAACTTTGGGGGTATTGGATATTAATAATACAAACTATTTTCTTGGACACTAGCAGTAACATATTTTCCTCCAACAGTATATCATCGAATTGTTATGGTTTTAACTCATCGAAAAGATTATATGACTCCATAATATGTGACATAGAAGGAATGTTAGTGTCCACGTCAACATTTTCTACCCAACCTCCACCTTCCACGTAACATATCATGGAGCCACGTCATCTTTCCGGTGAGCTAAAACTCTAACAACTCGGTCGTGTACTGTTGGAGGAAAATAGGTCGATAATTGGTACTACTAGTGTCCAAGAAAATATTTTGTATTATTAGTCTCTAGAACCCCAAAGTTGATATTATTGGCGTCCAATAATCCATGTTAAAATTTATTTATTATTAAAATGCTAATATTCAAATTTTGAGCAAGTATTAATTGAATAATTAAATGATTAACAGCGTATGAATTGTGATTCATTAATTTGTATTGTATTATGTGAAAATTGTCAAAAAAGGATATTAATTATTACATCAGTTGAAGTCAAAATAAATAAATAACGATAATGTATGTGATCGACTACTACGATATTTATTATTAGTTTTATTACACATATTTTCCATTTTATAATTTACAAAGTTTTGTTTTTGAATAATACTAAGTCATAATTAAGTGATTATGACTTTTATTGAATTTAAAGTAACCCAGTAATTGGATTCAAAGTAAGGTAGAAATTTGATAATCATATATTTGAAAATCAATTTTAGCAATAAAATGAAGACGATCCTTCCTACCGAGACAGTCAACAAAGCCACGTAGTTCTATAGAAACCTTTTATGGAACCATGATAAACATCGCTTTGGCCATCCTCCAACCTCGTGGGATGTCACTTGGCAACTTAAAACGGACAAAGAAGAGTTGGGGGTCAAGAACCTTCACTATTGGATCACAACGCTCATCGGCAAGAGAGTAATGATAATCCACTAGCACAAGCAACGCGTTTGGATCATATGGATACATGGTAGATATATAAAAAGGTCGTGGCTGGTCAAATTTTAACCTAAGAAACGATGATTGTTGGTCTTTTAAGAAATTTTGTAATGCTTCTCTTCATGCGAGTGGGTAATCCACCAGCACAAACATGCAAATTTGGTGAATTTCATCTCCTGAAATAGGTTAGTAACGTTATCCGTACTATCACATGCATTTACGATGATCGCTTAATCCATCTATTACATCAACATCGCCCGTATCATGGTCCACATCATCTCTGAATAGTTGATAAACAATTAGGTTGTCACATTTACGATGATCACTCGACCCATCAACAATCTCAAAACCGCTTGTATCATGGATTCATGGTCCAGTCATCTATCGACAACTCATCTCAAGGATCATCACTCCAGTCTCCAACCAATGTCACATGAAAGGGATCACATGGTCACAATACTCATTTAAATCTATTTACTAAGATCTCATGACGATGATACGATGAAAATCTCAAAATAACACCACTCCGTAAAAAGAAAAATACACAAATCAATTAAGTAGCTGAGAAAATACCAATCAATAAAAACACAAAAAAAAAAATCAATAAATATATATTTTCCAAAATTTCGTTTCTTATTTACAAAATCGCACTATTTTCATAATTAAGTGTGTAATACAATTCATTTTTAGTGTGATTAATATTTCAATATTTTTTTGTAGAATAATACAATTTTTTTCTATAAAATTACTAAATAATTTTTTAAATTTTTTTTCCTGAAATTTATAATCATAATTTTCTGTGTAAAGAGTATATTTAATTTTTTAAAAAAATTAAGAATGGGCAATCCGTGTTTTCCATAACGAGTGGTGCAGAAGAGTAGTTTGAGGTTCTCGCGGATTGCTGATGTGTCACTCCCACTTCAATCTTTAACGGTTAGATTTGTTTATGTGTTTCTCGTGAATGGGCAGAGTGGCAGACTAATAATATTTGGTGAAAATTCACATTTGGCGCTCAGTTGGAAGGAAAAAGTGAAAGAAGAAAAAAAGACTTGTCAAAACCCTATTACCCATACCCAGATCCAAAGACATCGCTCTCCGCCCTCACCTCATCACTGCTGCTCGACGACCGGACGTCGCCGCTGCTGGTCGCCGTCGCTGGTCGCTGCTGCTGGGCTCTGTCGCTGGTCGCTGCCGAGCCAAACCCAGTAGGTGCGTCCCCCCCCCCCCCCTCTCTCTCTCCCTCCCTCTCTCTCTCTCTCTCTCTCTCTCTCTCTCTTCCATGACATGGGGCTTGTTAATTAATCAAGCTTCATGATTCAGAATTTTCTGTCAAAGAAAGTGAGAGTGAGACATTGTTTTAATTTGTTAATTATACTAAAATTTAATTAGCGTTAATAGCCAATCAAATGACTAAAATTTGAATTGAAAGGTCAGAAATAATATGAAAAGATTATCTTTGTCCTTCGATTTCACAGGTCTGCCATTATAGCAAGAATGAAGTTTTTCAGTACTTGCTGCAGGACTTAGATGGAGAATTGAGTAAGTTTTGGATTTTAGTTTTGTTTTCCTGTTTGTTGGGTATATTGACTATATTCGTATCATAATAGTAGATGACAACCAATCTGTTACAAAGACACATGAACCAGTCTGTTTCAAAGACACATGGTAAATTTTTGAAACAGTGTTAAAAGAAATTAAGGGATGGATGCTGTTATACAGTCAGTTGACATGTGTTTATGAACAGATTAATAATTGGTAAATTTAGATTCCCAGACAAACAGAGTGAGAAACAACAAAAGAAGAATACATGTTGAGTCCAACTGTATGTAATTAATTGTATGTATGTTTGTGGTTTTAAAGAGTTTAGTTAGGAAATACAAATTCACAAAAGTCAAACAATCTATGGTAAAAGTAAAAGAGAAGCGTGTGAATTGAAGGAAGAGAGTTGCGAGGAAGAGAGGTTGAGCCTGTGTCATGCCTGCCATTATCTAATGCTGTTGTTCTGTTTATTCTAAAAATCATAGACCACACCAAATATAATATTGCATGGTGGTGGATGGTCATTTCCATTTTTCAGCTTATTTTACTATTTTATGTGCAAGTTTTATCTAAATAGGGAAAATTGTTTTGAGGAAACTATGTTCAGTTGTTCATAATTTTCAGTTTATTCTACTATTTTCTTCCATTAGATCGGACAATCTTTTTCATAGGCTATCGGCAATCATGAAGTGAATTCGGGAACCTTTGAACTAAAATTCTATTGAATCACCCTTCACTTAACAAGTTGATACAATAAGTTAAAATTTTTTTGTCTCGCAACTTTTTTATATCAACCCCACCCTAGTAACTATACGGTTGAATTTGTATTGGATAATAAGTGGGTTTGTTAATTTGGTAAGTTATTATGCTTTTTTTCCCCAGGTGGTATCATACATTGCTTAATGCTGAGCAAGACAGAATAAAAATTGGATTAGTCTTCATTTCAGGGTAATTTTCTTCCCTTTTCAAGTTTCCAACTTTTCATTATCCTTTAGTGGTTTATTATTGGCTCATGGTGATTAATTACAATTTTCATTGTTTATTAGTTGTATGCAAAGTTTCATAAAAAAAAATTAAAAAACGCATTTTGCAGTGACCAAGTTTCCTTGCTATTTTCCCATTTTTGGTTCAGTTTCTTTGCCTTTTGGTTCAGTTTCTCCTCCTGTTGAATGGAAGATCAAGATATGTTGTTTGAGAACCTTGGTCACCTATTTGATGAAGAAGTAGATGAGGATGGATGCGTGAAAGAGGCGGCCGGCGAGATCGAGCGCGGCCATTGTGGCGTGCGCGATCCCACTGCATGACGCAGCGCGATCGCGACGCGATCCCACCACGAGCACGAGCACGAGCTCGCCAATAGACGACGTTCTCGTACACCATCAGCACCACATGCACCAATGAAACCGAGAAGTGAAGTATGGGATGAGTTTGATAAGATGCCAGGATCATTATTCCCTGATGGAAAGCAGCGAGCTAAATGTAAGCATTGTACTGTTGCTGTTTATCTTGCAAATTCATATTATGGCACTACCAATTTCCGCAACCATCTAAATGGTTGTTCGAAATACCAAGCAAAGCTCGCTGCGGCTGAGAATGCAGGTGAACCTCTCACGTTTAATCAGAAAATCTATCGTGAAAAAGTGGCTAAAGCAATTATTAAACATGGCTATGGTTTTTCTTTGGTTGAGCATGATGGATTTAGGGATATTATATCATATTCTAGTAGTAATCGTGCGAAGCATATTACTAGAAATACCGCAAAGGTGCATTGTCTGAAAGTGCATGCTCATTTGAAAAAGCAACTTAAGAAGATGTTGTTGTCAATTCCTGGTAGAATTTTCCTCACCGGTGATTTGTGGACTTCATGTAATACGGAAGGGTATTTGTGTTTGACTGCACATTTTGTAGATTCAGATTGGAAGTTGCAAAGTAAAGTGTTAAACTTTGTTCATGCGATACCACCACACACAGGTAATCTAATGTGTGATTTGGTGTTCAACTTGATTAAAGAGTGGGGCCTTGAGAATAAAATATTTTCTATAACACTGGACAATGCATCGAGTAATGATAGAATGCAGGATGCATTGAGGTTGAAGCTTATCCAAGGGGGGTCTTTATTATGTTCTGGAGAACATTTTCATGTTCGATGTGCTGCACACATTTTGAATCTGATTGTTAAGGATGGTTTGAAGGTCATTGATGATTGTGTTTTTAAAATTAGATAATGTGTTAACTACGTTAGGGGTTCTGAGGCTCGGATGTTGCACTTTCGTGCTATCGTAGACCGAGAAAAGATAAAGGAAACCAAAACATTGTGGGTAGATGTTCCTACAAGATGGAACTCTACATACTTAATGCTTGATAGAGCACTCAGGTATCGTGCAGCTTTTAAAAGGTTATATCAAGAGGATCCTTTGCTCACAATTTCACTTTTGGATGAGGAATGGGAACAGGTCTCACGAACTCATGAACTTCTTGGACCCTTTTGTGACATTACAGAGTTGTTCTCGGGTACTCAATACCCTACATCGAACTTGTACTTTGAACAGGTGTGGAACATTGACATGTTCCTGACAGAGCAATCAAAAAGTAGGGACCATGTGATTATAGATATGGCGCTTGAAATGCGCAAAAAGTTTAAGAAGTATTGGTGTGAATATACTTTGTTGTTTTCTTTCGCATCCATTCTTGACCCTCGACACAAAAAGGTGGTGTTGAGGTATTGTTATAAAAGGTTGTATGGAGATGAAGAAGAAGCCACTTTGAAAGTGAGCGAAGTTGTTGCCAAGTTACAACTTCTTCTTGCAGAGTACACGAGGGGTACTGTTCCTCCCATCGACAATGTTGCATCAACAAGCGTCTCGGTCCTTCCATCTCCCCCTCGCAAGAGAAAGTTCAATTATCTAAGTGTATGTGTTTATTGTTTATTTATGATTTTTTTTATTAATATCGTCATTACTTTAAGTGATAAATGTATTAGTAATTCTAATATTGTCTTTTTTTAGGAACTTGATCAAGATGAAAACTCCTCTAACATTGTTGGTGGTAGCACTTTGCTTGATATTTATCTGCAAGACCCTAGGCGCGATCGCAATGAAGAGTTGGATGTTCTTGCTTTTTGGAAAGAAAATGCCGAAAAGTACAAAGAACTCTCTCTCTTAGCTACGGATATTCTGAGTGTACCACTTACAACGGTTGCTTCAGAATCAACATTCAGCATTGGTGGTAGAGTTTTGGACAAATGGAAAAGCTCTTACCTACCTGAAAATGCGGAAGCTTTGATAACTACTCGAAGCTGGTTGTATGGTTTTGAATGTAAGTACTTTTTACACTTTTTTTTATTATATTTGTTTTTGTAATTTTATTAATTATTAACATCTTTAGTTGTGTACTTATTTTAAGAAATTGGAGAAAATGAATATATTGGAGATGATGTGCACTGGATGGAAGGTCGATGGGTTAAACGCTTTTCTTAAGAATAATTTTGAGGTATGTTTTCCTATTATCCTATTCCCACCCCCCACCCCGGTAGTTTTAGACAAATTGCGACACTTATATAATGAGACATCTTTTTCGATTGATTTGACTATGAATGCAAGAGCAAGTTAAGGTTGTTGTGTATTTTTCTGAAATGCTTGGGACTGGTTCATGTATTTAGATTGGACTCGTAGCTGGTGGCTTGTGATGTACTCCGGTGTGTGGCCGTTGAGTTTAGTTTTCTTTATTTTGAATCTTTTCACAGGTATGTAAGGCTAAAAACCTAGGAATGTTCATTTTACAGATGAAATATTGTCAAACTTTCTTTGGAAAATTTTGAAAATGAATTTGTAATTGTCCTTATTTTCTCCCTCGGCCATATTTAAGCTGAGATTGACGCAAACAACCCGACAAGAATGTATATATACTAAACTACTAATGCATGTGTTTCTCTATGTAACTACAGGTGCAACTGTTCGGTTGCGATGGACTTCTGTCACATTGTGAAGTTTGAACTTGGAAGCGATATTCTACCATCGAGAATAGTCTTTGAAACCTTTAGCTTTTGAAGTTTTTCGGAACTACTTAGTGGAATCCTTTATGGATGTTATGTTGGATTGTCAAGTTTTTTTTTTTTTTTTTTTTATGTAGTGGAATCTTAAGTTGTTTGTGAAGACAAATTGTTGAAACTTTACCTTTTGAAGTTTGTTGTTTGGATATGTTTATGAACAAGCTAACAAACATGTTTCAACATCTATCTTTCTTAGTTATAACTTATAATTGAATTATTATGGGTTTATTGACATGCATATTATGGTTAATGTGGTTTTGGTCTAAGGTTTACAGGGACAAAATCTTCAATTTATTAGGCTATTGGCCTCATTTCTTTCCTATCAAAACTCAAAGTAATCTAATTAATCTATAATTTTTTTTATAATTATAAAGATCTTGTTTAGAAAAATTTATATTATAGACTTTGGAGTTTATATACATAGTGATTGTGGTGGAATTGGAAATATGTTAACGTATTCATTTTATATTTTTATGTAGGCTTGTAATTGTAATCATCACAATTTACAAAAATCCGGTTAACTGAAAGGTAAAGTTGGTTTATATAAGTGTGATGGTATTTGACTGTTTGTTCTAATTTGGTCAGACTATATATTTATATTAGTATAATCAGGTCGGGTATAGTTTGGTTTGGGTGTGAATCGGATTGGTTCTCAATTCAAGTGTGTCTCGAGTCGGGTAAAATTCGGTTTGGATGTGTCTCGAGTCGGGTAAAATTCGGTTCGGATGTGTCTCAAGTCGGGTAAAATTCGGTTCGGATGTGTCTCGAGTCGGGTAAATTCGATTCGGATGTGTCTCGGGTCGGATTAAATTCGGTTCGACCGATTTCGGATACGGGTTTATTCGGGTTTAGCATGACTCGGATCGGGTTCGGGTCATTTCGGATTATTTCGGATGCTTTCCTTATTCGGTAAACTTCGGGTTTCAGATTGAATTAGTTTCGGATCGGAGTAATCCCGATTTCGGATGAAGATCGGATCCCGACATTCGGGTGCGGTTCGGGTTCGGATTCGGATGGATCGAATCGGATTTCGGATTTCGGATAAGAATTGCCAGGTCTACCGGATAGCAATCATATAGCATTAAAATGAAGCTGGAACGTCATTTTCACATTAATCAGGTCCAACACGGGTCGATACAGGTCAACATGGACCGTGTCGAAGTCAACACGGGTCGTGTTGCCTGGACACGGACCGTGTTGGTCACTGGAATGATATTCTGCACTTTCTGGAGGCTGAAACGACCTGTGCTGGGTCTTTTAGCACCCGTGTTGATGCCAGGCGGCATCCAATGTCTTCTTGGGCCAATGTTTGGGCCTTAGGGTGGATTTATTCTTCAATTGTGGTCCTCTTGGACTCCATACACTTGATTTTAAGCTTGATTTCTTCACTTTAACACCAATTTCCTACAAAACTATACCAAACTCCAACCAAGCATAAAATAGAGAATTCGAGTAAAAACATAATACATTCATATCAATAATCACTCAAATTAACTCTAAATAACCCAAGACCACATATATATCAAATACATTTATCAAATCCCTCATGCTTACACCTTGTTTGTCCCTAAACAAGGCTAAACTCACAAATAAAATAGAAAACAAAGAAAATAACGAAAATAGAAAATAAATGGGACAAAATGAAAAAAGAAAAAGTTTCAAAGTAAAATTGAAAAATTTATTTACAAATCTCCTCAGGAAAGTATCGGTAAGACATTCAATTAATCCAACTTAATCAAGCATAGCCCAAGTATGAACGAAAGTTTATATACAAGAGAAAATGAAACCATAAAAAGAATTACAAAAACCATACCTATCAAGATCAAACTAATCACCCTCCTAATCACAAATGAAACAAGCAAGCATACAATAATGGATGAAAATAGGTAATTGAGAGCAACCTCACTTTAAGGAATGTTGAAACACTCCTCTCATGTGTTTGAAAATGAATAATACAATGAAGGTTCACTCAATACTCAATCACAAAGCAACATTCTACCATAAGCTTGCAAATAATCTCAATTCTCTACCGCTAAAATGCAATGCACAATGACAATCAAGAGGACTTCCAAAAGGGTTGTAATGGGGCTAAGGTTAAGGGTAAGGAGTGGAAATATATTTGGGAAAGTGGAGCTAAAAGCCAAGCTTGGAGCATAACCTCACCAAATTGCATAAAAAAAAAACTCTCTCACCTTATATTCCTTTCAATACATCCCATATTCAAGTAGAAATCGCCTCAACTCAAAGAAAAATAAACTATCAAACTACTAAACACTTTTTTTTTCATTTTTCTGATTTTTTTTTTCTTTTTTTTTCCAAAGGATATATATAACACTAATAAGGCAAATTTCTATCTCAACCCATATCAAGCTACAACGGGGAGCAATCTCAAGATATTTCAACTTCACAACATCCCCAACAAAACCAAACCACAAATACACTGAAATCAACCCAACTTTTACACTCTAACACTCCAAGCAATGGCTTAAAGGTAGGAAATTATATATACAGTCATGGCTAATTATATAGGTAATCAAAAGAAAGAGTGATACAAGGCTAAAAGAGGGTTAAAAGCGGATATTCACATGAAAAGGGTGGCTATTTGGCTTTGTAGCTAAAATATATACAAAAGAATGCCTCTATCATATTATCATGCACAAGCAAAAATGCAGTTTCAAAGAGATGCATCGCAAGTTCTAGAGAATGCAACTAAGGATGAGTCACACATGAAAAATGAGACTAATAAAAATAATTAGTCATTTTAAGGCTTTTTGGTCTCACGGGTAAAAGCTCTCAAATAAACCTAGCTCAAGTAGATGTATATGTGCTAAACTCATTCCAAAAGATCTCAAAATGGCAATCAATCTTCACTATCAAAGTACAATTCTAAACTTTCTATGTTTTCACAACTCTTTTCAAAACTTTAATTCACAAAAGGGCTATACAAGACTAAATCAAATCAAAAGAAAACTTATCTAGCTTTAATTCATCACCAGAGAATTTTATTCACTAATCCTATCTTAACCTAATTTTTTTTCTTTTTCTTCTTTTTCAATTTTTTTGAAATTTTCTAAAGTTTTCTGATTTTTTGGTTTTTTTCAAAAACTAAAATCAAAAGTCAAATGAAAAGGCTAGAAAAAAGAAACTAAAAACTAAGAGAAAGAAAGAAAATAAAATCTAATATGATACTAACTAATGCAAAACTAAGAGAATGCAAAAGATTTACAAATGATAGCTAAAAACTAAATAAATCAAAAAGAAAAACTAAACTAAACTAAAACTAAAACTAAAATCAAAATAAACAAAGAAAACGAAGGACAAAAAAAAAACAAATATACAAAGATGGAGACTCAAAATTTTCAAGTTAACCCCCCCCCCCCCCCCATGCTTGGACAAAGCATAGTCCTCAATGCATAAAACAAGAAGAAACTAGCACAAAAGGGGAAAAAATGACAATCACTGCGGTGGTGGCGGAGGAGGTGGGTAAGGATATTGGGGAGGATAGTTCAACTGCCAATCGCGTATCGCTTGCATCATCTCGAGCATGCGTGCTTGGTCGGCAGCTTGGGCGGCGTTGGCTTGGTCAAGAAAGTCTAGCCTCTCAAAAAGACGAGTCTGGTTTTCCAAAATTTAGTTCGAAGTGGTTCGAAAATAACCAAACTCAGTTTCGAAATAGGTTCTAAGGGAGGTATGGTCCGCACGCAAAGAATTAAAACTATCCTGGAAATCAAAAGCGGCGGCAGGACCTTCTTCATCATCCGCGCCACCCTCGTGATGAGGAGGTGAAGGAACTTGGTCAAGAATAGGGTTAGGATGTGGAATGGGTGCGTTAGGAAGGAAAAGAATATTCCGGAGCTCTTGTATAGTAAGGTTTGGATGAGGAAGCCTCATCAACTCATTGTTAGGGTACACCCACCAAACTTCTTCCCCTCTTAACTTGCACATTTTCATGTCTCTAATAGCCCTACCATCTAAGGTCATTGGGCCCTCTACCCTATCCCGCTCGTGACGAGCCGGATCCCAACCAAAGTGCCTAGCCAAAACCGTGAGCAACCCACCAATAACGATATCCCCCTTTGTGTGAGATGTGATGCGGGCTAAAGGTGTGGCAAAAAGAGCGGTGGGGTTAACCTCGGGTCGTGCGTAATACATACCCCATACCGTGTAGAATTCAGCTTGAGCCGCAACATTTATACTATCCCCCGACCAAATAACCCACAAGCAAGGATGCGTTGCGTGTAACGGAACACGAGGTTCCGTATGTGCGTGCACTTAAACCTACTCGGGTGGTAGTCATTCCTAGTTGTGGTAAACTGCCAAAATTCATTGGCATTCCAGTCAGCTAAAGGGGGCACATCTCGTGTGCCGACACCTTGGACAACTGGTAAACGAAAGATCTGAACAAATTGGGCGAGAGTCAAATGATGTTCCTCTTCATCTATCCTAAAGGTAATCCTACCCTCTTGTGTTCTAAGATTCACATCAAAGGTGCTAAGCGCCTCTAGGGTAAGGCTCCAATAGGTCGGCTCTCTCATCCTCGCTAAATCCAACATCCATTTTCTATTCAAAAGCCATTCTACATCATCTAGCATGCCAGTGGTTTGCAAAAACGGCTCATTCATGTAACGAGTAGGGAGTATATTGCGTTTAGATAAAGCAAGGTAACGCTCAAATTGAACACCTTCTAAATTAAAAGGGTTGTTACCTCGCGTTTGCCTAGAAGATGATCCCGCTTTGCCTTTGCCATTATCACCATTGTTCCCCTTGCGCCTCTTTGAAGCTTGCTCCTCACCACGCGAAGTCCTGACCATCTTTAATACAAAATATACAAGCTAAAAAGTTAGTAATATACAAAGGGTAACAAAGAAAAACAAAGCAAAACAAAGAAACTTAAGACCTAAACTAATCCTAGACTTATGTACATATGACTCAAATCAAGTTAAATTCTAAAGTATCTAAGACCCGTAAACTCGTAAACACTACTAATTAAACTAAATCTAGACTAAGTCTAAGTCAAATTCTATAAGATTAAAGACTCGTACTAAACTAAATTTATATTAAAAGAAGCTAAAGAAGCTAAATTAACATTAATAGGCTACAAAACCATAGAATTATACATCATATTCAACACACATTTAGGTTAGCTTATACAACAAATCTTGCTAAACTAACTTTAAACTAAAGAATTTAAACACCTAAATTATGCAACATAGATTTTAAATTTACAAGATTAGAATGAAACTAAGTTAAGCTAACTAAACCCCTAATAGATAAAAACTAAACCAACGAAAAACAAGAAAAAATAAATAAATAAATAAATAAAAACTAAACTAAGCAAAAGTGAAACAAAACGAAGTCAGAGATTACTATATACATACTTCAAAAAGCTTGAAGTAAATAACAATGGTGGACAACAATGGAGAACACATATTATACATGAAAATTAAAACTAAAAACGAAAATAAACTTAATAAAACAAAGAAATTAGAAAAACCAAACCTTTATACACTTGAAGGAGAAGGAAAGAGCTGGAATGTTGGTGAAAATGGAGGTTTTTGGGAATGGGGTGAAAAATGAAGTGAAATGAATGAGAATGAAATTGATGGGATCCGAAAGAGGAATGAAAAAGATGAAGAATAGAAGAAAAATGGAAGAAATTGGTGAAGAATTGAGGAAGTTAGAGGCAAAAGAGTGAAGGAGGGAGATGGATGGCTATGGAGTTTGAGGGAGATGGAGGAAGAATGAGTTAGTGAGAGAGTGGAGGGAGGTAGGGTTTAGCACGGATATGAAGGGGCCAAAACGGACGAATTAATAAAAGGAAAAGAAAGGGGCGAGAAAACGGGTGAAACACCCGTGTTACAGCTTGTCGGGGTTTAACACGGATCGTGTTAGGTCAACACAGTCCGTGTTGAACCCTGTAATCCTTACCTGACTCTCTGGAAGGCAACACGGGTCGTGCTAGGGCCAGCACGATCCGTGTGGACCTTGTTCGTCGCCTTTTTCGCCTGGGTTTGATTCCTCTTGGCGGCGCCTCCTTTATTTTTTTTCTTCTTTCACTCTCATTTTTTTCATTATTTCCTTCTCTTTATTTTTCCTCACTCACTCTCAATCTCCTTTTATTTTCAAACTCAAAAATTTTTTTCTCTCCACTCTTTTTTTTCTTTTCAAATTTTCAGATTTTTTCTCTTTTTTTTTATTTCCCTAAAACTAATACCTCAAAAAGAAAAATGAAATATAAACCCTAGAAAAAGTAAATACAAAGGAGGAAAATTTGTAAAAATCCTAGAAAAATCAAAATAAATTAAAGAAAAATCCTAAAAAGTCTAGAAAAATAGGGGAAAATCTAGAAAAATCAAAATAAAAAGAAGAAAAATAAGGAAAAGTTCTAGAAAATCCTAAAAATGAAAATAAAACCGAAAAAGTTTGGGTTGCCTCCCAAGAAGCGATTGTATAATGTCCTAAGATAGACAAGGTATCTCTTAACCCGGTGAATAATCCATAACTCCATAGCCAAAGGCTTTAGGATAGTTCCATCTTGTAAAGTACCTCCAAACATCTTCAAATTGACCCTACAGCTTGGGTCAAACTCATCACCTCCTTCAGTAATGGAGGGTTCCCCATCATCAAACCTGAAAAACTCATTGAAAGTATCCTTGTCAAAAGCATAAGGCACGTTCTTGATGATGTTAGGTGGGGGCAAAATTTCTTTTATCCCCACCCTTGCATCCCCAAGTTTATGGCCTTTATCAATAAATAAACCACAAGGATATTCAACAAAATTGACATGAGATTTCTCAAGGTTTTCACCTTCAACATCGCGCACACAATCATCATGTTTCTCACAAACCAAACCATTAACATGCATATCTTTCTCACATAGCACATCAACACCAAAACAAGGGGAAAGTTCCCGTGGCAAAACATCACGGAATAAATCAAACTCTAGTTCATGTTCCCCTATTCTAAACTTCACCTTGCCACATTGTACATCTATGACACACCCTACGGTAGCAAGAAAATGTCTCCCTAAAATGATTTGGGTACGGGAATCTTCGGACATATCAAGGATGACAAAATCAATCGGCACATAACAATCACCCACCTTAAGGGGAAAGTCCTCTAAAATACCCTTAGGGTACTTGATGGAACGATCCGCCATTTGCAATGACATGGTAGTGGGTCTCAACTCTCCTAGGTTCAATCGTTCATACAAGGAATATGGCATTAAGCTTACATTAGAACCCACATCACACAAAGCTCGGTCAACGGTTAAACTACCTAGGCCACATGGGATATTAAAGCTTCCCGGGTCCTTAAGCTTAGGAGTAAGCTTGTTAAGAACCATAGAACTACACTCTTCAGTCAATGCAACTTCCTCAATTTCATCAATTTTCCTCCTTGTAGAGAGGATTTCTTTCAAAAACTTAGCATACAAAGGCATTTGAGATAAAGCATCCAAAAACGACACATTCACATTCAATTGCTTTAACATATTAAAGAACTTGCCGAATTTTGCATCTAATTTAGCCTTAGCATATCTTTGAGGAAAAGGAAGCAGTGGTTGGTAAACTCTAGGGGGAGATGAAGGTCAGGTTTCGGTGTTCTCTTTTGAAGGCTCACTATCGAGGTCTTTCTCTCTCTCAATCCCATAAACTTTCTCACTAGGCTTCTCAACCTCTTTCTCAACCTCAAGCCCCCTATGCTTAGCATTTGGCATGCTAGGTCCATCATATTGTGTCCCACTCCTCAAAATAATGGCATTACATTGGGCATTAGGATTAGGGATGGGCTGTCCGGGAAGCGATCCTGAAGGAGGGGTAGAAGTGCTAGCTTGGTTGCCCAAACGAGTCTCAAACATTTGGTTTTGGGAGGTTAAAAAGTCTACTCTAGTGGCCAAGGCTTTGAGCACATCATCTTGCCTCTGTTGATGCTCAAATTGTCTTTGTTGGGATTTAAGGACAGCATCTAACATGACCTCTATAGTCTTAAGGTCTTGGATTTGGGGTTGGGGTTGGGCTTGTGTGTCCTTGTCCTTGTTGGGCACCCAAGTAATTATTGTTTCGGTATGAAAAATTCGGGTGATTTCTCAAACCAAGGTGATATGCATTCTTGTTACCAACATAATTGGCTTGTTCATTAGGCTCTCCACTTTCCACACCACTTGGACAATGCAACATTGCATGCTCAAAAGAATGACATGATGCACATTGAGGTTGAGGGGGAGGGGTAGCATTCACATGCATTCTATCCATCTTTTCAGTAATAGCATCTAATTTAGCGGATAAAAGAGTGATAGCATCTACCTCATACTTACCTCCAGTTCGTGCGGAACGGGGCTTAGACCATTGGTAGCTATTCACCGACATTTGTTCGATGAACTCATGAAGCTCTTGCACAGTCTTGCTCATGATGTCTCCTCCCCCCCGCTGCCAAGATGTTGGCCCTCAAATTGTCATCCACTCCGTTGTAGAACGCTTGAATCGGCACCCAAGGCTCGAATCCATGTTGGGGGCATTGCCTCAAAAGGTCCTTGAACCTCTCCCATGCATCATACAAGATCTCTCCCGGTTCTTGTGCGAATGTGGAAATTTGGTTCCTCAAGCTTGTCAACTTGCTGGGCGGAAAATATTTCGTCACGAATGCTTTAGCAAGTTGATTAAAAGTGGTGATGGAGGTAGTCGCCGGTAGGGAATCCAACCATTCCCAAGCCTTCCCCTCTAGTGAAAAAGGGAAGAGCCGAAGCTTGATAGCGTCTGGCGTCGCACCATTTGACTTGAACGTCTCACAAGCTTGCCGAAAGATGCGGAGATGCCGGTTGGGATCTTCATTGGGAAGGCCGAAAGGTGAGGCCTTCACCAAGTTGATGAGGGAGCTCTTCAACTCAAAGTCATGTGCGTCCACTCCCGGTGCGTTGATGGCTGTGGGTTGATTCGCGAATGGGGGAGTCACGCATTGCCCAAAAGTACGTCTCGGTTGGGCCATCTTTGGTTCTTCCTCGGCTTCTTCTTGCCTCCTTCTTGCTTCCTCTATTCGCTGTCGCTTCCGCCTTCAATGGAAGGTTCTTTCTATCTCCGGATCAAACTCGAATAACGGTGCCTTTTGCATACATACACCAATCGGAAACCTTGCAAGAGACAAAAACAAAAACAACCAAGGAACATCAAACAGGAAAAAGAAAAGAAAATGATCTAGTCAATCTAAGGATATTCGTTCGGTGGCGGCTAGGGACAAAGTCCCCGGCAACGGCGCCAAAAGCTTGATACTCCGCAAATGCACGGGTGTACGTGTAGCAAATATCAAGGTCAATCCCACAGGGACTTTTCTAACTACACACCAAACTAGCTTCCTATGTCATTGGTAAATCGGTCGGGTTTTTGATTGAGAAAAACTGTTTCTATTTCTAATCACTATAAAGGGCAAAACCAACTAATATTCACACAATTTACTTGGATTAATTAATATGAGAAAAAATGTTCAGGGGATAAAACCTAAGTAACTCTATGAATCAAACAAGTGGATTGAACATGTATGTCACTAATTTGGTACATTTTAGGGTCGATAATCGCATAATGTATTCCGAAGCGAGCATTTGGCAATGAAACGGATTGCTTAGTAAAATTGATCTTTTAGACTCTTTATTGTGTCAATTTTATCTAAGTTAAATGTCAAATTATCCAATGACCCCTAGTTACAAAGTCTTCTATCTCTAGTTCACTTCATATACTAGTTTAATCCTAACGGTTCGGATTATCGAATTTCTTCGTTCGGTACTTCATTCAACAATCTAAATCCATGCTAATGGTGCGCAAACAAAAGCAATGACATACATAATCGAAGGTTAAATAAAATGCATTCAAACTAGATTAACAAACTTGTTCAATCCAACGAAATTCAATCCATAAAAGAAACTAATAAGGGTTTATCCCCTAAACTTATGAAAACTAATCACTACTCTTGTTCGATTCACTAAACATATGAAATTCTATACTAAAATGCATGAAAACTATAAAAAAGAGAAGTAAACCGAGTGTTGAATCAATCCTTGCTTGATTGGTGATCGGTGGGGACTTTTGCTCCTCCACTTCAATGGATTCTTGCAAGATAATCTTCAAACTCCAATGCACTCTCCCTCTTCACAATGGATGAGTGTGGATGGAAATATGGATGAAAGGATGGATGAATATGACGATGAGGATGATGATGAATGAGAATGAATACAACCGGATAGCAATTATATAGCATTAAAATGAAGCCGAAACGCCATTTTCACATTAATCAGGTCCAACACGGGTCGTGTTGCCTGGACACGGATTGTGTTGGTCACTGGAATGATATTCTGCACTTTATGGAGGCTGAAACGACCCGTGCTGGGTCTTTTAGCACCCGTGTTGATGCCAGGCGGCATCCAATGTCTTCTTGGGCGAATGTTTGGGCCTTGGGGTGGATTTATTCTTCAATTGTGATCCTCTTGGACTCCATACACTTGATTTTAAGCTTGATTTCTTCACTTTAACATCAATTTCTTACAAAACTATACCAAACTCCAACCAAGAATAAAATAGAGAATTTGAGTATAAAAATAATACACTCATATCAATAATCACTCAAATTAACTCTTAGTAACCCAAGACCACATATATATAAAATACACTTATCAAAAATTCTTTTAGGTTCCTATGTTGTTGTCTTACATTATTTTATTTTTTTATGTTTTGTGCAAAGTATAATATTAACTTTAATTATCTATGTTTCATTAGAAAAGATTCAATTTCATTTTAAAAAAAATCATTACTACATTATACCTAGAGTATCAACATAATAAGTCTTTTTTTTTTTACTGAAAACATAATAAGTCAACACACTAATTGTTGTATGTTTTTTTTTTGTCTATTTATCTTTCTTTATAAATTAATTTTAAACAAGAAAATTAGTCAATAATCTTATTTCTCAATTAACCTCCCTCACACCTCTCCTCCTCCATTTTTCATGTTTATTCTCATTCTCATTCATTAACTAATTATTTTCCTATTGTTTACTAAAAGAATCAAAATTATAAAATCTATCTAATATATTAATTTAAGGTTAAGTTCAACCATGCATATATAAATTTTTCTATTCTTTTATGAAAATAAGAAAAATCATAAAACCTATCTAATATGCTGGTTTATGTTAAACAAATTAAATTATGCATAAATAAATTTTTCTATCATTTACGAAAATGAGAAAAATCAAAATCTACCTAATATGTTGATTGGTATTAAGTTAAATCATGCATATACTCAGTATGTGTCTGTGTCATAGAGAGACTAAGAAAAGACAAAGATGTCTGAATTTTATTTAGTATTCAAATATACTTTAAATCAAATTATTTAAAGAGTAAGTATATGATACAATTTATATCATTTTATTTGAAGACTGTCGTTACATTTTAGAGTTAGAGTATCACAAATAATCTTTTTATTCTTTTATTTTAGTTTTGGGAAATTTTCTTATGTATCATGTTGTCTTATAAGGCAAGATTCTTAATTAACTAAGAAATGTTTGCTTTATCATATTTTTATTCTAAGTTGCATAGTTGCATTCTTAATTTTAACAATCGGCAAATCTAATGTCCTAAACAAATAATAGAAGGACAGAGATGTCTGAATTTTATTTAGTATTCAAATATACTTTAAATCAAATTATTTAAAGAGTAAGTATATGATACAATTTATATCTTTTTATTTGAAGACTGTCGTTACATATTAGAGTTAGAGTATCATTAATAATCTTTTTATTCTTTTACTTTAGTTTTGGGAAATTTTTTTATGTATCATGTTGTCTTATAAGGCAAGATTCTTAATTAACTAAGAAATGTTTGCTTTATCATATTTTTATTCTAAGTTGCATAATTGCATTCTTAATTTAACAATTGACAAATCCAATGTCCCAAACGAATAATAGAAGCGTGATGATTCGTTAAGGTCTTCGATAATAGTTGCCACATAGAAATTAAAATTATATAAAAGTAAAAAAAAAATCTATCATGAGGAACTATATCGAGTATAATGCATAATTGTTCATACTGAGAGTAAAATAAATCATATTGCTTCCGTCTACTATATTTTTATCTTTAACATATTCATTCCAACTTATTTGACTTAGGGTGCGTTTGGTTGGTCAATAACCCCGGGGAAATGGTCAATTTTCCCGGGTTGACTTATTTTCCCTATGTTTGGATGCGGGTTGACTTCAGGAAAGTTTTCACGATGGGCCCACCATTTTCTTAATTTTCCTAGGGAAAATTTCCCTTAGGGGGGCTAAGGGAAATTTCTCCCAAGGAAATATTTCCCATGGAAAACTTCCCATGGAAATTTTCCCGGGAAAAATTTCCCTGGGGTTCCTACCAAACGCTCCCTAAGCTCATTACAAGTTGAATTTATCTAAACATATTGTGAACTTAGTATACTTAACTAACTTGAATTCAGTTGTTTGATCTTATTTAAATTCATTTGAATGAGTTGTTTTACAAATTTATCTTGAATTTATTTTGAGAAATAACTGAAAAGAAGATAACTTTAACTACACTAACTTGCCAACATCCATCATGAGCCAAAGTTGAATTACTATTGAGGATTTTTATTTTTAAACAAAACAAATTTTGATTCACATGCATTGCGTGCATCGATTATTATATATATTTTTTTTGTGTGTGCCTACATATATACATACAAAAAAATAAAAAAAATTTAAAAATCGTTGCACGCATGGCGTGTAAATCAAAACTTGTATGAAATAATAGGGAAAGACGTTTAGAATGAAGTTGACTCACATCATTATGTAACCATTGGCAGTTATAGATTAATTATAATTAGATGGAGGGTGGTTTTTTATTCATAACTAACATTTAACATTGGATAAGTCCATGATTTTCGGCAACTAACCTTCAAAGCTAGGAGATGGAGTTTTTTTTTTTTTTTTTAATAATAATGGGGAAATGGGGGAACATTGGTTTTCACTTTTCAGGAGAGGAGGGGTCTAGAATTTTAGAGGGGGTGAGTTACTGAGTGACGACAGTTACTAAGAAAATAGAAAGCAGAGCTAATCAATCTATATATTATATTTTTATTTTTATTTTATATTTAATTTCTAAATAGATAAATGATGGGTAATTGTTTAAAAAAAATTAAATGCATTTATTGAATGAATGGTTGTGATTGAATCTGGACTAAAGATCAATGGTGATTACTTCATATTGCATGAGAATCCAGCAACGAAGGAGGGAAGAGATTTTAACATAACCCATTACTTTTTATAATATACTAGTTACAAGAAAGCGCGCGCGTAAGTACATTATGTGATAAAGCATTATTAGAGAAAGGAAATGAAGAAAAAAAAGTAGTCATGTATAAACTTTAATCTAAAAAAGTGTAGAATTTTGAAAAGTTTTTGATAATTTAAAGAATTTGTAATACATGTATTTATTACATGTTTTGTTAAATTTTCAATATTTGACAAAAATCATTAAATGTAATTATGTAAATCAACCATCCAAAGAAAAAACTAATAAAATAATAAGAGTTTAGAATAGATTTTCAAGTGGGTAAATTTATTAAATGGCATATGTATAATAACTCATAACAACGCTTGAAACAAGGTAAATGCAAAGTTATAGCTTTGGAATTAGGAAGCTAAAGTAAACACAATAAATAAAAAAATAATTAAACCATAAAATAAACTCTCAACTTGGTAGTAAAAGTCATTTGGATAATAATACCTATTGTATTTTGAATAGTAAAAGTGCAAGTAAAATTTTTTATATTTGGTGATTAAATAAAATGAAAATAAAATAATAAAGAGCCTAGAATATATAACCCATAAAGTTTAGTAAAATTACCAAAATGCAATTGGAATAGTAAATGTGCATTCATGGTTTTTAATATTTAAGGATATAGATATCCAAATTTAATATAAATGTAACAAAAAAAGTTTAAAATATTGTATTTGTTATTAAACTATTTGGGAAAATGCAGTAATAATATTGGAAATTATCCTAGAATAAAGTTCGATTATTATTCTAAGTCTACAAAATATTTAAATGTATAATATCGCAATGACTTCAAAAAATCTACATGTTAGTTGTTAAGAAACTAAAAGTTTTAGAATGTGGTATACAAACTATATGCGCTAATGTTACCACTATTACTAATTCAATTGATAAGATAATCGCATTTAATTGTTGGTACGCTAATGTTGCCATGCATACATGACATAGATTTTTAATTGTCAAATTTATCAAAATAATAAAAGAGAATAAATTTTAAATTTCAACACCTATTGAGTTGTGTAAATTCATTTTTGGAACAAATAGTGTAATTAGATAAGAAATTTTTCTGTATATATTGTAGTAATCTTTCATTTCCAAATTTATTTCTGTCTATTAAGTTGCTGCTGGTGTATATTGTTGTTTTTGAAGAAAAACTTAAGATTCAAGTCAGATGAAAAGATAAGGTAAATACTTATGTTATGTGATAAGCTAATTCGTGTAATTGTTAACATGATGTAAAATAAGAAGTAGAAAAAGAAAAAGAAAAAGAAAAAATTTATATTGATCTATGAATATTGATATGCGTGACTCGTAGAAGTACATTTTAATCTAATCATACGAATATCATATGTTGATCTAAACTTAAGATTCAAGCCAGAGGAAAAGATAATAAAGTAAATAATTATGTTATGTGATAATCTAGTCCATGTAATTGTTAGAATGACTTGAAGATGAAAAAGTAGAAAAAATAAAAAACTTATATTAATCTATCAATGTTCATATGCGTGACTCATATAAATACATATTAATCTAATCATACCATTATCATGTTCATCTAACAGATTGGCTTAATACTAATAAATATATTATCATTCAAATATTAAGACGTTGATTGTTTGAGTTAGGCAAATAAAAAAAATACAGCTCTCAATTGCCACATTTTTGTTCTATAATTTTTGTATTTTGAGAATTTAAAATATAATTTTTTGCTAAGGCATGCTATTTTTTTCGATTATTGAAAGCCGGTAGACTTAAAATATTATAGAATATAACAAACTGCAAAAAGAATAGCAACCAACCAACTCTAAAGAAAAAATTACAGCCAAACACTACAAAAATAAATAGCACAATAGGACGATCGCACCAACGACAGACAAAAATCACCACAACACAATCAGCTGATAAAATAAAAAACTTTAGTTTGGTGGATCATCGTGGAATCGCACTCCTATATCATCGCCGATAATCCCAACCATACGATCAATTTTAGCATCAATATCATCAAGACTATCAGCTTCCAAGATGTTAGCACGTCTGGCTATCTTAACCTTCTGACCATCATTTTGGCTATGCACAATTCTAGAAATTGTTTCTCTAATTAGTTGTCACTTAGATTTCATCAACATGTTCTGTTTTCTCTTACCCCTAGCTTAACACTTCGAAGCCTCAAGTATAGAATCCTCAAGATCATCAAGCAAGTCACGCTCAGCCATGAGAATAGTATAAAATAGTTTTTGCAAACTTAATAAATGCGAAAAATTCAAATAGATGAATCAACTAATAAAACTTATGATTAGGCAAGGAAACTGGCTATACTTTCTTTTTTTTTTATGGAGAATTGGGAACTTATGATGGTAGAAAGACTTCAAACTCATACATCTTGTAAAAAATGAAGTTTAATCATATGAAAATCGTGTGTATCTAAGAAAATGATTATGGAAAAAAAGGTTACTTTGCACAAGTTAGGAGATTCATAGATTATTATTTGTAGAACCATCTATGCAAAAAGAATAAACTTATGATTAAACGTCTCATAACAATATTAAAACATTATTAATGTTGCAGTTTAAGTTGGTGTGATTATTTTGTTAATTAAAATAGAGAAAGAGGGGTGAATGGGAGGAATGAAAGTGTAGATGGAATGAAAGTGGTAGTCCAAAACATGAGGATGACCATTGACCAATCAAAGTAGGGTCCCCCCAATTTGCCAAACACTTTTTGGCATGGTTAGCCTATTTCTATCAATGTCTGTCAATGTCCATTTGGATTTTGGACTAAGTCTCCACCACACCAAAAGAAAAATATAACGATATTAATGCGATTCGCTGACGACTTCACTTCCAGAAGCTACAATTTTTCATTTTCACGACTACGAAAAAGTCTCCAACTCATTGCATTCTTTGTTCACACATGAGGGCATCTCCAACATTCTTCACATTTTTGGGCTCTTCGGGTAGTAAGGTCACGTTCTTTTGTGCGTTGCATTGTGTTGCGTTAAATTGCGGTGGAAATAGTTAAAAAGCAATGATAATGTTAGAGAAAAGTAAGTAGCAAGGTAATAGCGGAAGCGAATAATAGAATCGAAAACGAGATGACGGACATTACGACAAAATTTAGGAACAAATAATAAGCGATAAAATCAAACACCAGAATTACGTGGGAAACCGAAGAACTCGGAGAAAAACCTACGGACGGCGACAGCCAGAAAATAATCCACTATGAGAAAGGAGGAGTACAACCTGATCACTATCAAAGGGTGTGATACGATCCACAAAGGAGATTACAATAATAATCTCTCAACACTCAACTCACAATCTCTCATGATACACTGGGGAATATATTGGTGAGACCACTTTCTCTCTCAATATTTTCTCTCTCTCTAGCTCTCTGTGTTTACTGATATGTTTTGGTGGAGAAACATGTAACCTATTTATAGAGAAAACTCCCTGAAGGATCCTCCTATGCAAAGGACATTGGCCTGTGCAGGAATAAGGGTGTTTATCTAAACGTCATAGCAACCGCAGCAAGGGAATAATTTTGAAGTGAAAGACCAAAGAAGGGCAAAAACTAAATTAGGGAAGTATCTCTTAATTAATCTTCTGGAAAATCTCAGCCGCCTACTTCTTGAAACAAGATTAACTAATTGATATCTTTTTATTTTCAGGAAACGGCAAATCAAGGGATGGAAGAGATTCTGGATCAAGACCAAGAAGGAAACATCAATTTAAGGAAGTTATCATTCAGCGCAAGGAAGGAAGATATCTGATTTGCAAACGGCTCTATGCGATTGACAATGCATAAATAGCAGAAATCATGCTCAAGGAAACTGAACTATTCCACGGATGAAATAGGGTGTATCAAACAGAATTGTGTTTTTGTTTGAGTGATTTTGTATGTGAGATTTCTTGTAAAGAGTGCTTTCAAGTTCTTAACGGATCTAGAACTGTGTTAGACTCTTGTAATCAAATCCTAGACGGACTTAGGATTTGAATAGTGTTAACACCAAACGAAGGCTTTGGTGGGTGTTCATCATTCAACAAATAAAAAGCGTCCTTAGCAAGGCGCTTGGTTCTGAGTGAACCTAAGGACATTTACCTTAGGTCACTTCCGCTTCAAACAGTTTTCATCTTAATAAAGGAGGTTATTCAGTTGATATCTATTGTCCTTTATTTGATTGTTATTACCAAACTGTTTTGAACCTTAATCTGAAAAGATTATGGTATTAACGTCCTTTGTTCTGTGATCTTGAGTGCAGAAAAATTCATAACCCTATTCACCCCCCTTTAGGGTTCTTTAAATTGGTATCAGAGCCTGGTCCACTGAAAATTCAGAGACTAATCGCTCTGTGGCAAAGATCATGGGAGATCACAACATGGGAGACTTAAGTCAAGGACGTTCATGGAACAGATCACCTTTTTTGACAGGTGACAACTACAGAATTTGGAAACGTCAAATGGAGATCTTCTTGAGAAATCAAGATGAGGACATTTGGGATGTAGTCACCAAAGGGAATTACCCTACTCCCCAGACGACTGCTGCAGATGGAACAACAAGTGATAAACCAAGATCTGAGTATTCAGCTGAAGAAAAAGAGCGAGCAAAGAAAAATACTCATGCATATTATCTTTTAATTTGCAGTCTTAACTCTAATGAATTTGAAAGAGTGTCTAATTTTGATACAGCTCAGCAGATATGGAACTACTTGGTCACAACCTATAAAGGAACAAACCAAGTAAAGAAGACCAAGGTCAATATACTAGTTCAAAAGTATGAAGGCTTCAAGATGGAAGAAAATGAGTCCATTGAGTCAATGTTCAAAAGATTCAGTGCAATCATCAACCATCTCAAGTCCCTCGGAAAATCCTATTCCAATGAAGAACAAGTGAACAAGGTCCTTCAGTGTCTTCCTAGGCACAAGTGGGGACCAAAAGTAACGGCGATAGAAGAAGCCCAAGATCTAGAGACCTTGAAAATAGAAGAGCTGATTGGCAAACTTCTTGCACATGAGATACGACTGTCTGAAGGCAGTCAGATCAAGGACATTGCCCTCAAAAGCACCAAGGAACCAGAAGAAGAATCAGAGGATGATGATGAAGAAACCATGGCCATGCTAGTTAAAGGTTGCAGACGACTATACAGAAAGAATCCCAGATTCCGTGGCTATCTGAGAGAATCATCCTCCAAACGACCTTCACCCAAAGGTAAAATTCAAACCAAGGATGATAATGAATATAAATGCTTCGCTTGTGGTGCAACAGATCACCTGGTTAGGGAATGTCCTCATGTGAAGAAAGTCAAGGAACAAAGCGATTTCAGAGGAAAAAGATTGAGCAGCAAAGCCATGGTTGCCACATGGAGTGAAAGTGAAGGCAGTGAAAGTGAAAGTGAGTCCGAGGAAATCGTAAACCTTTGTCTCATGGCAAAGGACCTTATAGAAACACAAGCAGATGAAACAGAGGAAAATGACGATGATGAGGTATTTACAAATCTCTTTCTAAAATGTCCTTCACATAATTTGAAACCAAGATTGCTCAATTTGCTTGACTACATTGCAACCCTCACCGACAAAGTACAATATCTCACTAGAATTGCTGAAACAAACTCCAAAACCATAGAAACTCAATTGGAGAGAATCAAAAACCTTACCTCTGACAATGTCAGCATGAGAAATGAAATGATACAGAACCGAAAAGAGCTGAATTCCATTCTAAATCAAGAAATAGACCAAGTTCATTCTACCATAAATCCTGAGAAGAAAACCTCTACAGATAAACCTGGTTCACCCAGAACCAAACCAGAAATCTTACCTACTCATAAACCCACACCTATACCAAAACCAAGAACCAAAGCAAAGTGGGTTCCAAAGAAACCAAACAACAAACCAGTTCCCCCAAACAAAGAAACCTTTCATAAACCTATTGGTCCAAAGAAAGGTATAATGTCCTTCAGTGCAGGATGTCTCAGGGCTCACAACGACCTCTGGTATTTGGACAGCGGATGCTTGAGGCACATGACTGGATATCCAACCAAATTCAGAGAACTCAAGGACATCAGAAGTGGGAAGGTAACGTTTGGAGACAAAAGCCAAGGGAAGATCCTTGGAGTCGACAAGGTCGGTAAGGATTCAGTCAACTGTATAAATGATGTATATTATGTAGAAGGTTTAAAGTATAATCTTTTAAGTATTTCTCAGTTTTGTGATAGAGGTTATAAAGTTTGGTTCAATAAGAACTCATGTGTCGTAGAAAAGGAATCTCATGAAATAGTCCTTAAAGGTCATCGGATGAACAATGTGTATGTTATTGACCTCAGTGATCATATGACAAAGGACCTTACCTGTCTTAGAGTTGCATCAGATGAAACCTGGTTATGGCATCGTAGATTAGGACATATGAATATGAAAACTCTTCAAAAGCTAAAACGCCTAGGCCTAGTTAGAGGACTACCATCTCAAAATTTCATTCGTGACAAGGTATGTGATGCATGCACTAGAGGAGAACATCCTTCAAACCTGTATCTCAATTAACCACCTCTAGATGTTTAGAACTGCTGCATATGGACCTCTGTGGACCAATTCCATACAAAAGTCTAGGAGGACGTTCATACATAGTAGTCATTGTTGATGATTATTCTAGATTTACCTGGGTTTTATTTTTGAAGGATAAGACAGAGGCTTACCCAGAGTTTGAGAAATTATACAGGAAACTCAAGGTCCTTACAGGGCTCTGTCTGGTGTCCATAAGAACAGATCATGGAAAAGAGTTTGATAATCGAGATCAATTTGGAACATTCTGTGATCAAGAAGGGGTTACACATAACTTCTCTGCCCCAAGGACACCACAACAAAATGGTGTGGTTGAACGGAAGAACCGCACACTGGAAAACATGGCCAGAACAATCATTTGTGAGAACAATCTGCCCCTTTTTCTTTGGGCTGTAATTATAAATGCTTCAAATTATATTCTCAACAGATGCACCATAAGATCCTTCCTGAAGAAGACACCCTATGAGCTGTTCAAGGGTAAAACACCAAATGTGGCCCACCTCAAGGCCATTGGATGCAAATGCTTCGTTCACAACAACGACAAAAAGGCTTTAAGCAAATTTGAACCAAGAAGTGAAGAAGGAATTTTGGTAGGATACTCATTATCCAGCAAAGCCTACAGAGTCTACATTAAAGCATCCAGAAAGGTGGAAGAATCAATCCATGTTGTCTTCGATGAAACTTCCACCACTTCATCAGAAAGGTCCTCCGCCAAATTCCAGATTCTTCAAGATGATGATGACGAGGACATCCCTCGCATATTTAAGCAAGGTCCTCTGCAACGAAATGAAGAACCTCCTCCTGATGACAACATGCAATCAACTTCAGAACATGAGGAACATGAAGCTCAAGGACCTCCGCATGATGAAGAACAAGGACATTCCTCAACAGAAGGACAAGGACCTTCCTCAAGTGAAGGACAAGGGCCTTCACCAACAGAAACTCCTCAAATGGCCGATACTGCACAGCAAAACAACGAGGAGTCATCAAGGACCTTCAGGTTCAAACCTGCTCATCCAGCTGACAATCTCCTTTCAGGTCTGGAAACAGGTATTAGAACTCGATCCTCTCTTAGAAACTTTTTTGCCTTTCATGCATTTGTTTCTCAGATTGAACCTAAAGGACCTAAAGAAGCGCTAAAAGACAACAACTGGATCCTAGCTATGCAAGAAGAATTAAACCAATTCGAGCACAACAAAGTATGGAAGCTTGTCCTAAGACCAGAACACCATCCAGTCATTGGTGTAAAATGGGTCTACCGCAACAAATTAGATGAACATGGCACTGTCACAAGAAACAAGGCGAGACTAGTTGCCAAAGAATACAACCAGGAAGAAGGCATTGACTATGAAGAAACCTTCGCACCAGTTGCTAGACTAGAGGCCATTCGGATACTCCTTGCCTACGCTGCATCAACTCACATGAAGCTATATCAAATGGACGTAAAAAGTGTCTCCCTCAATGGATATCTAAAGGAAGAAGTCTATGTGGAACAACCTCCCTGATTTGAACAACAAAATCCAGACACTCATGTTTACAGACTTCAGAAGGCCCTTTATGGGCTCAAACAAGCTCCCAATGCTTGGTATGAGAGACTTAGCTCCTTTCTTCTAAGAAATGGATTCACAAGAGGTCTCATAGACAAAACACTGTTCATCAAAACCTCAGGTCAGGACTCTACTATTATTCAAGTTTATGTAGATGACATTATTTTTGGTGCTACTAATGAAATCCTAGTAAAGGACTTCTCTGATCTTATGAGCAAGGAGTTTGAAATGAGCCTTGTGGGAGAACTTAGATTCTTCCTTGGCTTGCAAATCAAGCAACGTGAAGATGGTATCTTCATCAATCAGAGTAAGTATGTCAAAGAACTCCTCAAGAAATATGGGCTTGAAAATGTCAAGAACTGTAGCACACCAATGTCCTCCACCATAAAGCTTGATCACGATCAAAACGGTAAGGACATTTCTGACAAACAATACCGAGGTATGATTGGATCTCTCCTCTATTTAACTGCTAGTCGTCCAGACATTATGTTTAGTGTGTGTGTATGTGCACGCTTTCAAAGTGCCCCTAAGGAATCTCACTTGATTGTTGTCAAAAGGATCATGAGATATCTTGCAGGCACAAAGGACCTTGGGCTATGGTATCCTAGCAACAACCACCTTCTTCTTGTTGGATATTCAGACGCCGATTTTGCTGGATCAAGAACGGATCGAAAGAGCACTTCAGGAGGATGTCAAATGCTAGGTCTATCACTTATATCTTGGCAATTAAAGAAGCAGAATGTTGTTGCCCTATCCACGCAGGTCGAGTACACGCCGGTGCCTATTGTGCCCAACTTCTATGGATCAAGCAACAGATAAAGGACCTTGGCATCGAAACCTCAAGTACTCCAATTAGATGTGATAATCAAAGTGCAATCCAAATTACAAAAAATCCAGTTCAACACTCTCGCACCAAACACATTGAAGTACGACATCGTTTTATCAGAGATCATGTGGACAAGGGCCATATCACTATGGACTTTGTACCCACACATCAACAACTGGCAGATATTTTCACCAAGCCCCTCCCCACTGAGCAGTTCATCACTAACATAAGGGAGCTTGGCATGCTTCAACCGAGTGCCTAGTTGAGGGGGAGTCAAGGCTCATCCTTCCAGGGGGAGCCAAAGGACCTCGCCCACCAGGTATGTTCACTAAATTCCTCTACTCATAAAGGTCCTTGACATTCTTGTCCTGGAACCACATTGAGCATCCTCATATAAACTCCTGGCAAACAGTTATACGGACAGTTCATTCTATAATTGCTCTGGGTAACCGCTATTTTCGAAAATACTTTCCAAATATTTCGTAGTTATTTTTGTAAATTTTCTTTTCTTTCTCTTCCCTTCCTTTTTCCCTGTTTCTCACTCTCATTCTTGCGGATTTTAAAATCTTTTAAATCCTCCATCAAATCAACATTAAAATCCCAACCACCACTCTCAATTATCCCTCCTTCCTTTTATCGATAACCGTTCTCTCTCTCTCTCATTATTATCTTTCCCTTCCCCACATCCAACCTTCCCCCTCTACCCTTTCACCCTCCTATTTTAACTGACCCCACCCCTTGCACTTTTCACTCACTCATCCCCACCACCCATCTCTATCTTCCTCATTCCTTCATATCTTCACCATTCTCCATGGGAAAGCGACCTGCCATCAAACAAGCAACATCCTCTGGAGTTGCCAAACGCACTCGCTCCAGTAAGTCCTCACCCATTCCCCCCCGACTCCACCAACTCTCACAGTTCCTCCTCCGATGCACTTACCATACCACCACCTTCCACCTCCACTCTTCAACTAACCCCTTCCCAACGACTGGAACTCTTTGCAAAATGTCCACTGCTATGCTGTGATACTGTCGATTTGGACTCCCTCATTGAAGCCTTTCCCTCCTTTTCGACCCTGAAGGACGTCAGCTGTCAATCGTTCTTCAACTGTGACCAAAGCATCTACCCATCCCTTGTTCACCAATTTTTTGCAAATCTTGTGGTCAATCCAGGCAGAACTTCTCTTCATTCGAAAGTCTCAGGCACTGACATCTTTCTCTCTGCCAATCTTGTTGAGAAAATTCTGAATCTCACTCCCAGTATAGCTAAATCTCCACTTCCTTTACCCTCTGACCCAAAGCAGGAACTTTTGAAACTGTATGGTCGTCACTCCGAAACCAAAAACGCCCAATACACTGCCTTGACTTCTGAGGCCCGCTTCCTTTACTATACCATTGTTCGCACAATCCTACCCCGTGGTTCGAACAAAGAAACCTTAAATGAAGCCTGCGCCTACTTTCTTCTGAACATCCTAAATGATCGACACCCTGAGATAGGTGAAATTGTTATCACCAACCTCATTCGGGCAACGTCCTCCACCTCTGGCCCTTTACCTTACAGCAACCTCCTCACCAAGGTTTTTCTCGCTTATATGGTCCCTCTACCTGCCTCAGAACGAGGCCCTGTCCACATCTCCAACATAGGCATTCCTCTGCTCAAAAGTCTGGCCTATCAACAACAAGATGATGGAACTTGGCTTCATTCAGATGAGATAAAGGCTGCTCATGAGAGCTCTTCTGCTGCCGCTGCCAAGGACGTTCAGGACAACCTGCAGACCCAAGTCTCCAACCTCCGAAGTGAAATCCTCACTCTCCACCAAGAAATCCAAGGTCTTCAAAATGTGCATGCATCTATCCAATCTGCCATCACCTCCCTCCATAATGTCATTTCATCCCTGCCGCCTCCTCCAACCACTCAGACCGGTCCATGCACTTCTCCTATGGCTGACCCCAACCCAACTCCTGATGCATCCACTTCTACTGTCCCCTTTCCTTGAAGTTTTTTTTAATTTCTAAAACAATTGTGCCAAACATTCCTCCTATTTCCTTTATGGTGAACGCCAAAAAGGGGGAGATGAACTACCTTATTTTGCGCTGTGTTCCTTTTGCTCTACTGAATTTGGGTCTGTAATTAACTAAACTGCTCTCTACTAATATGCATATTTTGTAATATGCATGATATGCATGTGTTTCTCTGTATGTTGCATATACTGTTTTTGCTTGCTATGGAGTTTTGTCTTTCACTAAAAAAGGGGGAGATTGAAGGACCCTCCTATGCAAAGGACATTGGCATGTGCAGGAATAAGGACGTTTATCTAAACGTCATAGCAACCGCAGCAAGGGAATAATTTTGAAGTGAAAGACCAAAGAAGGGCAAAAACCAAATTAGGGAAGTATCTCTTAATTAATCTTCTGGAAAATCTCAGCCGCCTACTTCTTGAAACAAGATTAACTAATTGATATCTTTTTATTTCAGGAAACGGCAAATCAAGGGATGGAAGAGATTCTGGATCAAGACCAAGAAGGAAACATCAATTTAAGGAAGTTATCATTCAACGCAAGGAAAGAAGATATCTGATTTGCAAACGGCTCTATGCGATTGACAATGCATAAATAGAAGAAATCATGCTCAAGGAAACTGAACTATTCCACGGATGAAATAGGGTGTATCAAACAGAATTGTGTTTTTGTTTGAGTGATTTTGTATGTGAGATTTCTTGTAAAGAGTGCTTTCAAGTTCTTAATGGATCTAGAACTGTGTTAGACTCTTGTAATCAAATCCTAGACGGACTTAGGATTTGAATAGTGTTAACACCAAACGAAGGCTTTGGTGGGTGTTCATCATTCAACAAATAAGAAGCGTCCTTAGCAAGGCGCTTGGTTCTGAGTGAACCTAAGGACATTTACCTTAGGTCACTTCCGCTTCAAACAGTTTTCATCTTAATAAAGGAGGTTATTCAGTTGATATATATTGTCCTTTATTTGATTGTTATTACCAAACTGTTTTGAACCTTAATCTGAAAAGATTAAGGTATTAACGTCCTTTGTTCTGTGATCTTGAGTGCAGAAAAATTCATAACCCTATTCACCCCCCCCCCTCTAGGGTTCTTTCACTCCCTATAACCTAACTTGACTCCCACTCCAATTAGATTTAGAATCTAATACAATTAGGAAACCTAACATAATAAGAAAACCTAAATAATACCCTAATACAATTAGGAAACAAATAATTGTGTGATCAAGAGATTTGGTGATTTTAGGACACTTTCCTAACAAACTCCACCTTGGACTGAAATCAACGAATCATCGGTCCAGATAAACATCTTGATTGTCGCCATCAACACGCCCCTCCGCAGGGCGTGGCCCTGCATGACTCTCACATGCTTAGAACACCAACTAAGTCCAAACAATGTTCGAACTTAGCTATAGATAGAGGCTTGGTTAACATGTCTGCCGGATTCTCATAAGTATGCACCTTCTTCACCACGATCTCTCCCGCAGCAACTGTATCTATGATGAAGTGATACCTGACGCTTATATGCTTGGTCTTCGAATGATAAGTGTCATTCTTTGTCAGATGTATAGCACTCTGACTATCTGAATAAACCACGGTCTCGCCCTGTGGTACTCCAAGCTCTATGACCAATCCCCTCAACCAGATGGCCTCCTTCACTCCTTCCGTTGCAGCAATATATTCAGCCTCTGTAGTAGACAAGGCTGCTGTAGATTGAAGTGAAGCTTTCCAAGATATTGATCCTCCACACATGATGAACACATACCCTGAAATTGAGTGTCTCCTATCCAAGTCTCCACCATAATCAGCATCAACATAACCTGCAACATCAGACGTTGTAGCACTACCTCTATCATACAAGATGCCTTTCTCTAAAGTACCTTTCACATAACGAAGGATCCACTTTACCCTTTCCCAATGCTCCTTCCCTGGATTCTGCATATATCTACTCACCACACTAACTGCATGGGACAGGTCAGGTCTAGTGCACACCATAGCATACATCAAACTACCAACTGCACTAGCATAGGGAATATTAGACATCCTCCTTACCTCCAAATCAGATTTAGGACAGTTCTCACCAGACAACTTGAAGTGTGTAGCTAACGGAGTTGAAACTGCTTTACAGTTTCTCATGTTGAATCTGTTCAACACCTTCTCCAGATATTTCTTCTGAGACAGGAACAACTTCCCCGCCTTTCGGTCCCTTTGGATCTCCATACCCAAAATCTTCTTCGCCGCTCCGAGGTCTTTCATCTCAAAGTCCTGGTTGAGTTGAGATTTCAACTTCTTTATTAGTGACATGTCCCTGGAGGCAATCAACATGTCATCCTCATACAATAATAAATAAATGAAAGACCTTTCTTCAAATTGCCTGTAGTACACACAATTATCATAGTGACTTCTTATGTACCCTTGTCCTACCATAAAGGCATCAAACCTTTTATACCATTGCCTAGGTGGCTGTTTAAGTCCATACAAGGACTTTCTCAATCTGCATACCTGTTCCTGCTTACCAGGAACGATGAAACCCTCTGGTCGCCTCATATACATTTCCTCCTCCAACTCGCCATGGAGGAAAGTTGTCTTGACATCAATTTGCTCCAACTCCAAATCAAATAGAGCAACAAAGGCAAGCAAGGTGCGGATCGACGTATGCCTCACGACTGGCGAGAATACTTCGTTGTAGTCGATTCCTTCTTTCTGGTTGCAACTCCTTACCACTAAGTTGGCCTTCCACCTTGCACTTTCTAAACCAGGGATACCTTCCTTTCTCTTGTACACCCACTTCGTAGTAAGAGCTCGTCGCCCTTTAGGCAACTCACATAGCTCCCATGTATGATTTTTTTACAGACTCTTCATCTCCTCTTGCATAGCTTCTATCCAGTTTGAGGCATTCGGACAAGAGATGGCCTCCTGATAGGTAGAAGGTTCAGCACCTTCAGGAGTCTCCTCTGCAACACTCAGCGCATAAGCAATCATAGCATCATCTTCTTCAGTATATCACGCTGGTCTCCTGATCTCCCTTCTGGGACGATCTCTAGCAATGGATGGTTGTTCCTCCACCTGAGGAACATTCGTCTCAATCTCAAGCTCATCAACCTGAGTTGGTTCAGGAGCATCATCAGTAGTTTTCTCCTGATTGCAGGTTCCAGCAACTCCACCTTGAGCCTGCTCCACCTCGAACACCATTCTTCCTACATCATTCTCCTGATTTCCTGCATCATCAGAAGTACCGGTAGATTCCATTCCAAATAACATAGCAGTTTCATTAAAGGTTACATCTCTAGACTGAATAACTTTCTTCAAATCAGGACACCACATTCTATATCCCTTAGACCCGTAACCTAGAAACATGCATTTAACAGCCCTGGGAGACAACTTCCCATCATTCACATGGACATATACAGGACATCCAAAAATTCTCAAATTAGAATAATTAACTGGATTACCTGTCCATTCTTCCTCTGGAATCTGGTATTCGATAGAGGCATGAGGTGATCTGCTCAGCAGGTAGCGGGCAGTAGATATCACCTCTGCCCAGAACGATTTGTTCTTCCAAAGCCCTACATTCGAGAGCATGCAGCGTGCTTTTTCCAGGAGTGTCCTGTTGATTCTCTCAGCTACCCCGTTTTGCTGAGGCTTACCCACCAAGGTTCGATACCTTGCAATCCCATGCTCTTCGCAGAATTCAGTAAATTCAGAATCAACAAACTCCAACCCATTGTAAGTCCTAAATTTCTTAATTTTCCTGCCTGTCTGGTTCTCCACCAAGACTTTGAACTTCTTGAAATATGAGAATGTCTCATTCTTGTGCCACAGGAAATAAACCCAAGTCTTCCTCGAGAAGTCATCCAGGAATGACAACATGTAGCGCTTGCCACCTAGTGATGGCACTCAAGCAGGACCCCAAAGATATGAATGAATATAATCAAAGATCCCTGTTGTTGTATGTTTAGCCCTTGAAAAACTAACACTCTTCTGTTTCCCGTAGACACAGTGATCGCAAAACTCCAACTTGCCGATCTTTGTGCCTTCAAGATATCCCTTCTTGCTCAACATTGACATTCTCTTCTCGCCCATGTGGCCTAGTCTCATGTGCCACAGTTGTGTGCTGTCGGACTCATTAAGATTTAGGACTGTCGCTGCAGATCCTGTCATGTAGACCCCTGCAGGATGTATAGACTGCCTGTAACGCCCCAGAAATTCAATTATAGAAAAGTCAAAGTCAAACTAACGTTAACAGACAAAAATTAGCGGAAGACTCAAACTCTTATTGGGCGTCACTGCCGTATCCCCGAAGGAATACAAGGCGAGAAGGAAAACTACAACTGTCTGTCAACGGCAAACCAACTAGCAAACTCACACTTAGAAATAAACCTCAAACTAACTTCAAGTCTTTCAAAGAGAAACATAACAAAATTAACGACTTCTAGACATGTCGTCCTCACTTCTATTTCACATCCCCAGCATATTGATCATCACCTGAAAACAAAACATTTCAAAAATGAGGGGGAAATCTCAATAATGTCTACCCCTAACGTTAAAAACAAGTTAAGTTCATTTCAGTCCATTTGAGGGAGAGGGAACAAGTCAAACCATTTCACAAACCTTTAATCCCTTAACTGTTTTCCTCAACCCAACCAATTCATATTTTATTATGCGGGCGGGATACCACATCCCTTAGAGTAACATCGCCTACCACAGGCATCAAGAGTTCGCCTACCACAGGCATTAAGAGTTCGCCTACCACAGGCATCAAAGTATTCGCCTACCACATGCATCAAAAGAGTTCGCCTACCACAGGCATCAAAGAAATCAATTATCCTATATCAGGGAAGCCCTGATCTCCTGGTCTATAACCCGGCAGGATTCCAAATCCTGAACAATGAGTTATGCCTCGAAACTCTCTTAATGTTTCACTTTGAATTATTAGTATCTTATGCAAAAACTCAAATCACAACTCTCAAGTCAAACCCAACCCAGGTTATCAAAACCAATATCAAAACTACTTATAAAATACCATCTCAATTCTCAACTCATAAATCAATAATCACAAAATAAAACGCACAGTTATCCAAAACAGATGGTCACATTTCAACAAAAGTCCCCTTTCAGGATGCAATTCTCAAAACTGATTGGAAACATTAAAACACATTTAAAGAGCCTCCCGGTGGGGATTAGAGCATAAACATTACCTGGTTAACTTCACTTCACATTAAAACGAACACACTTGAGCTCATTAAGGACGCGAGTTAGCTTGGGCCTAAAATAGAATAATTATTCTAATCAAAACGCGCCCTTCGAAGTTAGTATTAACTACCTTCTAACTAACCCTCCCCTAGGAACCCTATAGGTTCCTATCAATCATGAATTTAAACTTTAAATTACCTAACACATTCCAAATAATCGTATAATAATACCAAGTAAACCTTTTCAATCAACAACACATTTATTAACAATTTCACATAACAAGACAGATTACAGCATCCACACAAAAAGGGTCGTAGCTTGACTTCCCGACATCCTATGGGTCTGGTTTTAGACTTTTCGAAAACCTCGGGATGTCTACTAAAACTCTTAAGTTGAACTTGAGACCCAACACACGCTTTAAAGTCCTCAAAAACGGTCATCTTCCCAAACTGTCCAGATCTGACCTAGGTCTGGTAATCGGGGTATAACTCACTTATAAAATTCCAAAGTCCGGTCCGTAAAATTCCTATGAAAGGTAACATCTAAGGGAAACTCCAGTCCAAAGGGTTTGATCAAACGACAACTACACTAATCGTGGTGACCCGATCTTTAGACCCCACCAAAACTGTCCCGTTACCGGTTTCGATTTAATTTGCAAATTCGGTTCTAACTTCCACCAATCCGATCCCGGGGTCCTAATTTGGGTTTAAAACAGTAACTTAGGTCCAAAGTAATTAACCTAACCCAACTAAGGTCCAAACATCAAACCTCCTATCATCAAAACCAAAAAGTAAAACATGAAATCAACTTTAATATTTCTACTAACCCTAAAAGCATGCATGAAATATTAACACTAACCTAAACATGAATGTCTTAACCAATAAACAAGAAAGAACTTAAAGAACATGTGAATAACTATAAAGAACATATAAATATTTAAACTACTAATCAAGAATCCCAACAACCAATTGCTTTAAACAAGATTAAATCAAGAATCAAGAATTAATAAACAAGAATCGAACTTTAGTAATTCAATCAACCTAACTTATTAACAAGATTAACCTTAAGCATGATTGAAATAAAGAACATAACGATTCGAGAATTAATCTAAATAGTTAAACTTTAAAAATTCGTGCATACAATAATATTGTTATCTAAAACCCTAACATGATTTCACATGAAAACAAAATATATCAAACAATTGAACATTAATAATCTTACTACAACTATTACAACCCTAATACACCTGTTTAGAACATAAAGATTACATAAAATAATTTAAACAATTACACATAAATAAATAAATAAATAATACAACACAAGAACAAATAATTACAAATAACAACTTAATAAAATTACACCCTTAATTACCCAGATTACAAGATCTAAATCAAGAAATAATAACAATACAATAATAATAATAATACAATAATAATAATACTATCAGAATTTAGAAAAAGAGAAAGAAAGTTCCAAAAAGATTTAGGGTTTACGTAGGGGACTCTGGGCGACGGTTTCGATCGGGTGGCTGGCCGAGGCGGCGCGGCAAAGCGATGATCCGTGGCGTCGGTGGTTGTCGGGAAGGTGGTCGCGTCTGGGTTCGAGCGGCAGAAACCAAGAACAGCCACCGGCGTTTCTTCGGCTGCGGGCGTGCGACGGCGGCAAAGAGGGGCGGTGATGACTCCGGTGGTGACGGCGACGAGGGTTGTGGTGCGGCGTTCTCAGGGTGGCGCGGCGTCCGGTGGTGGTCGTCTGGGCAGTTGCAGAGAGAGAGGGGGGGGAGATCGAGAGAGAAGAAAGAGAAAGGAAGAGGGAGGATTGGTTGCGGTGGTTTGGACGGCGGCGCGGTTTGGTGGTGGCAGCTGTGGTGGCGCGGCAGAGAGGGAGAGAGAGAGGGGGAGAGGCTAGGGTTAGGGTTTAATTTGAGAGGAGATTAGGGTTTGAGAGAGAGAGGGGGGTTTTTATACTAACACATAATTATGGCCCAATTAGTCTATTATTACTCCTAGCCCAACCTAACACTAAAATCTGATTTTTCTAAAAACAAACTAATAATCATAATAATAGTAATAATAATAATAATACTAATAATAATAGCATTAATAATAATCACATAACAAATAATATTCACACAATTATTCATACAACAATTTTTAATAAACAAAATAATATTAATAATAATACTAAAATAGAGTAAAACTAATAATACTAAACCCACAAAATTACCGATATACCCTTGTTAGTCCCTCACGATCCTACGAGCTCAAGTGTTAACAAAAATAAACACAAACGAATAATAATAAATAACGAAGTCAAACCTTAATTTACTAACGACGTCACGGTCAACATATTTGGATTTTTCGGGGTTTTACACTGCCATTCCTTATTCCCTTCATAAGAACCATGGAACCCCTGCACACTTTCAAAACACCATCTTCTCCTTTGTACCTGCAGTCGTTAGCTTCAAGAGTACCCAAAGAAATTAAATTTCGAGTCATGTTAGGGATATGACGAACCTCCTTGAGAGTTCTAACGATGCCATCATGAGTCTTGATTTTGATGCTACCGATTCCTGCAACCTTGCAGGCTGTGTCGTTACCCATGACTACGACTCCGGTGTCAACACTCTCATAAGACTCGAACCAGTCCTTATGGGGACACATATGATAGGTGCACCCCGTGTCAAGAACCCACTCATCTCTAGCTATGCTACTCGATGTGGTAGCCAAGGCATCATCCGTAACTACAAACCCATCACCGTCTGACTCGAACTCTACGCAGTTTGAGGTACCAGGTTTGGTGTGATTATCCTTACTCTCCTTCTTCTGGTCTCTCTGTTTTGCCCAACAGTCTCTCTTTATGTGCCTCATCTTACTACAGTAATTACACTTCTTATTCTTATGAGGATTCCTAGACTTTGAACGGTATTTAGACCTCCCTCTAGACCCGTTTCCCTTATGTTCAGTATTCCTACCCCTTACAACCATAGCATCACCACCATGGTCATCACCATCGGTATCAAGTTTCTCCTTAGACAGTAAAATAGCCTTTACTTCACTAGGGTTAAGGACACCACGATTCCCATATAACATGATTTCCTTAAATTGTTTATGTGATGCAGGTAGGGATAGAATTAAATGTAAAGCCTTATCCTCATCAGTGTGTTTTATATCCATTGATTCCAATTCAGTAATAATAGAATCAAATTCACTAAGATGTGACTAAATAGAAGTACCTTGGGGCATCTTCAGCCTATAGAATTTCTCCTTCATTCGGTACTTGTTTGCACGACTCTTCGACATGTACGGCTCTTCCAGTTTGGTCTAGAGCTCCCGAGGTTTCTCGATATGCACCACCTCTCTCTGAATGTGTTCCGCCAAGCACAGCTGAATTCCTGCCAGAGTCTTATCTTCAAGCTTCTTCCACTCCCTTGGAGTCAGATTCCCCTTGATATCCTTCTGGAGTTGTTTGAATTCATCATCGCTCATTGTTGCATCTGTCTTCGTGTCGGGATACTCAATCACATCCCATAACCCGTGCTGAATCAGGACCGCCTTCATATGCAGTCTCCACATAGTAAAACTCCTTGTTCCATCAAATTTTGGAATATCGCATTTCATGATTGAAGCCATCTCCACCTTGCTCTGATACCACTTGTTAGAGAAAAGTAAGTAGCAAGGTAACAGCGGAAGCGAATAATAGAATCTAAAACGAGATGCTGGATATTACGTTAAAATTTAGGACCGAATAATAAGCGATAAAATCAAACACCAGAATTACGTGGGAAACCGAAGAACTCGGAGAAAAACTCAAGGACGGCGACAGCCAGAAAATAATCCACTATGAGAAAGGAGGAGTACAACTTGATCACTATCATAGGGTGTGATACGATCCACAAAGGAGATTACAATAACAATCTCTCAACACTCAACTCACAATCTCTCAGGATACACTGGGGAAATATTGGTGAGACCCCTTTCTCTCTCAATATTTTCTCTCTCTCTAGCTCTCTGTGTTAACCGATATGTTTTGGTGGAGAAACATGTACCCTATTTATAGGGAAAACTCCCTATAACCTAACTTGACTCCCACTCCAATTAGATTTAGAATCTAATACAATTAGGAAACCTAACTTAATAAGGAAACCTAAATAATACCCTAATACAATTAAGAAACAAATAATTGTGGGATCAAGAGATTTGGTGATTTTAGGACATTTTCCTAACAGATAATTTGCGTTATGTTCCGGTAGGGTTGCGGTATGTTGCGTTGTGTTTGGGTGCGTTAACGCATAAAAGAACGGGGCCTAAATAGACCAATTTATAAATTGGGATCCTTTTAAAAAAAATGCGTCCATATTTATATTGAGCAACAAAATTAAGAATTTAGTCAAAATACGTACTTGCGAAAGACTAAACTAGCTTTTTGCATTAGTGTGATATAGAATGTGGCTCTTCTATAAATATTTAGTAAAGTATATATCATTACCACAGGTCCGATTAAAATAGGCACTTCTAGGAAAGTTTTTTTTTTGTTTTGACAAAGTAACATATGGGTCTCTTTTTCTCTCGTTTTTATATATATATATATATATATATTTATGTATTTATAACTTTCTCTCCTTATTTTATTTACATAGTATGATGAGTCTTTTAATACTACTATTTATATTCTCGATTGGATCCTTGAATTAAAACATTCTTTTTAAATCGTGCGTCAAAGGCGAAACCAAAATATTATGTTAAGGAGGGGGATAATATGATGCATAATACTAAAATAATTAAACATTCAAATTCTAACGTTGTAAAACACAGCGTGTGAATTCAATATTTAAAACTTTTCAGATAATATCGTACATAGTCATTTTTACAAACTCAATTTTCAAGTAAATCCCTACTAAAATGTACCTTTTTGAATCTTTGATCAAAGATTTATTTAAATATTGATGTTCTTAAGCGACTAATTTTTTCGCAAAAATAAAACTAATAATAATTGCATGACAAATGAATCTTATCTTTACTTATGAACATTTAATAAAAATTTGAAAAAACATAATTGTTGTGTATAATATAATAAAGTAAAAGAAATAGTGAAGTAATTTATAGTTGCTATTATTTATGATTTGCAATAAAAAAAAATAAGTACAAAAACTGAGATAATATTACCTAGCTAAAATAGTACTAAAAGAAAATGAAAAACATATCTGGTAAATAAATTAAGCAAGGGCCACTAGAGAGAAAATAACTTTAAACAAAAACAAACTGGAATTAGAGGGAATCGAACCTTTGACATCAACATATTAATTAGAATAAATTGCTAAAGTTAACTATTGTGATAAGTTATTAAATATAATATAATTAATTTGTACTATAATACTTTTATAGTCGTTAGAAGTGGTCAAGGCCCCCTTGTCCACCGTAATTCCACAACTATCGTAGGCCCTAGGCGGTTGCCCCTTAGGTTTGCCCCCAGGTCCGGCTATGGGCATTTCCATTGATAAATTATGAGTAGATAAAACTTGTTGAGTAATTTATGAGTAGACACAAATTCCACTTTAAGGAGTTCAAACAAAAGAGTTGGAATAAGAACGAGTGTTGGTTAACTAAATACTATAAGGTAGAATGTGCTGATCTAGCTCTAACAATGTATTTGAAGATTTTGCGGAGGGTTCCCATGCAAGAGTGAAGCAAGTGTTGGGTTGATGTGTGAAGCTCAAATTATGAGTTTTTGTTGGTTTGAAGCATGAATGAGAGCAACACATGCATAAATGAGGCTGACACGGGTTGTGCTAGAAATCAGAAGGTGGGAAACCAGGGCAGGGGTGTAATATGGACTGTATCACACCTGACACCAATCATGTGACGTGGACACATGTCATTTCAAGATGTAGTGGCGTGTTTTTCTCGATTTTCTTATTTTGTTGTGATATGTTTTCCTATTTGGTTTGATCTCATATTTTAGTTGTTTTATTGAAATGCTTGGCTGTCAAGAAAGCTTTCATTAACCATAATTATTGTATTAGCCTCCATTATAAATAGGATTTTAGTGTTAAGATTTTATATATGTGTGCAATTAATTAGTGTGATTCATCTACATCGTATGCATCGCAAGAGATTGATATGTGATCTCTATGTCTTTGAAAGAGTTGTGTGAGGTGAACCAACTATGAGTGTTGACTCATCTCGTTCTAACTCTAAATAGATTAAGAGGGATTGTGGAGATTTTGAAATCTCAGGTAAACATCGTTTTAATTCCATAATATAATGCACTATTCATGTTTTTTTTCCCTGGTTTGGGTTTTTCACATTAATCCTTGTGTCAATCTTTATTTTCAGTTTTAGCCTTTATTGTTGTTTGTGCTACTAACAACAAACATGAGATCCTAACTACTGGTACTAGAGTGTTGGTTAGGTGTATTGACCTATAGACTAAGGTACAATTGAAGGTAGGAATTTATATATTGCAAACTTTGATGGGAAAGACTATGCTTAGTGGATGACACAAATTAAGGATGTGCTTTACTAGTACAAGTTGTATTTTGCGTTGACAAATAAACTAGATAAGATAGATTAGAAGGATTTGGACTTTCTTGATCGTCAAAGGACTCAGTACAATGAGCTTAACGCTAGCAAGGAATGTTGCTTTCAATGTGAAGGATGAGAAAATGACAAAAGGCATGCTTAATGCTTTGAAGAACATATATGAGAAACCTTTGGTGGTGAACAAGCCAGGTACGTATATTGTGTCATTTGTTTGAATTCAAGATGCATGAGCCTCATGATATACATTATCATATTAATAAATTCAGTATGATCTTATCTAAAATGGCTTCTATAGGATTTACTTTTGACAATGAGATCAATGTTTATATATTTTTTGGATACCTGTACATGTATTTGGAAAATTTTCAAACCTTTATTAGTTCTTCTAGTGGAATGAGAAACTACAATTAGTGGCGGGATAGTGTCCTAGTGGCAACATTTGTAGGAAAGATTCTGATTAGTCTAGATCTTCGGAGAGTGCTTTATCTATCAGGGGTATAAAGAACACTGGGAGCTCAAGTCGGGGTTGATCTAAATTTAGGAGTCAAAATAGAGGTCACTTTCATATGGATTGCACAAACCCCAATGGCACAGAGAAGAGCACATGCAATGACCATGATTCTATAAATTCTACTGAGGATTTGGGTGAGGCCTTAGCTTTTAGTATTGATGAACTAGAAAGGACATGGTTTATAGATTCCGGTGTTTCATTTCGCTCTAGCAGGGAGTCCTTTAGCAACTTTGTGAGTGTGAGGTTTGTTTGAGTCAGTTGTGCGAATGGTTACAATCTAGAGGTGCTAGGAAGAGGTAATATGGGCATTAAAACTTCTAAAGGTGGAACTTAGAGATTTAAAAATGTTGACTACATGCTCGGTCCATGGACGTAATGGGTTGACCACGAGATTCTTGGTCTTGGTCGTTGATTTCAGCCATAAAATTGGAGGGAATGCATACAATGTCACTATCTGTTAACAAGGTTTGGGAGGAGTTATCAGAATCACGTTAGAAGATGGGTTCCTGCTCGGTGTTGTTGGTAAGTAGTTTGACAGTCTTCGAGATTCGACTCTAGCCCAAGATTTGACTTATAACTCTTTACGTCCTAATTTGCCTGTAAGGAAATCATAAACCGCAAAAATTGACCTTGATATTGACCTACATGATGCATGCTATGACCTAATGATCTATATTGGACAATGCCTACATGATTTTTTTCTCCTCTTTGGTTGGACTCACCCACTTTTGGGCTTGCATGATGAACCGTATCGGGTTCAGTATCGGGATCGGTGCCAAGCTTTCATAGCCGGGATTGCGGTTAAAGAAAAGATTGATGAAATCCCAACCCATCATCACCGGACTAAAACCGCTCACCCACTCGTTTTCAGGAATCGTTACACCTTTACAAAAGGCGGGGTGGTGAGCATCACACTATCGTGGCCTCAGCAAGCCATCCTTGTTGGAGTAAGGAGAGGCTCGGGACTTGTCAGTGACCTCGGAGGCCTCGGGACTGGATTGGGTCATCCCGGAAATGAAGGGCGTGGTGGTATCAAGTCTCGGAAGTAACCAAGTTAATAACTTGCAGGGGAGAAGGCGATCAAAGGTTGGAAATGCGCGCGCCTTCACACTTTGGGCCATAACTCCTTTAATATAACTCCGATAGGTCTCAAATTTTGAGAGCTTAAGTACACACTAAGAGCTTTCCAACGATATCTTACGGGCCTAAAACAAAAGTCGGATGAAGAAGTTATGCGCGTTGGAAGTCGGCAGGGAAAAACTGCCCAGAAGCATGGCTCGCCCAAGCCACCATTCTGCCAGACTTTTCCGCGCACATGGTCAACCTCTCAGTGGACCGCCGCCTGCCGCTCCTCGGCTTGCCGAGCAAGCTCCCGCGGTTGTCCTAGTGTTTGCTAGATGTGTCGCGTACGTGGTCAACCCTCGCTGGCTCGCCCGAGCAACCCCCTGCTCGCTGCCAGTTAAGTCGCGCACACGGCGACGATTTATTGCGATGATGAAGGCACGCCGCTCGAGCCACTACCTGCTCGCCGAGCCAACCTTCTGGAAGAACGCGAAGTTTCGTTATTTTTGCTATGTTTTTACTTAATTTCTGGTTTAGTATAAATAGCTTGTTAGGGCCTTTTTTCAGGCAGCTTTTGATGATTATGAACATGCTTATGCATTGGTTAGGGTTTCCCTAAGTTTCCTCTCAAAATCTAGATTACTTTATCCATTGATTAATGGTGGTGTTTCTAGTCATTCCTTTATTGATCATTTGGTGGATTCTTCCTTTATGATGGTCATGGTGGGGTGTTAGGCTTTGGTGGTGGAATCTCCTTTATCCAAGGTCATATCCAATCCCTTTGGTGTTCAAGGTTATTGGTATTGGTTGATTTTGGTTATTATTCTTGTTATTATTCAAGTTCAAGGCTATTGTTGAGAAGTTCAAGCATGGGTGATTGAGATGTTCATCTTTCTCCCCTTATTCTATTGCTTATGGATTTCTCTCATCTCTTCTACAACAACAACTCAAGCTAAGTCTACAATCTCTCCCATCGCGCCACGCTCCATTTGGTATCAGAGCCCAAGGTTTTTCATCTAGCTTGAGTTTTATCATTGTTCTTGTTAGTGTGTTCTCTAGTGTTGATTTTTGTGGATTGTATGCAAGTATTGGTGATCCCCATTCCCTTTGCAATCCAAGAGTATTGGAATACTTTGTATTGTGTTTGTATTTGGTGTTTTTGGTGCATATTGGAGCTTTGAGGAAGAGTTGGAAATTTGTGCCCACAAGGTGTTCGATAAAATGCCCAAGTGAGAAAAACACAAAGAACCCTTATCCAAACACAAGCCAACTACAAGAAAACCCCCAAACTCCACAAAATATCCCAAACACAATATGTCCCATACCTTTCCCTCGATATGGATGGTCACGATGATTCCGATCGAGAGGAATCAAGCCATCGGGGTAGCCCTCGACATCGGGCTCTCGAGAACCGACTTGCCACCCATGGCGAACGGTTCACCTCCATCGATCGCACTCTTAATGCCATCATGGTACGGTTGGACAACCTCGTCCAAGAGCGTCCGGTTCCACCTCGAGTTGAACGTTCGAGGCGCGCACAAAGCCCTAACCGTCCTCCTCCCTCTTACGAGTCGAGTGACGATGATAGAGGCTCACTACGACGCCATCATCGACGAGAAGCGGTTGAGAAACCCCCATGGGATGAATTCTATGATACCAAGATCAAAATTCCGGAATTCAATGGCAACACCGACCCCAAAGATTATCTTGAATGGGTCCAAATCTTGGATAGGTATTTTGAAGCTGGGGATTATAGTAATGAACAAGCCTACAAGATTGCGAGGTTGAAACTCACCAAGGGTGCATCCTTTTGGTTTAAGAATGTCAAGGCACAAAGAGCTAAGGAAGGTCGAGCAAAAGTCACCTCATGGACAAAGCTAAAGCGATTAATGAATCGACGATTCTTGCCTAGTACTTACAAGCGAGACCATGAAATCATTTCATCACTTGATGGGCAAAGAAGAAGAGAGGATTCCTCCCGGGAAAAGCCATTCCACTGTTCCCCACTAACGGCCTTTACGTCCCAAAAATGTGTCAAATGTAGACGTGTGGGACATGATGCTTTGCAATGTCCGACAATGGCTATGGTTGAAACTTGGATTGAAGAATCCTTCGGTGTGGAAGAGCATACAAGTGACATAGTAGAAGAGGTTAAGCAAGCAAAGGTAGATTCCTTGCACGACGAGGGAGCTCAGTTGAACCTTGAGGCCTCCAAACTATTGTTGAAGTTCCAAGCCAAGAGGTGGTTGAGAACATCGATCTTGCCCTTCCTCTTATCCGTGTTGAAGAGGCCCAAGAAGAAGCTCCTTTGGGGTTATCATTACCACAAGCCAAGGGATTAAACAACAATGGTGGTGACTCCTATTTCCTTCCACCCACGGGCACCCAAATTCTTCTCTATGGGAAGAACAAGGTAACCGAAGACTCTCCTTTGAAATTTATTGAATCATGCTTGAAAGATGTACAATGTGGTGTAGAGTCTTTGGGTGAGTCGTGCATGATCTTTGGGAGACATTGGTTGTTTGATGAAGTTTGTTGGCGAGAAAAGTTGCATGATGAGCATGTGAAGTCCCCGGTTGAAAATTCCCAATGTTTTGAGTTGCATACTAAGAATCTTGGTGTCCGTTTGGTGTTTAGTGGCGAACTTGGAATTGAAGATGCCTTGATTCTAGTTCAACCTAAGTTTTTGAGCTCTTCAATTGTGTCGTCCTTTGATGAATATTGCTCGTATATTGGTCGTTGTGTCATGAACTTTTTGAACGAGTCATACATGTTGTTTGGTCGACATTGGTTATTTGAGGATTTGTCGTTGAATGAGTGTTATTGGAAATTTGGTGTGCAATGTTCCTGTCATTGTGTGTTGAGCGAAGATCAATTACTTGGACTTGAGTGCATGAATCCCTTAACCCTACATAAAAATAAAACCTGGGTGGGAAGTGAGTTGAGGAACCTTCTCATGATGAGCGAAACACGGGAAGAGCGTGCTCTTGGCGAGGACGAGCTCCTTCTTGCTTTGTCTTTGCCTTGTAGCAAGCTTAGTGAGAATGAGAGTTCCCAAACACCACAAAAATTCCCCTTTCTGTCCCTTAACCCCTCACCTCCACAAAACAAGCCTCCAACCTGCTTCTTTTATTTGGATGACGGGTATATAGTGGGTTCCGAAGCTTGTTGGGTGCCTCATGTGATTGTTCATGGCGGTCGGGATGTTTGGAGCTCTAGGGTGCCAAGTTGTGGAGAGGGCCTCGATTTTTACTCTCAAGAGTTGAGGGCAACTCTTTTTCAAGAAGGGGAGTATGAACCGTATCGGGATCGGTGCCAAGCTTTCATAGCCGGGATTACGGTTAAAGAAAAGATCGATGAAATCCCGACCCATCATCACCGGATAAAACCACTCACCCACTCGTTTTCAGGAATCGTTACACCTTTACAAAAGGCGGGGTGGTGAGCATCACACTATCGTGGCCTCAGCGAGCCATCCTTGTTGGAGTAAGGAGAGGCTCGGGACTTGTCAATGACCTCGGAGGCCTCGGGACTGGATTGGGTCATCCCGGAAATGAAGGGTGTGGTGGTATCAAGTCTCGGAAGTAACCAAGTTAATAACTTGCAGGGGAGAAGGCGATCAAAGGTTGGAAATGCGCGCGCCTTCACGCTTTGGACCATAACTCCTTCAATATAACTTCGATAGGTCTCAAATTTTGGGAGCTTATAATACACACTGAGAGCTTTCCAACGATATCTTACGGGCATAAAACAAAGTTCAGATGAAGAAGTTATGCGCGTTGGAAGTCGGCAGGGAAAAACTGCCCAGAAGCATGGCTCGCCCGAGCCACCATTCTGCCAGACTTTTCCACGCACATGGTCAACCTCTCAGTGGGACTGCTCGCCCGAGCCGCTCCCTGGCTCGCCCGAGCCAAGCTCCTGCCAGATTTGTCCTAGCGCCATGATGTCGGCGCAGACGTGGTCAACCCTCGGTGGGCTCGCCGCTCGAGCAACCTCGCTCGCCGAGCCAGCATCGCCAGTTAAGTCGCGCACACGAGCGACGATTTGTTGCGACGTAAGGCCCGCCGCTCGAGCCACTACAGCTCGCCCGAGCCAACCTTCTGGAAGAACGCGGAGTTTCGTTATTTTTGCTCTGTTTTTACTTAATTTCTGGTTTAGTATAAATAGCTTGTTAGGACCTTTTTTCAGGCAGCTTTTGATGATTATGAACATGCTTATGCATTGGTTAGGGTTTCCCTAAGTTTTCTCTCAAAATCTAGATTACTTTATCCATTGATTAATGGTGGTGTTTCTAGTCATTCCTTTATTGATCATTTGGTGGATTCTTCCTTTATGATGGTCATGGTGGGGTGTTAGGCTTTGGTGGTGGAATCTCCTTTATCCAAGGTCATATCCAATCCCTTATGTGTTCAAGGTTATTGATATTGGTTGATTTTGGTTATTATTCTTGTTAGTATTCAAGTTCAAGGCTATTGTTGAGAAGTTCAAGCATGGGTGATTGAGATGTTCATCTTTCTCCCCTTATTCTATTGCTTATGGATTTCTCTCATCTCTTCTACAACAACAACTCAAGTTAAGTCTACAATCTCTCCCATCGCGCCACGCTCCACATGAAGACTCTTATTCTAAGATGATTCCATATACAATAAAGAGGAAAGGTGTATCCATCAAGCCATCATAAAATACAGTCAACATTAAGGCTTTAATGGACTCAAATTTAATTAACAATTGGATAAACACCTTAGGGGTCAAGTGTCACTTAGGTTTGGATAACATTAAAATAGAATCTTGGGCCTAGTCAAACCTCTTTGACTAGAGCCTAAGAGAGACCTGTTGGGACTTCTTTAATATCATTCGACTATTACCCAAACTAAAATAACATTTGAAGGGGATCACAAATGTTGGGCTGACACAAATTACAAGAAAAAAAAAAGTACAAGTAACATGTAACTGGCACGTAAAATAAAATAAAATAAAAAGGAATGCATCTAGCATGCAAATGAGGGATGCGTGTAATTCAAGGATCTATATTCGAGGTTTAAGGTTAGTAATTAAAGGACTAGCACATTCATGTCTCTCACACGCCACAAATTCTATGGAGCTCATAGTAATGTGACCATTCAAATGGGCGACCATTCATTCAAACGGGCGACCGTTCATTCAACGGTCGCATTTTTCGAACGGGAGACCGTTCACTTTGCGACCGTTCATTGAACAGTCGCAAAATTTTGTGACCGTTCAATTGAACGGTCACAAAATTTTGCGACCGTCCAATTAAACGGTCACGCGTTTGTTATTAATTGCTAGATCGAAACCCCCTTCCTATTCCCTAATTTCCTCATCTCTTTCTTTCCCGATTCTCTCTCATCTTACTGATTCCCTCTCTTTCTCACTCTTCTTCTTCCCCATTCCCCTAAACACTCAAATCAATCTCCTTCACATTCTCTTTCTCGTCATATGAATCTCGACATGCAACACAAAAGTAGGAAGATCGAGAGCCCTCATCTAAACGTTCAAGGGAAGAGATCGATTGTCGAGCTTTGTGGAAGAATTGAGCAATTCAAGTATAAAAGGGGAGTAGAGAAGCCGAAGGTGTAGACGATGTGAAAGATTTCATTTTTAGGTTTAGGGTTTAGATTAAATTTAATTTCACATGTTTAATTCAAATTTTTCTGGTTTAACATATTGTAATCAGATCTTACATTCGTGTAATGAGATATGGATTTTAATACATTTACAAGTTTAATACATTTTTTGGGATGATTATTCCTCGTTTCTTGTTTCTTATTTGCGTAATTTCTGGGTTTGTCTTGATTTTATGAGGATATTTTATTTGATTTTTTATGTTCAAGTTTCTGGGTTTAATATGTTGGGTTGCTTGATTCATGTTTGTTTTTCTCTTCTCCCTTATTCTGGATCTTGTTTCAATTTCTGGGTTGGATTGTAATTGCGTAATTGTTCCGAGTAATTTTGATTAAAAAAAATCGGAACTGGACGACCGTTTACACTTAATGGTCGCTAGTTAGCGATCGTTAATTAAGTGACCGTTCAATGAACGATCATAAATTTTGTGACTGTTCAATTGAACGGTCACAAATTTTGCGAGCGTTCACTGAGCGATCGCGCGCCCTCTCAGACGACCATTGAGAGGTGATCGAAGTGAATGGTCGCAAATGAACGGTCGCGCACTTCTAGCTACGACCGTTTAAGCCTATCTGCGACCGTTCAAAACGGTCTTATTTTGACAACCTTCTTGTAGTGCATGTATTTCTTGCGAAATTGAGGGAAAATGTAAATTCATAATTCAAAAAGTTTTTGAGTGCTATATGAGTAGGAAAGCGATTTGCGATCTTCTTGAAATGTGAAGTTCATTCCTTTATGAAGTCGGAAGTACACTTTGTTCGAGAGGGATATTTTGGTTAAAATCCTAGATAGTGTCTTTGAGTTCATCTCAATTTATCAAAGAAATCGTGATGTAGACCCATATACTTGATGCCTAACTAAATAAAAAAAATTTAAAAATTAATTCCTTCTTTCTACTTAAAAGATTTTAAAATCAGATTTTTCAAGTTTTACCCTCTTAAAGTAAGTCCCCAGTGGAGTCGCCATTTGTAGGACTCAGGAAAACTCCAAGGTGCTCTACGCGATTAACCAAGCCGATCCAAATGAAGTGTCTTAGTTTTTAGAGGATTTAAATAAATTTTATTATTGATGTTCGAGTGAATCAAAATAATAAAAATCTAAAGAGTAGCTAATTAATTTTTAATGAGAATTGATAAACTCAAATTTAAACTCCATAAACCACGAACTATGAGATTCAGATTAGGGGGTAATGTTACGAGTTCGAAAGTAAAAACTTGGATCGAATTCGTCCATGACTCACCTGTTTTGGCCGGTTTTCCCTTGTTATTTAGTGGGTAATTTAGTCTTTGCTTATGCAATTATCATAGTTATGTTTTAAGCCAACTTTAATCCACTTCATGTCTGGATTATTTTGGCTCTAAGTTGTAATTAACTTGGATGAATTTGCCCTTTTTAAGTTATTCTCTCTTGGGATTTTAATCCCTTTCCTTGCTTATCAATGGATAAATGGAAAAGAGGGAGAATTAACTTGGTTGATTAATGAAAGATATTTGAAGACCAAACTCAAAACTCTCACCTAAAATCTTATTACTTTATCCAAATTGCTTGATTTGGTGGTGTTCTAAGTCATTCTTTTATTGGTTAGTGGTTCAACTTTTATCAAATCATGGCTTAATTAGAGATAACCTAGATAGAATTTGGAGGGAACACAAAGGAGCTAAGCCAAATTCTTTCAAAAACTTCAACTTGGTTTTACAAGCAGCAAGGAAGGATATTTATAAGTTGCCTTTCTCGCCAAACAATCTTTAGTCGTTAGGAAAGCTTAAACACACTTATCGATAATGACCTTAGTTAACTACTAAGCATACATTAAGCTACTAATCTTGGCTTCCATTAGACCATTACAAAACATTATTTTCGCCATGTCACACTAGGTTGTAAGTCTATAGCTTAACTGTGCAGAAAATGACGATGAAAGCTTCTTTTCGGCTAGCCAATGAGAAGCAAGTTGTTGCCCACAAGTTGACATTGATTGGTCCTTGCTAATTGGAAACTTCCAAGGGCATTGGCAGACATGATGATGGCATACTACGAAACAGAGGAAAACCTCCCAGAAGGGCCTCCCAGACTCATGAAATCTGGTAGACAAACCCGCGCTTGAAACCGAGTGTGCTCTAGAGATTATTAACATGATCGTCAAGGTCCTTGGCAAGAACTAACTGGATTAATCCTTGGAGGTTGGTGCCACTTGTTCAGTTTCGAAAGCACTATGGCTGACCTCCTTGACCTTTAGGTTGATCACTTATTGATAGACTTCCATCAACTTATTATAGTACCAAATGGAAGGATTACACCTGCAATGAAAGATTAGAAATTAATTAATTTATGAAAGACTTGATAGACCAATTCTACAAGGACTCAGTTAAAACAATAATTAGAAACCTCAATTAGACATATGCATTTATGTTTCTCATATCATTGCTTCATTTTACTAGAAATAAAAAAGCTAGCTTTAGGCAATAAGAATAGAATTTTTTGCTTCCATCACCATTGGACCTAATTTGACCAAGTCCAAAGCACATAGTAAAAATAAATTAGTACCACACTAAACCAAGCAGAAGAATATACACTTTTGTAATCAAACTAAGAGAGTGGTTCATACACCACTTTAGAAACCACACACAAAGACTAGAGCAAAATGGGTAAAAATAGAAACAGTAGAACTCATATTTATCAATAATTTTTATAGTTATCGATATAACCAATCGCCTGAGAGGTTGGTTAAACAAAGAGAGAAAATCTTCCAAAACTTCACAGGAATACCAATAGGACCACTAATTTTCTGCTTCTTCAAGTTCTTCAAAGTATCTCCATTCTCCTCAAGTGTTATAGGTCAACAAGCATTACTATCTATACTCCCCCTCCGAAGCCTAAACCTTTACTATTTAAAACAACGTTCCTCTCCTCCATTAAATTGCTCGGCAAAGTAATTCCTCCACTCCTCCTTAAAGTGGGTTTCCTCCACCAAAACTCTACCTTCATTGTTCTTAATAAATTAACACTTGCTAAACTTTTTGTCCTTTTCTGCAAACTCTTTTTTTCTTTTCTTTTTTTTTAAAAAAAAACTCGGGTACATGAGTTGGTCCACCCCATAGGGTAAATTGGTGAAGGGACTAACATGTTGTTAGAAACCTTCTCTCGGGATCAAGTTACTAACCAAGTGAGACCAAGGAACCGAAAAAACCAGAAACCTAGCTACCTAAATACAAAGACTACACTTCAAACAAACAGAACCTAAACAGAAAAACCAAAGGAACCAAATTGAAGAACAACCAACACTTCACAACGGCAGTCCGTGAACACTGAGCGAAAACGAGTTGACCTGAGGGAGCAATGGGTGCCAATGTCCCTTTGTTTGGAAAGGATCATCCTAAACAGCTCTGTGATTTCATGGATTTTGAGAAATCCGTTCCTAGTCACCAGAGAAGGTTCGAATGAGTTGACCTTCAAATGAGTCATCCTCGTTTTTCTGTTGTATCATCTCGGTTATTTTCATGCTTATAAATGAGTACTTTTGCCTCACAATTGGAGACCCGATTTGAAACTCAAAAGACAAAACTTTCTCACTGATTTGAGAGAGAAAGAACAATCGAAATCACAAAAAACGGAAAAATCCAAAACCAAGCAAAAACACAAGAGTGGAAAACCCTAAAAATCAATGAAACCAAGATCTGACACGTAGCAAATAAGCTCGCTCAAATCGACTACAAAGAATTAAAACCCAAGATTCCAAATCTCACAGAGAAGATAGTCTGAACCAGATCAAGATCTTGTGGTTCGATTAAGAAAAAGTGATGAAATATACCTTTCTCTTTCTCAGATCACACTTCTAAAAGAAGATAGCCTACTCTTAGCTAACATAAAGTCTCCTTATCCCCTTTCTTAGAGTTCAGGTATTCAATCATTATCGAAAACTATTTAAAGAAAATGAAAAAATTTAACTAGGTTAAAAAAATTACAAAATGACTAAATATACTGGTTAAATATGAAATATAGAGTTATTAGTGTTAAGTTTCAACCATATATATATATAGATAAGACCCATAGAGATACTCATAATACATAGTATGATGTACCCGAGGTCTTCGATCAAGAGTGCTAGAAATGTAATTAGAATGACCATATATATATTAGAACAAAATCAAAGATGATTTCAGATAAAAGTGACATAGATTATATTAAATATTTTATGGGTTCTATCTATGTTGGGCTCTATCTATGTTATAATACCATTATAGTCAAATCAATTAGTTATACAAAAAATATTGTGTGTTGCAATCATATTCTCAATAATTATGACTTTATTCTTTAAGGGTGTATAATTAAGTTATGTAAGGTAAGACAAAATTAGATTAGGAAAATTAAGGTAAAAAAAAAAGTAGTTGAGGTAGGAACATGTCACATCACATGTTTCGTTTTTATTTTTAAGTAAATTCTATAAATTGAATAAAGAATTTTGAATAATCTAAAAGCAAGTCCTGTTATTTTTTATGGTAAGGTAGAGTGAGATTAGATTATGTTAGATTAGGCAGAGATAATTTTACCAAGCTAAAAAACATGACCTATGTACTCTCTACTGTTCTACTTACAATTTCGCGCTAATTTGGTCTTTACAAACAATAAGTTTGACCAGTGGGAGCTTCATTGCTAGAATAAGAGAGCAAATGATATCGATCCAAGCTCCCACTTAGGCCAGTTCTTTTATGCGATTGGTATGGTGCGAAAATAATGTGGTATAGTGAAATTGTGAAATGTGCGGTAAGACGTGGAATGATATGACACATTTTGTAAAAAGTGTGATTGACTTGGTAGGTGAGAAGAGAGAATGTAAAAAGTAGATGAGACAATAGAGGATGTAGATTGGTGATGATTATGGTAAAGTAAGGTAAAGTGTGGAAAAATATTGAATAATATGATAAGTTGTGGCACGGCACCCTTAAAAAAAAGTAAAAAAAACCAGGCAATACTTTTTTTTTATGTCAATAATTAATTCAATTGATAGTAATAGTTTAGAAGTTATAATATATGTACAATAATGTATTATTTGATCTTTGACTTTATATATGTTCATACAAGGAAAGGGACATTCCCTCAAAAAAAAAAAAGGAAAGGGACATTAATAATTGACCGTGATTGTTAGCATATATTACATGCAGTATGATAATAACTTGTAAAGTTGTAATATTCCTATTTCCCTATACATATATGTGTGTGAATTATTTAAAAATTTAAGATATTAATATTAATAAGAATGGGTTGAACTTTGAAGACATTATGTAAAGGAGAGAATGCTGCAGTGAGGGTGTTTCAAAAAAAACGTACAAACCAAGATTGACAACACATATGGTCTGGACTTGAGTCCGGACCGATGCATGACAGGTTAACACTTAACAACACAATAACTTCATTTACAGTACATTCATGCATATGTAAAATTATACGCCATCATTCATATTTCAAGGATGCATGGGCCATCATCTCAGCTGCCCTGCTGCTAACTCCTAAATATTTCATCGATTTTATATTAATTATTGTCTGCATTTCAAAATATTTATCATTTAATTAAATTTTGACTATTAATTATTCATAAACTATAATGATTTACGATATGAAATTATCGCCACTATTAAAAATATGTGTATTATCGACCATTTTTTCCAACCAATTTAAAACGGTTGAAAAACTCAATTTGAAATACTCAACTGTTTTAACAATCATTTAATATTTTTCTAATTTTTTTGATAGTTGGAAATGAAAGAATCCAAGAGTGGGGGGTGAATAGGGTTATAAAAGTTCTGCATAAATGCTCACTGATAAAGGACGTTATGGTCTTGATCTTTTCAGATCAAGGTTCAACTTGGAATAAACCAATGCAAACTGAAATAAAGGACAATAAAAGATAACTGAATAACCTCATTTATTTCTTTGAAACAGAATGTAGACAAAATATGAACATTCCTAAGGTGAACGTCCTTAGGGTTACTGGCAAACAGAATGCCAAGAACTTCGAACAGGTTTTCTGGAAAAATACACACCAATACAGTTTTGGTGCAAACAACAATCGATCCTAAGTCCTTCTAAGAATCGATTACACAACACAAATCAAAACCTAAGTCTGTTAAGGAATTGATTTCTCTCAAACAATTCTCTCACAGAATCGTTCCTCTTTCAACTCGAAGAACACAACCAAAACATAGAACCTAATTCTCTGTTTTGAACACCCGATTACTTCCGTGGAATCGTTGAGTTTGTTCAATCAACAGGTTGTCTTCTTATAGCCGTGTCTGCAGTCGTAACATAGAGTTGTTGAAGATCCCTTGAAACTTTCCTTCGTCGCGCATTGTTCTTTCTTCCTTTTTTGCGGTGATTTGCTTTCGTTTCTGTGGGTCTTCTGGAAGTCGCAATCGATTCTTCCTCCCAATTCTTTGATTGATTGCTTCCTACAAATTAGGTAATTACAACCAATTAGTCTGGTTAGAAAATGATAGAGAAAATAGATGATTTCGTTTCTAGAAAACTTCCCTGATATTTTGCTCATTTTATCTTTCACGACGAAGCTTCTCGCCTGGGGTGAACGTCCTTGTTATGCTGTGAGTAAACGTCCTTATGATGCCCTAGGTGAATGTGGTTCAGCCTGCTTTGAGATTTCTTTCCTTGCATCATATATTTCTGGCTATTCAAATTTTGGCTTTCATTCAAAACTTATTCAGCGCCAAGGTCCTTGTCAACATCCTTTAGGGGTTCTAACAGGAAGCCAAAAGGCTATAAAGCATCAAATATGCAACAAAACATCCGCAAAACAGCATAAGGCAAATCAAAGACAACCAGCAAACAGCTGAAAGCTACATGCACGAGAGCCTGAAAAAGACAACTACAAAACAGCGGAAAACCACCAAAAAACAATTCACTTAATCTTGATAGGTAGGACCATTAGCCCACAAACCTCTCTCGTCTTTTGATCAATCACCGCTCTAATATCCATTGAGTCCTTCAACTTCCTCAGCGCTTCAATAGAAGTTGATTTAGCCTTTCGTTAAGCTTCCAAAACCAACCTCCGGCCATTTTTCAATACGACCTTAATTACTTCTCCTTTTGCTCCTAGCCTAGCACCGACCTTAGAACGTACCATGATAGAATTCTCAAAATCCGGCGAGACATCAGACACATATTTGATCGACATTGTTTTCATTATGATGGTCGTCATGATTGACAACCACTATAAAATTTCTCCTTTAATTTAAAACACTTGTTATTACCAATTCTTACCATAAGAAAAAAAAACAACAATACGGTAAGGATTGGGTGTAAATAAGTCAAGGAAAGAGAAGAGAGCAGTATAAAGCACGGATTTGAGACAAGGAGATTATTAATAGCTAATGTGTGACACAGAGGTGAGGTGACAAGGGTATGGTGTGTAATGTGGATAAACACTCATGGAGACTAAATTTGGGAATTAAGGGAGCAAACATTAGCCTTAGTTAGCTGTCTTCTAAAAGGATTCACATGAATTATTACGCTTGCTTTTCACTCACGTTCTTCCCCCATTACCTTTATTATACCACCAACGCCAACAGGCTCCATTTTCAATTAATTATTCCTCCATTCGTAATGTGAACCCTTCTGCTTTTGTCCTATAACCTTCCCTCATATCCACAATTCAATTTCATTTTGTTCGTCATACATCAAGCCGACCTAAAAGTGTTTTCCAACTTTATCCAAACCTAGATAAGGGCCATCGTTAAATTAGTTTGGTGGAGTAAGATAATATCATGGCATATTCATACAAATAATTTTGACATAAATAATAGGATAAATTACCAAATAATTATATTTAAACATTTTGGATCGATCATGCACAACTTAATATATAATTTTATATAATTAATATTTATGGTGTGTTGGATTGGGTTGTGAAACTTTCCTAAAAAAGTTGATAAATTTTTCTAAATTGACTAAACTTTCCTATGCTTAATTACAAAATAAGAATGAGAAAAATTTATGATGGGTCCCAAAAATGTGTCCGATGAGACGGGTTGGGAAAGTTTGTTTTCCATGATAAAAGGGATACCACATTAATCGAATTACTCAAAATACCCTAAAAATATTTTATAAATAAATAAATAAGGTAATTTGGATACTTCGAACAAATTTTCTTATAAACTTCCCCATTATTTCAAATATAAATCAAATACTGTTAAACATTCTTTCTGATGGAAAGCTTTTTTAGGAAAAACTATCGTTGATGACTAAACTTAATTCGTAAGTGTAATTACTTATCCGAAGGGGGAGCCAAAGTTGCCCATGGACGTGGGAACGAAAAGAGAAAAAAAAATGAAATGAAGGTATGAAATGAAAGGTAGTGTACGTAGTAGTAGCTAGTAAGTATGATATCTTATTCCTGAATTTTTGGGTAAGTGACGGTTAGATGACGTGGATAAATATCTAAATCTAAATGGTGGGCGTGGATGTGTGGGTGGGCGGTCACTTCCATTCTCATTCTGAGCAAAAACGGGTGGGCCGGATCGGCTGTTTCGTTTTACGCGGTTGCTCCATTTCGTAACCCTAAATCCCTTTCAGTTATTGTAGTACGAATATCCCATGCTTGACCTGACCGGGCCATCTCTCATACACTATATTGGGTGTAATAAAAGGATTAAGGCCCTATTCTTTGTTTAGATTGGATATAACTCTTCTAATCTATTTTAATTTATTCAAATTTATTAAAATGTATCTAAATCTAACATAATTTTCCAAAGAAAACATCATATATTATCTCTACTTGTTCTAACTTATCCTAACTTATATATTCAAATCTGAAAATAACTCAACTAAAGAACATGAGATAAGTAATATATAATAATTTACTGTAGAATTCTATTCTAATGTAATTAGGATCTTAACTCAACATATAATCCTAATGTAACAAAACTGCTTTGTTATTATCGTTGATAAAGTTTGACACAATTTGATATGAAATAGCCAACTAAGATATTAGCAATGAGATAAAGGGAACACTAGGTACCTATTCTTTAGTTGGTAGTAGCTATGACAAAAAATCGGGTTTGGGTAAATTCGGGTCGGATAAATTCAGATAATGTCAAAATTTGGATAAGAATTTCATGTTCGGACTCGGCTTCATTTCGGGTCAAATCGGGTCGGACAATTCGGACGAAGCAAAAATCGGGTTCGGACAATAGGAAAAAAAAGAAATTTTATATCCAAAAATTCGGCCAATTCGATCAATATCAAAATGCGGACGAAAGATCTATGTCTAAACCCAGATTTTTCCGGGTCGGACAATTCGGGTAATTCAGGTCTGACGAAATTTTTCCAGCGCTAGTTGGTAGGATTATTTTTGTCTAATATAATATAATTTCACCTTCTTTTATCTTACCATCCAAAAGCACAACTTTTATTTTTAGAAAATTTATATTAAATTTTTTTTATTTAATTCATAGAATTTATTTTTAAAAATTTTTTGGTAATGTGATATTTACCTACCTCCACTACTTTCTTTGCATAACTATCCTAACCTAACCTAAATGTATCTTGCCTAATTTAGACATCGTTCTTTTATGTGGTACCGCAAGCTAGTTACCGCATCGCAATCTACCGCAACTCACCGCAATCTACGACAATTTACTATTTACCTTATTATCAATTTCCCAAAGATTTCCAATTACCGCACCGCAACTTACCGCACCGCAATTTCACCGTATAAAATAACGACGCCCTAATCTTAGGCCCTTAAAAACAAGACCTTAAAATAATTAGAGTTCTTTCATCAAAATAGACAATTTAGGGTTATAATAATATGTCCTAGTATAATTAAAATAATACAAGGTGTGTGAGGGATTTAAAAGTGGGCAATAATTATTTTGAGCTACTTAGACCCTGTTCTTTTATGCGGTATTATGCAGAATGGTGTGGTGAGGTGTGGTGAAATTGTGACGGATATGGTCGAATTGTGGTAGGTTAATGATATGTGGGGTAGGTGAGGCGAGATGATGTAAAAAGTAGAGGAGAAAAGTGAGGAGAGAGAAAATTAATGATTTGCGGTAAAATGTGGCGGGTTGTAATCATGCAGGTGGTGTAATAGTCACAACTGCCATAAAAGAAAGAGGACCTTAAATGTACTACTTGCATTTGGACACATATTTGTTGTGCAATTTAGACTCTGTTTATTTGATGGTTTTGTCCTTTAAATGAGAGGGCCGGGGAATTTTCTATTTTCTAATAACAATTTTCCAATTTTATTTTAGCATAAAAAGATTCAACTCCCATACGCCAAAGCAACTTGTAAGTAGTCATTGAAATTGGGACTATTGCTGACTTGTCCAAAGTGTTTTCATATTGATTGAAAAGTCTAATGTTCTTGCTACGTACCTCCATTTGTTAATATTTGTTTTTCTTGATATTTTAAGGTTTTTAATATAAAACTTTGATATTATTTTTTTACAATTTATTTTCAAAAAAATTATAAAATTATACTTTTAAAAAAATATTTTTCACTATGAGTCTAAAGACACTAATTTCACCTAAGAGCACCCGCAACAGTGAGTTTGAGTTTGACTAATTGAATAATGTGGAATATGTGGACCTTTACCAAGAGAATTAAAATTTATCCCTTTATTTAACTAGTTTTTCAATGGTGAGCATGAATTTGACTCATATTAATTAAAAAATAAGTGAGTCCTACTTAATAATATAATTAATTTGTTATATTGATAAAAAAAATGATGTGGATGAGGAGAGGAAAAAAATATGATTAAGATATTAGTGTGTTAAACTCGTTTTCAAACTTGTCTTGTGATACTGACGGCGAGATTCTCGCAAGACAAATGTCATTCTCATCGCTGGAATATCCTACACGACTTCATTTCATTCTTATCTCATGTCATGGCAGCAGTGAGTTGAATTTAAACTTACCATTGTGGATGACCTAACAAATCATTAAATATATCGTAAAAGATTAATTGCACATTTTTCAAGGCAGATAAATATTGATAAATAAAGAGAGTAGTCTTTTTTAGGTACCACTTGCATTGTTATTAACTTTTTCAATGCTTAAGAACGAATCTAAGTAATCTGCCAACTTTCTTCCAAGTCCTCGTACAGAGTTAATCTCATTACCAGCGTTGACCATTCGGATCTCATAAGACCCGAATAAATCCAAGGAGCCGTAAAACAAATCCAACGTTCCGATAGCAAGGAATCATGAATGCCGTTAGAAAAGGAAGGTGAACATTAAAATTCCATGCAATTTGCGTAAAGTGTGGAAATTTGAAGTCAATGGTTTCCAACAGTTAATCTTATCCTAAAAAACTACTCCTACTCCTACTCCGTAATGAATTGACTCGGATAATTAAAATTCAAAAAAAAAATAATAATAAAAATAAAAATAAAAACAATAATGGGACGTTGGACAGCTAATGAAATCCTAATTCCACCCAAAATATTAGTCATCAACTGGGCAACATATCTTTCTATTTAAACTCCCCCCGATCCCCCCGTCCTTCACCATCATCGTTTGTCCATCTCTTCTCTGCTCTTTCAAAGTCCACAATACACCCTTTGTATTTCTCCATTTCTTCTGTTTGTATTTATTTGCTGTTATCGAAAGAATGCCGGCGGGAGGATTCGTCCCCCAAGCTGGGGGGAAAGAGTACCCGGGAAACCTCACCCCTTACGTGCTTGTGACATGTATTGTTGGCTCCATGGGGGGTCTCATCTTTGGTTACGATATCGGTATTTCAGGTACTTGATTATATTTATCTTTGTTTCAGTTTAGTAAAGATGAATTCCATATAATAAGTAAAGAAAAACATAAACATGGGTGAATGATTGTTGGTTTTGGTTGAATTGCATTTGCATTTGCAGGTGGAGTGACATCGATGGCACCGTTTCTGAAGAAGTTCTTCAGGTCGGTGTACAGGAAAGAGGCGGAGGATAAGTCGATAAATCAGTACTGTAAATTCGACAGCGCAACCCTGACATTGTTCACGTCGTCGTTGTACTTGGCTGCGCTGGTGGCTTCGCTGGTGGCATCCACCGTCACAAGGAAGATGGGTAGGAGGCTTTCCATGTTGATGGGAGGAGTTCTTTTCTGCGCCGGAGCCATCATTAATGGCTTCGCAAAAGACGTTGCCATGCTTATTGTTGGTCGTATCCTCCTTGGTTTTGGTGTTGGATTCGCCAATCAGGTAATCATCATCTCCCATATGCTCTTTTTTTTACTTTTTTGTTTTTCAGTAACGACTAAAACTGGACAGCTATTAGTCAAAAAGATTCAATCTTTTGGGCTTTAGTAGAATTTTCAATTTTGTCTGATTGCTTTGTGATTCTGTTTGATTTTATCCTCTTAATAACTTTTTTTGTAGGGGGTGGGTTAATATCCATTTAGCTTTTATCCTCTTAGAGTAATCTATACTTCATTGACTGCTAGTATGTAGCGTAGCATTTCTAATCCTTTTGTATCACTACATGTATAATTATATATTGTCTATATCTCATCTGGGTGACGTCTGCTGTTTTTTAAAGTATTGATTTTGATTTTAAATTTGGTCAAGGCTAATTACATCACCTATGTAATTTTATCAATAATGGGATTGAGCTTGAGAACAGTAGTCTTAAAGTTAAAACTGTTAAAGAGAAAGTGTGCAAAAAAGGTGGAAAAAGAAGTTGGACTATTTTGTGTTTATACCTTTTACATATATATATATATATAGTTTGAACTACTTTTTATTAGAGAATTGAATAGCAGGATTAAGATTTAAATAATCAAACGTTCCATACCTTCGGTTACTCTGTGGGCTTAGCTTAGTGTTGATAATGATGGCTTAATAATAATAATAATAATAATAATAATAATAATAATAATAATAATAATACTGTGGGCCTAATATCCTTACTGTTTAGATCTAAAATCATGTGGGATTGGTCAATGAAAACTGAAATGCGCAGTTAAGCAAGAAAAATTAAGAGGGGAGGGTGGGGGTCCAGGCACCATCATGTATTATGTGTGCACAAGTTAAGAAAAATGGAAGGGCCGATTTTATTCATTGAATTCTTTAGTCCAACAACTTGATCTCAAATACATTGAAAGTTCAGCTCTTATGCAATTTTGAATTCGCTAGTGTTTACTTGGTGAAGTGACATACGTTGACTTGAAGTTCCCTATGTGCCCTCTTTTCTTCCACTATCAATATGACGCAACCATTTTAGCCGTCGATCTACCGGCGTTGAATTCCATCTCTTCATTCATAAGTCATAACTAAGCAATTTGCAAAACCCCCTTTTTCACGCCAAAATTTGTAAATGTTAATCTTGTTTTAGTTTAGATAGTTGACTGTTTAAATTATGTCTTACTTAACATTTTGTAATGCATATTTTTGTTTAATCCTGAGAACTATGACGCTGTTCTTTTCTGCGGTTTGCCACAATTCACCACACTTTACCACAAATCATTACTTTTCTCTATTTTTACTTTTTACATTCTCTCCTCACTTTTCTCCTCTAGTTATTACATTCTCTCCTCACCAACCTCACATATCAATAATCCACCACAATTCCACCGCACCTCACCACACCACACGGCAAAAATATCGTAGAAAAGAACATGACCTATGTCTACAATAATCTCTTTTTATTTCTGTTTAATCTCTAAGATCTTACTAATAAAATAGGGCAATCCAGCTATTGGTTTGCATCTTATTGGTAGACTAGAACCTTACTAACCCTGGTTAACCCTCGCCCACAAAGCAAATAACCTGTGTGGACGTAATTAATGGAGATGGAAATGGTGTCTCCATCCACTAAAAAGTAGGAGAAAATGGTAGGAAATTTGGAGAGATGGGAAGCAGGGCATGTTTTAATGTCACTAATAGTAAATGCATGTTGGTTGGTCCACCACTTAACTAATTGGCGCATGCTTTTGATGATGATTTGCAGTCAGTACCACTGTATCTATCAGAAATGGCCCCATACAAGTACAGAGGAGCACTCAACATAGGTTTCCAACTCTCCATCACAATTGGAATCCTAGTGGCCAACGTACTCAACTACTTCTTTGCCAAAGTGAGTGATTGGGGATGGAGGCTAAGTTTGGGAGGTGCAATGGTCCCTGCCCTCATCATCACCGCAGGGTCATTGGTCCTCCCTGACACCCCCAACTCCCTCATTGAACGTGGCAAGCACGACGAGGCCATCACCAAGCTTAGGAGAGTTCGCGGTGTTGATGATGTCGACGACGAGTTCAATGATCTCGTCGCTGCCAGTGAGGCCTCCAAGAAAGTTGAGCACCCCTGGCGCAACCTCCTACAAAGGAAGTACAGGCCACATCTCACTATGGCTATTGCCATTCCTTTCTTCCAACAGCTTACTGGGATCAATGTCATCATGTTTTACGCACCCGTGTTGTTTAAGACTATTGGGTTCAAGGACAATGCTTCCCTAATGTCTGCTGTCATCACTGGCGGGGTCAATGTTTTGGCTACTTTGGTCTCCATCTATGGTGTTGATCGTTGGGGTAGGAGGTTCCTCTTCCTCGAGGGTGGTACCCAGATGTTTATTTGCCAGGTAATTTAATATTCATCACCTTAATCAAGTTCATGAGTTTCATACTTAGTTGCTGTCAAGTTTGCATGTGTAACTGATCATTTTTGGTACGATTGCAGGTAGTGGTGGCCATATTCATTGGTGTCAAGTTCGGTGTAAGCGGCGACCCATCCAGCCTTCCGGAATGGTACGCCATTGTTGTGGTTCTCTTCATCTGCATCTACGTCTCAGCCTTTGCATGGTCGTGGGGTCCATTGGGGTGGTTGGTACCTAGTGAGATCTTCCCCTTGGAGATCAGATCTGCTGCTCAGAGTATTAATGTCTCAGTTAACATGTTCTTCACATTCGTCATAGCCCAAATCTTCTTAACTATGCTCTGCCACTTAAAATTCGGCCTCTTCCTTTTCTTTGCTTTCTTTGTGGTTGTAATGTCTCTCTTCATCTACTTCTTCCTCCCGGAGACGAAGGGAATTCCTATAGAAGAAATGAGCATTGTGTGGAAAAGGCATTGGTTCTGGGGCAAGTACATCCCTGATGATGATCTCCCCCCAAGTGCCGCTTCCCTTGAGTTAGGCAAGAATGGAAAGCCCACTTACTAATCGTCCATTTAAGTTTACTTATCCACATTAGGGTTCATATACTTGGAATTCAATTGTACTTATTTTATCTCCTTAATTAGCCTCCTCACTGTTCTTCTTGATTTTGTCTATTCTTCTATTTTATGTTGTGAAAATTAGATGGGGTTGATGAAAGCATGTGTAAGTGCTTAAGGGTATGATTTGGCCAGAATACATTTTCTATGGCAGTGAACTGGTTGTAATGTCAAATATACAATATTGATATGCATTCATGCACCAATGGTGGTGGTTCAATTGAATCTCTGCAATTTCACCGTCATACAATTTAAGCTATGTTTTTTAAAGCTTACAATTTAACTTCGAAACTTCTACATGACAAACAGTTTTTGAAAATAGTCCAAATTAAAACTTGGCATTCACACAAGTTTGAAGTGAATTGTGATCCTTCATGTTGACATGTTTCATATTTGTTCGACAATATGGCCCCATCAAAAAGATAAATAAAAAGAAACAAGATCTGTATATAAACTTTTTGGAAGGAAACATACTTCAGCTATCTATGGGGGCTGAAAATAGTTTTCCTTGTTGGGGCCAATTGGCATAAGCCTTATTGTTCTACGAAATTTGGCCCAATGCATTAGGTTGCCCACTTATTGATCTGATGACCATTGAGGCATTCTGGAGCGTGACGTGGTTGGAAAATAACAGAAAATTGTTTGAGTAGGAGGAGATAATTAATGTTGGATGATAATAAATTTTTGATTGAAGATAATAATCACAGTCCAAAAGAAAGTTAACACCGAGCTTATAACATCAAAGATGTCGGATATGATCTTCGATAAGGGTTGGACCGTGTGCTCTTTGGTGTCTGTTGCTACCTCAAGTGTTCGTCGGGTCTTGGCTGCTCGTTTTCTCTCATTCCGGCAGGTATGGAGGTCGTCAGTTTATATCTGGAGTCTCAGTTGGTCAGTTTAGGTCCGTGGTTGCCAGCGTTTTAATGCTACGACAGGTTTTCTTCCTTCGGCTGGGTTCGATCGGTATAAGGCAGGGTTCTTTCTTCTCTTTTGTTTGTCTCGTGGCTTCTGTTGAGCTTTTACATGACTGTTTCAAAGTCTCCTTAGGTTTCCCGGTGTTTAGAGTTGAAGGGTGAGGTAACCTACATTTTTTCCTCCCTCCCTTTTAGTGATAATGTGGTGGATGTGGTCTCTATTTCTGCCCTTTCTAGGGCTAGTGAGATTTGTGCCGTGCTTAAAGAGTTGATTACACTGTTAGGGTTGGCTAATTCCCCTGTTTATGTTGGTTCTTCGTTGTCTGTCCTAGGGGATGTGGTGCCCTCACGTCGTGTTGGTGAGTCTGTGAGGCCACCTATTGTTAGTTCTTGGGATGATAGGCTATTCTCTGTGTTTTTTGACAATTTGTCGTCTGGGGTTGATAATGTTTGGTTGAAAGCCTGTTTATGAAGTTTGGTACTGTTGCGGATGGTTACATCCCTCGTAAGGTGGGCCGATCTGGTAAGTGGTATGGTTTTGTTCGTTTCCGTGATAAAAAGGAGGGATCTTGTGCTATTCTTGCGTTGAATGGTTGGAAGTGTAATGGGTTCACTTTAGATGTTGCTTGGGCTAAATTCGGCAAGAAACAAGGGTCTTCTCCTCCATCTAGGAAGGTCTCTGAAAATTGGATTTGGGTTCCTAAGGATAAACAGGTTGGTGTGAAGGATGATGATGGTAGTTGTGAGTTTTCTAATGCTTCCGATGGTTTTGTTACCGTCTCTGATCCTTTCCTTTCGCGTGTCCCCAAGGTTGCTAAATTTCCTTATAAAGATGCCTTTTTGAGGGGTCTAAATGTCAGTGGTAAAAATGGTGCTACTTTGGTGGTTTCTTCTGATAGTGAGCACACTGTTAGTGAAACTGCATGGTAGAGCTGTTAGAGGTATTCTGCTCTTCACCTCTTGATGATGAGGTTTCTTTTCATAAGGTTCTCAAAGTCAAAATCCGGAAAAAAAAGAATGTGAGCTTACTGTGGAATCCGAAGAGGAGGTTGGCTAGCAGAGCTTCGGGTAGGGCTCGCTCTTGTAGCTCTAATCGTGCTAAAGGTGTTAAGAAGCCTTCTCGAAGTAGTAATTCTCTCAGTGATGATGCAGCAGATAGTTCCACTGTTCGATCTGTGATTGGTGTGGATTTATCTTTGGAAAGAATAAATGAGGAGGCTAAAAGAGCGGCGAAAGTGGCGTGTTCATTGAAGTTGTCTCGTGATGATTTTGAGACTGTGGCTAAGGCGTTCGGAGAGGATTTACTGGATCGAAAGAAGAACCTTGTTAGATAACTGGTTGCTTTATTGTCTTTTGTGACGTGTTGTGTTGTTTCTTGTTGTGCTGGTTTTTGCTGGTTTGCTGTTGTTGCGACTCCTGTAGCATCTTTGATGCCTTCTTAGCCTTTTTGGCTTACAAATGATCGAAAAAAAAAGGTTAAACAAGATAGTAATAACACAAAATTAAAGTCGGATCAAGCGTGTCGCCGGCGTGACAACATGGCTTGCACAAGGGGTCAATTCCCCCAGGGGTCCGTCGCAGGCGTGACACCAGACCTAGCGGATGTGACAGGGCGATATGCATTCCAAGTCTTCGCTAGGTCGCAATCGCGACCCTAGTCGTCACATCTAACACCATCATCCCGTCACATCTAACGCCCGTGACCTGACTGCCGACCTTCACCAACTTCACCTCTAACACCATCATCCCGGGCCCCCTCTTCCGTTATTCTTACCGAGATGAAAAGGACACCCATGTAGAGGGCATCCTCGCCCATCCACCGAATGGTTGTGTCCGTCCTTCCTGGGCTTAGGTTCACCTTAAAGCGAACACCAAAACCAAGTTCTCGTAGTTGAAGAGAGAGGGGCACCCTAGGGGATTTATTCACCAAAGGTGTAACGAATTGGACCCGACCCTGATACAGTCCATACCCCACTTCTTAAAGAAGAGTTTCCCTAAACTCTTGGGAGTTAAGATGAAGGCACTCTCCATAGCTCGGTCGCCTAATGCTTGTCTCCAGTACCTTGGGCATGATTTCATTGAACTCGACATCGTGTTCATAAAAAAGAGAGTTCCCACCATAGACCTATTTTTTTTTTTACTTGGTGGCTCTCATCCTCACATGGTTCGCTATAAGGAAAAGACAAAGCCATAGGTAGCTTGTCCTCTCCATGAGCTCACTCAACCATTTTTTCTCTCACGTGAAGGTTCATGTTCTCACTTCCCAACCTAGTTTTGGTTTGATGTAGAGGTAAAGGAATCAATTTCAACTTCTTACCATATTGTTACAATATTGTACAAAGGAATAAGAATTCTCAAGACTATCATGAGTAGCTTTCTTGTCAAATTGCCACAGACGCCTCAAAAGAATGTTGCAAGCGCTCATGGGAATAACATCACACAAGTTGGAATCATAGTAATTTGACCCAATAGAAAGATCAATGGAGACTTATTTTGATACCTTTAGGGAATCTTGATCGCCAATCCATTTGAGTGTGTAGGGACAAGGGTGAGGTGATGTTAGGAGGTTGTGCTTCTCCACTAAACAAATTGAAGTGACATTGGTGCAACTTCCTCCATCGATAATGAGTTCTCAAACCTTGCCTCCAATAGTGCACCGAGTGTAGAAAAGAAACTCCCTTTGAGTCTTGTCAAGAAGAGTCTTGTTAGGATGTGAAGGCTTCCTCAAGACTAGCAATTCACCGGTGTCTGCCTGAAGCTCGACGTCATGTCCACTAGAGTCTTCCTCATTGTGGTTGGTATCTTCTTTTGGGCCAATACAAGCACCTCATCAATCTCTTTCATCTCTTATATAGTCAAAGTCCTTCGGGTAGGACATTCGACTTAGAAATGACCATAGCCAAGGTACTCGAAGCATTTCTTGCCTTCCATCTTTGTTGGGAGATCCTTAAGGGAGGAAAAAGCGGAACCTTTTCCCTTATCGACACTAGGCTATGGTGCGGACTTAGAAGCTTCGATAGGGCTAGGAGTGGGCGGGCGAGGTGAATCGATTCGTGGTGGCGCCACACGGCCATAGGACTTAGGGATAACCCTTTCATTCCTTCTCATCTCAACCACGATAGCCATGTTACACAAGTCATTCAAAGTGTGGTATGGTTGAGTTTCAACCCTCTCGGCGATAGCGAGAGGCAATCCATTCAAAATCCTCATGGTGGTTTGCTCTTGGAGCTCACTCTTGATCAAAAGTTGTTCAAATTCTTGAATGTACTCGCTCACACTCCTTTTGCCTTGCTCAAGGGCAAAGAGCTTCCTCAAAACTTTCTTATGTATATGTGTGAGAAGGAATCGCCAATTCATTAACTTCTTGAGTTTCTCCCATAATGTAATTTTCATCTAACCATCCCGTGCTCGTTGTGCTTTTTATACCCTCAAACCACAACGAAGCAACCTTTGTCAATTTCAAACTCGTCACCTTGAATACCTTCTCATCGCTATACCACTTTACTTCAAAGATGCGTTCCACCATACCTACTCCAAATGTTCATCTGGTCAAGGGAGCACGTGAACTCCGGAAGCTCAACCTTGATATCGTGTAGCTCATCCCTTGGTGGTTGCTCACTTTCTTCCCCTTCGATGGAACATGTGAACGGAGTCTCTATCATCGTCACATGACTCAAAGTACGGAGGAGGATACGTATGACTAGGGAAGGGTGTCTCTCTTCTTGCAGGTTGAGGTCGAACCTGGAGGTGTGCATAAATTTGAGCGAGTCGAGTAGTAATGGCATCAAGGGAATTTTCGATTTTTGAGAACCAACTCTCGTAGCCCGGGTTAAGGGCTCCTTCGAGTGGGGAATTTATAGGCGTTCTTTGACGCTAGTTGATTCTTCTCAGTTAGGATCAATGGCGTTATCCATAACAAGAAGAAGGGTGAGAGACAAATTGTGTTTAGGAATATTTTGTTGAGCTAGGTTCTTTTGTAGTTGACTTTGTGTTTGGCTTAGGGTGCTTTGTAGCTTTTGCACAAGAGAGCTAATAGGGAATTTCAATTAGAATCGTGAAAACCACACCAAATCCAATCACCACCGATCACCAAAACATAATCACCATAATACGATCTTCACAACAAGATCAAACCCAACAACTCCAATCCCGCACTTGATCAACCAAAATGCAATCCTACCAATCAATTGACACCAGGAATGGGGGTCACCAATATGATTACAACAATATTCAACAACCAATTAACACCCCAAAGATGGCAAAACAAAGGAGTATGATCAAGCTTCACTAATTAGTATAGAAACTCCCAAGAACATTTATCCCCCAACAAATATCAGTACCCAACAATTCCATGAATTTCAATATCTTCATGAACACCAAAAATCACCAAAATCAACCAAGCACGACAAAGCTCAAGCAAGAGATAACCTTGATGCTCTGATACCAAATGAAATGTGGCACGGTGGGAAAATGATAGTAACCTTGCTTGAGAAGGAGAAGATAATGTTGGATGATAATAACTTTTGATTGAAGATAATAATCACAATCCAAAAGAAAGGTAAAGCTTGGAACAACAAAGAGACTGGATATAATATTGGATAAAGGTGAGACCACAACCAAGATCTAGCAATCCACCATGAGTTTGATAAAATAATCTCAACTCAAATTCAATAAAGGAGAGATTTGCAACACCATCATAACATAGCAATTATGGATAAAGTAAAAACTATCATAAAATATGGATAAAGTAAAAACTATCATAAAATTGTTAATACTGTGAGCACCCGTAGCAGTAAGTTTGAGTTAATTTGGTTCACTGGACAATGGGAATATGTGAGCTCTCATTAAGAAAGTTAAAGTTTATCTCTCCATTTATCTAGCTTGCTCCCCAACGATAAGTATGAGTTTGACTCATATTGATTTAAAAAGTAGTGGATCAAACTTAATAATATATTAATTTGGTTATATTGATAAAAAGTGAGGTAGAGGAAGAGGAGAGTGAAACATATAATTAAAATATTGTACGAAAACTCACCATTAGACTCATCTCGTGAGCAGTTAAGCGTTGATCTCGCGAGTCAAGTCATTCTTACCACTGCAATGTACAACACAACCTCATCATTTTATTTTTCACCATATGTCATGTCAGCAGTGAGCCACACATTTAACTCACCATTGGAGATTGTTTTACATCTTACAATTACTTCAACACTAACTAAATTAATATGTCACAATTTATTATTTATTTAGCAATACACTGTTCCTTATTTGTTAGAGACAATTTTTTAATGTTAATAGTACCTGACTCGCAGCCCATATGGTCAAGGTCATAGCCAGGAAATCCAGACTTTAAGCATAACCCGACCCGAACTTGACCTTAAGCATAACCTAACTCGAACTTTAGCTACGGGTGCTCGCAGTATTCACAATTTTATGATAGTTTTTAATTGAAGGCACGAGTACTTATATATGAACGCTCGGATATTTATTCTTAAGTTCGGGGCAACGCCCGGGTATTTGCTAGTAACTGATAATTAATAGTACCTGTCAAAATTATTAGGGTTAAAAATGATAATAAGTATTGATTTCATAGGGAGTAAGACACTTATGCAGTGTCAATGTTGTTTTTGCAGGACTTGAACATATCAAGAGCATAATTGGCACGCTGAAGTAAATATTATACCAACCGAAAAAATGTCAATACTATTTCATTGTCCTATAATATACTAAAACAGTTACAATTTACTTATATGTTAAACATATCAAGAGCATAATTGAATGTAACAAACCAAGAAAAACCTCTACTTAATGCGTCTTATTAACGTAATTAAACAGGATTAAAAGGTAAGTCACGAACTAATTAAAGCGCGTTTTCTTTATTTTACTAACCAGTGTACGTTTTTGCAGTAATTGAACAGTGCAGCGATCGTTTTTTTGGTTTAAGTTCGGTATACCGAGACCCTTATATTATTTTAGGACTCTCTTTATTGAGGAATTAAGTATAAAAATTTAGGAGAGGAGTTATAATTGGTTTCAGGTTACCACAGGTATTTTATGATTATAAAGTTTAGGGTTTTATTTTAGGAATTTGGGAGATATGTATTTTTGAAGAGGAAGAAGAAAAATGTGACAAAATTGGGGCTTGTTTTTGCTGGGCCATTCGGCCAGCCCAAGGAAGGGAGAGAAGGGAGTGGGCCTTCTTGTTAATGAAGTTATATATATAGCTTAGGGAGGGAGTAGTATTAGGAAGATTCAAACACAAACTCATCTTGCTCCTTCTTCCTTCTTGTGACAATCCAACTTCCAACCCCTCCTCTGCCGCCTACCACCGCCGGCCACCGGAGCTGCCGCCGGCGTCTGTTCCAGCCAGGCGACGCTGTCGCCGGCCACGCGCACCACCACCATCATCTTGTCTTCTTCATCCCTTTTCAAGTGTAATTCTCTCTCTCTTGCTCGTCTTTTTTTTTCAATTAAATCTAAGTTGGAATCTGAGTTTTTGGTGGGATTCTATGTTGTTTTCAGTTGTTGTTGTGAGGTTTTAGTGGCTATCCAAAAGGAGGTGAAGGATTCAAGTTCAAAGGAAGAGAGTTGGGTGAGTTTTGATAAACCTTTGTTGTCTTAGTTATATTAAGTGAATTTCTTGTGGAAAATAAGCATGCATGTAATTTTAGAAGTATAATTTTCTGTGGAACCATGAGAAAGTTGTTTGATGCAAATGTTTGTCTATAATTTGTTCATAAAATGAGGAAAATGAGTGTTTTAAAGGGGTGCTTGTAGAGTTCGGTGTTAGATTATGAAAATGGTTATTGTTGTGGAGTTGCATGGACTTAAAAGGGTTGTAATTGGTGATTCTTTGGACTTTTCAAGGCTGAATGTGGTTTATGTGAGGATTGTGTTATGTTTCATGAAGGATTTTTGGGTTAAAACTCAAGACTTGAGCATGCATGTTAATGGATGTCAATGAGAAACACAATCTGGTTGAGTTTTGTTTTTCCAGAAAATAAGGAAAATGATTCTGGGTATTATTAAGGCTTAATTAGTTAGACAAAAGTGTTAGCTAACACCCGGTTTTTACGGATTGGCGTTTCGTTAAGTATATTAGTATTTATGGCCAAAATCGTAAAGCCGCGCAAATCTGAAATCTTATGACAGCAGAATAAAGATGGGTGTTTTTCGACTAGTTAGAGGTTACTATGGCCTAAGGTCTGAACATGAAAGTTTTAGGAGAGACTCTAAACTTTCCAGAATGGTGTGGTATGCGTCCATAGGACGTTGGATGAGCAAGTTATAAGCTTTTGATTGAAGGACGAAAATTCTGAGTTTTCCAGAAATAACACAAGTGTGACTGCCCTTATTCTAGGCTAAAATCCGACCTCTTCCCAAACTTAAATCAATTGGTGATGAAAAGGAAAGTTAGAGTACGATTCACAAGCTTTCCATAGACAGTTTATAGGCCCAAAACCGATTAGTATAACCTAAGTTATGACATTCCGAAAAAGGTTCGTCAACTTTTCTAAATTCTGGGCAGATTAGGAGTTGGTGTAAATTGACCCCTTTAACCATACTTTTCGACTTTGAGGCAAACTATAAAGTTGTAGGGCGTGTTTTTAGCTTTCCGGAAAGTCCTCTTATGCAACGATACGGTGTCTATAGTGATAGTTATGCCCATTCTCGTGAATATTAGGAAATTAAGTTGTAATGCAAGCCGGTTTTGTTTTTTTTTTTTTTAAAAATATTTTCTTCCCTCTCCTAGCTAAATAAAAATCTAATTCTAGATTCCTTCTTTTTCTAAGTTCCTCTAAGTGGTCGTTGTTCTCCCGTTGTTCAAGTCCTTGAGCGTCAGTGGTGTTTTCTCGTGATCAAATACGTGTACTACTTGTTCCTTTATGCAATCCATGTATTTAATCAACTACTCTTGTTTATAATTCGATCAAGTATTAAGGTAGTCTTTGCCTATTCTATAAATATTATACAAGGTTTATGTTTAATAATACATCTTTCCTAAGTTAATTATTTTCTTATGTATATTGTAATAAAGTACAATGTTAATTGTTGTCCAGGGGTATTTTAATTGTTATACTATGTCAATGCATGATAAAAGAACCAACTTTTGAGTTTGAGTTGTGAAGTGCCAAGGGTTACTCCTTGAAAAGCTTTTATGAAAGGCAAGCATCGTTCAAGAAAGGTTCTTGTATTGTTTCTTTTAAGTTCGTCAAGAAAAGTTAGTTTTTATGAGTAAAACTCCCGAAGTTTTCTAAAGTTTCCTAAAGCTATTAAAGCCCCACCCATGGTTTATCGTGCTTAGAAGCACACCAAGGATTTAGTGACATTGTGCACACCATGTTCAAGTGTCTTGTGCACCTCAAGTAAGCTATGTTGTGCCTTAGTGCACCCAAGGGATTTTAATTAAGTGCCTTAACGACACACCATGAAATCTGGCCAGTAGGAATGATATCCCTCATCTGGATCTCCCGATCGGTCCGGGTATGCGTATACGGAGGCCTAGCCGATGATCGCAAGTAGGCGCTTACATGCTATGACTCTTTATGTTGGAACTTCTCAAATTGTCTCTTTGTCACTTTTAAGATTGATCACGAAGTTGTTTTCAACCAATGTTCGTAACTCTTTTCTTACTCTCTCTATAAGGCCAAGGAAATGTTTCCAAGGTTAAGTTTTGAACCTTTCAATTGTAAACTATTGTCACGTTTTCTTTCTACGTTACTACGTTCCCCCTTTAACTTTTGTTTTACCTTGTTGTCACCTTCGGGTTGGCATGAGTAGTCCACTTTAAGGTGTTATTGCATAAATCTCGTAGTCAATTCAAGTTTGGCTATTTTGTAAGTATGCTCTAGCTACGTCTTTACTTATATTCCTTTATCGGAAGAGTCACGCTTAAACTTGTAAGATTTTAAATTTCGCTTATTTATTTTTGTCCTAGTTCAGTAGTATGCATACTGAGTAAATCTCACTTTTAAGTTGTTTTGCCACCTTAGGATTGCAAGGAAAGTGCAAGGGAAAAGTCTCAGAAGGGCAGAACCCAAAAGCGACATAAGTAGACTTCAGGTGATTATGGAGCCCCTTTTGGAAGTCGTTTAAGCAATGGGTTTGGGCTGTGATGAACTTAGTGTGGCTTGATTTTGTTGAGTGGATGTGTATGATTATTATGAATGTTTTGTATGTCTAAGTTTCACACTTCTTTGGGTTGTAAAATTAAAGGGTCTCTTCTCTTGATGATTGTGGTGTCATGTTATGGATGTCGGAATGTGGATTGGTGAAGTCTTTTTGGTGTAATGTGTTTGGAGTCTTAGCCTAGTCCATGTTCATGGGCGGCGGTAATACTCTTAGGTAATTATCCGCTGCTAATCATTAGGTTAAGTAGTTGATTAGCTTAATCTTGTGATAAGTAACCTGGGAGTGTTACATTGAAATTGGAGTTTGTTAGAGATCGAGTTAAATGAAGAATCAGCTAAAAATATACCAAAAAAATATACCACACAAATATAGTATAATTAAGAATTTTTGGATGACTTTGTTGTTTAGAATCTACCCATGAGTTAAATGAAGGATCAACATAGAGGAACCAAAAATTAAAGTTTAACATGGTAGGAGTTTGAGATAAATTAACAATGATTTTACCTTGAATCTACAATAGTATGTTAAAACAAAAGAAATGAGAAGATGCAAGATCCTTACAAAAACTAATTCTTTGAATTTCTATTAGTTCTCTCTTTTAATATCAATGACTTACTCCACTAGATTCGTAACTTAAGATTGCCAATATGAATACATGATGGTGACTTGGTGAGGGTCTGACCTTAAAAAACCATGAAAGAATAAGTAATAAGAGTTGTACTTAAAGACCATCCGACTCATAATTCGAAACTAACTAAAAGATAGATCCATAAACATGCTATAACCATCAAAATCGCATTTCTTCCATATCTTAAATAAAGTGAATTAAACGTAAAAATTATCTAACATGAGTAAGAGGAGAGATTATGACACTTTAATTGAATAAACTAACTTTTTAAAAAAATTATTGGTGATGTAACTTTTTAGGACTAATAGCTAGTCATGTAATTTGGCCTCCACTGTTATGTTCGAGTAGCAAACCTAGTGCCTTGCTTGAAAACAACAGTCATGAGTTTAGTCTTGTATATATCACATTTTTTAACCATTATAGCAAAAACCATTGGAATAGTCAGATCTAATAATTAAAATCAAAATCTTCCCTCCAATTTAATATATTCCGGTTAGTTCAAAATAAAAATAAAAATTAATATTCAGATTTAAGAATTTGGGGATTATATTTTATAAACCAAATAATCAAAATAGAAAATAAAAAATCTTTCCAAACAATTCATCCCAAATTTTGAAATCAATTAAAATTTGTGTAATTCCATATGCAACTGTAAATTCTTTCTTCCATCAACTATCACTATCTATGTCGAGCCTACTCCGTCGAAGATAAACCATTAAGAAAACAAATTAAGCCATAAAACACTTATGAGCAAAAGCTTCCTTCTTTTTTTATTTTTTTTGGATAGAATGAGCAAAAGCTTCCCTGCAATATTGAATGGTTGACTGTGGGCAAAAGTTATATAATTGAATGGCAGAACACAAATTTCAAAACTGATGTAATGCATGGAAGTGATGGAAAAAATATAATTACATGACATAAATCATACTATCTTCGCTCCAAAATGTTTGTCACTTTAACTAATTCCTTTGTTTCAATTTGTTTGTCAGATTTACAATTTAAATGACTGTCATTCTTTCTTTACCCCTAATTAGGCCCCATTCTTTTATGCGGTAGATCGCGGTGCGGTACGACATCATACCACAACTCTTTAATTTCTACCAAACTTCACTACACCACAACACAATCATTACCAATATATTTCTTCACTTTTTTCTCTCCTCATTTTTCTTCTCTTCTCTCTCCTCACCTAACCCACTTACCATAATTTTCACTGCAATTCACCACAACTCACCATAATTCACCACACGTTTTCAAACTCCACCGTACTGTACCGCACCATTACCACACTCCAACCACCCGTATAAAAGAACGTGGACTAAATAAATCTATTTATCACTTTTTTAATTCCAACAACTATTATTCTCAATAATATATGGGTAATTTGGGTAAGTCCTGTGTAAAAGAACGTGGCCTAAAGTCTGGAATAGCGGTGTTGATTCACGCTGCAATCTTTGTGGCAGGGATATTGAAACTGAAAAGCACATGTTCAAAAATTGCCCTTGGACGACTGTGCTTTGGTTTGGATCTAGTCTGGGAATCATTAATCAAGAAACCGTTCAGCTCCCCATCACCAATTGGCTCCATAACTGGCTAACCATCTTGTTTAAAGAGAAAGATGGGGAAAATAGGGGTGGGGAGGGGTACAGGAGTTCCTTTGTGCCCTCTGAAATGTCTGGATCAGCAGGAACAAGAAAGTGTACAACGGACATCTTCCATCCGTCCAAGAGGCTCTATCATGGATCAAGCAGGACCTGCAGAACCTAGCTAATGTCCAAATGAAGAAGAAGAGGCAACAACGGGATCAAACCAACCTTAAACTTAAGACCACTCCGACGGAACTGAGAATTTTTAGGTGGTCCTTGGGAGAAAGTGGCTCGATCCAAGGGGTTTACATCAGTGATGGGGCTTGGGACAAAATTTCCCTAAAAAGGGGGATAGGCTGGGTCCTCAGAGTGGGGCACTCGGTAGTTGATCAAAGGGTGGAGCCAATACTGGCTCTTTCAGCATTCCAAGCTGAGCTGCAGGCGATTGAGAGCATCCTTATGGATGCGGCCAGAAGGGGATACAAGAACATCCAAATTGAATCAGATGCAGCCCAAGTAATCAGGGCCCGCAAGGACCCATTGTCTGTGCCGCCCTTGTTGCGGCAGCTTATTATATTCCTGTCGTTTGTTGCTTTTAAATTTTAATTTCTGTTTTGTTGTTAAGGTTGATAGAAATACCGTGAAGGAAGCACATTTTCTAACCCACATGGCTAAGAGAAGAGACCTTTTTTGACGGGTAGGGTTTTATTTTTCGTGTACTGTCGAACCATCCCAAAAAAAAAAAGGGTAAGTTACAAACTTTTCACTTCATTTAAAAAATGTATTGTTTTTCTAATTAGTTGAAGTGGCAAACAAAATGAGACGGATGTAGTACTTTCTAAATAAATTATATGAAATTTGCAACATAAGAAGACAGAGTATAGATACATACAGTTGCACAAATCTGATTGTTGCTTCTCCAATTGAGACAATTAGAAGTTGTAAAGCTACAATAATGGTTTAAACATTCAGAGGGAAATAACTACCCAAATCCACACAAAAGAATTGAATTGCAAAATAAACCAAATTGAAATTCAGAGAGATTTTAGTGGCAATTTTTCAAAGCTTCTTCATAAATAAACAACACCCTTTCTTCGTATATCTCATGCACACAAATGCCAAGAGGGTGGATGAAACAAGCAAATTTGAATATAGAAATCAATGAAGCCTCTAGGTGAGGCCTCTCAATAGAGATAAGAGAGCACATGTAATATATTGAACATGAAAGAAAGACAAAACTTTAGATAGATTACTCTTTGTAATATTGCACTGTGAACCGAAAGATAGAGAATTGGGGGAAGTTAATGCGATGCAAGTTATTTGATATTTGAGAGAATCCACAAAACCACATATACGTGGGTAGTTTTCTGTATTAGTCAACGAAATACAAAAAAGAATAAACTAAAATATTTGTTGATGGTTGAGATCACCCAAAACCATATCATCAATGGCTCAAAATCATCAAACCTCGTAATTCACTCTCATGTAGGTCAAACTGATTTTACTACTATTAATAATAATATAATATATAATACATAATAGATTTACAAGATAGGATTACGGCCATTGTTGACTTCAGTGAACTATGAAAGTGTTCTCGTCGCAAAAAGTTATTGGATTGTTCACTGACCGATACTTTAAACAACATGCCAAGTGCCAATAGTGAAAAGTCTGGTTTGGAGACGAGTTTTGTCCACTGGCGTAATAATTATGAAATTTCACTGATTGATTGAGCAATGTATTTAATACAGTAGGGTCAATGAGGGATTGTCTCTACTTTATATAATTATATTATTTGTTATTAGTTAATTTTTATAATTCTAATATTATATTCCAAGCGCTAAGTATCTATATAATATTTTATTTATTGTTATAATATTATCCTTGTAAATATTATTTTTCATTAAAAATCTAATAATCTTAATTTTTATAACAAACTATTATATATATCACAACCATGTTCTTTGGATTGGTTGAAATCAAGTTTGGATGAATTAGATAGGATTTGATTGGTTTGGATAAGTTATGATGTTTTTTTTTTTGGAATTGTGTTTTTAGAAAGGACGTGTTTTTGAGAAATTGTGTAAAGTTTAGATAGGTTTGGATTGGATTGGATAGTTGAATCGATCCAAAGAACATGGCCTTTTAGTGGATAAAATTTTAAAATTTAACTATTACAATATTCAAACCGACAAATAATATAAATGATGTAATATATATAAGTTTAAATTTTTTTTCTCATGTTATGTTGTTTTAATCAATTGGAGTATGATTAACATTTAAACTTTCACAAACTAATATAATGAATTTATTAACCACTATCAAAGAACAGTATAAAAATAGATTAGAACCCAATTTTTTGAACTGGTAAGTAAAAACAAAAAGTAATGTAAGATAATATAAGATAAAATAAGATAAGGTAAATGGTAGAGATCGATAAATGTCACATTGTTTATTTATTTTTAATTTTAAATAAATTTTTTGAGACATATAAAGAATTTCAAATAGAAGTATATAAAATTATGTCAGGTAAAGTAAGTAAGACAGGGTAAGGTAAAATAAAGAAATGAATTTTATTTTATCATCCTAAACAAACAGAGTCATAGATAAGTGTTTGTAAATTATAGTACTCCTTCAATTTCATACTATTTGTAATCATTTCAGTTAAATTTTAAACTTTTAACTATTAATTTTAAATATATATAATAATTTATTATAAAATTACTATCATTAACTTGAAATGAATAATAATATTCAGAAAATATAATATCACAATTGATAATAAAATATTATATTACCAATAAGTAGAAATTAGGGCCCGATGTTTTCAAGAGTATGATAGTAAGAGGGGTAAGATGAGAAAGATATAAAAATTATGTAAATATTGGTGGATAAATAGTATTTGGAAAGACAAATCATGCTAATTACAAAATTTAAGTATATACATTATCAAATATATACTGTATTTTATAACTTTTAATAAAATATTATTGAAAAAAGATCACATCAATCACATTCCTTACTAAATATATAAATTTTAAAATAAATAAAATAATTTGAGAACATATCAATAAAAATAAGAAAAGATTATAAAGGAAAGAGTTAGGATGGAATAGGCAGATACGTGTTTTCGTAATTGAAGGGCTTGTACAAAGTTAATTAAAGTACGTGAGTCCATATATTTAATATTTTCATTCAACAAAGCAGCGAATGAAAAATCAAAGGAGCTCAGGGGAACAAATTAAAAAAGGAAATGAAATGTGTATTATTTTCGAATTAATGATGAAAATGAAACAAGTATTGATGAATGACATGATAAATGTTTACTCTGATTTTGGTGGGAGATTGATGAAAGAAGCGAGCTTTGAAACCAAGTCCTTAGCCTGTTGAGAATTAGGATTGAACAAGAAAAACACATGATCCTGGGCTATCGTCTCATAAAACTCAGCATTGAGGTTAACGTTCCTCTTGACAATTTCATCATAGTACAATCTGCCTCTGTCTCGGAGTATATCATTCTGAGCAACCATTACAAGCAAGCTTTGAATTTGGAACCCATCAAGAGTAGGAGCTCCCTCAGAAAAGGGGTTGATAAGGGGGTCATCACATCCCTTATTAGAATGACACACATACCCCCACCAGTTATCGACCATGGCCTTCCTAACCGGGTCACGCAGCTCCGACCCGACTGGTTCACTGCCCCAGAAGTAAGGGTGGATGAGGGGGAGTCCTTGGATCTTGAGTTGACCCGGGAAGCCTTCCCGGGTAGCCACATAGTGGGCTAGGGTGGCTCCGGCACTGTCACCGGACAAAAATACCCGCTGAAAGTCAGCCCTCTCATTGAGCCAGCTGTCGGGTCCCTTTCCGCCTGCATGGGCGGCAATCCAGTGAATTGCCGCCCATGCATCATGGAAAGCGGCGGGAAGGGGATGCTCCGGGGCCAGGCGGTAGTCAACAGAGACAAGCAATGCATTGGCGGACAGAGCCAAGGCATTGCAGAAGGCATGGTAAAGTGGCTCAGCCGGGGTGGCTATCAAGAAGGCACCCCCGTGGAAGTAAACAACCACTGGTAGCTTCTGCTGATGCTTCTGCTGGTGTGGGAGGTAGATCCGAGCGCCCACGCCTGTCTCTGCATCGAGGATGATGTCTTTGGAGGTCACCCTGCTTGACGGGTCAAACCCAGCTTCGGCTTGTTCCGTGCCAGCTAGTCTCTTCACCGAGCCATCTTTGTATTCAATCAGGTACGGGAACACGTTGTGGGTTACTTCCCCTTCGGTAACGGGTATTGAACCCATCACAGGTGAACTATATCAGATGTTGGTTTTGGGTGAAATCAGAGTTTGATGGGAGTGACCCACAGTGATTGGGGTAGGTTGGAAATATGAAGCACAGAGAGGGGGGACAAAGGTGTTTTTATAGACCGAGGGAACACTCAACAGGTGAAACTTTTTTACTATAGCGAGTAGATTATGCCTAATGTTTGTTTGGGTCATTTACTCATTTTTAATGTTTGCCATTTGTCACAACGCACAGCCTCATATCCACATGTTTGGTATGTAGGGACTAATTTTAGCGCTAGGTGCCTCATATCCACATGCAACAATTAGATCTAATCTACCAATAACTTCTTAGTTGATGTATAAATCTTTTTGTCTTTATATGAAGACATTTTTGCCTATTGTATTATGGAAGCTCTTATATCTTGCATAATTGCATAAAATGTCAGGTCACGCACCTATTTGACTGTGATAATGTCTTAATAAGTGAGCTGGTTGATCCATCCATGTACTTATTAAGATGGTCAGCACTCCAACTTTTACGGCTATGTTCTTTGGATTGGTTCAACTATCCAATTAAATCCAATCTAAATTTATCCAAACCTTATACAATTCTCCAAAAAAACACTCTCTCAAAAAAACACAATTTCCCAAAAAAATATCATAACTTATCCAAATCAATCCAATTCAATCCAATCCGTCCAAACTTGATTTTAACTAATCCAAAAAACAGGGTCGTCCACAATCATTTCAACTCCAAATGTGGCTACTTCCATTGATTCATGAATTTTCTCATTGGTTTGATTCGTAATTAAAAAAAATATGGCGACAAACCATGGTACCTAAAACATTCCCCTTGTACTAAGGTTACTCAAGCTTAATTTTTGTCTGGGTCATTCTCAAGGAAACGAGTCCCTCAAGTTACTCCAATGTTTCATCATTTTTGCTAAGCAAGTCTTGATTAATGATTAAAGTTTGATGAACTGAATGTCAGGCCTAGTTACATAGCAATACAATTACCTTATCTACATGTAAATGGCACTGAGGGATAATAGCAGTCTCCTCATTCACAACCATTTTCACTAAGCAAACCTGCAAGAAACAACAGACATCTACTCTTCATTTAAGCAGAGTCTATTCCTTCAACATGCTGCCGAGCAAGGTATCTTTCTCTTCTTTCCTTCTGAAACAAAACAAAACAAAAAAATTTGGCACGAGCCCAAGAAAATAATAAAGAGAAATGAATGGATAAGTAGAGAAAGCAATCAAATATGAATGAGAATTAGAGATGGTGTGTTATAACTGACCCACTCATCAATAACAAGCCCTTCACCAATAATCTTGGGGCCATTGTCTTCTGGGGGTTTCTTCCTTGCTTCAACCTCAGTCTCTGCCTCTTCTAGTTGACGCCTTAATTTCTCCAAAGCCTTGAAAAACCAGAAGAAGAAACTCAGTCAGAGGCAGCCTCTTCGTTTGTTTGTTGATGTAGACTGAATTTTAGGCACATAATGTAGCGAGTGTGAAATGAAGGGTTAATCTCTCCTGAATATAGCTTACCGCACTCGGGCGGTCCACATCTAGGAAGACAACATGCAGTATCTGCTCTACTGTCACTAGATCCTTCTGCTCATCAAACTACAACAATTGATTGTCCAAGGAGCTCTTAGTACTTTGAAAGAAGCTCCAAAACCAGGCCATTTATTTGGCAAGTATAAGCATAACCACTAGCTCATCCAGGCTAAAACACAGCTGTATGCTTTGACAAGAAACATTACACTTATTTATAAGAGGAATCTAGAGTATGAAATGTTGAAGAAACATCAAAGCTTGTTAAGAATGTGAGCCACCAAGAAATTGGCAATGTTTTTGATCTTTTAAGAAAGACTGCAGAAGATTTCCAAGAGGTAGTATATTTCACAAACACATAAGAGAAAACACGCACCATTTCAGAAACGTACTCCATTGGTCCTTTCACCTTAAGGCTCATGATTTTGAACTTCACCTTGCTTTTCTGCTCCAGTAATGGTTTTTCATTGTTCTCTGGAGGCTCCACAAACTTGAAGACTGACAATTGCATAAAGAATATGCTAAGGAGTTTTATATGCTAAGGATACGAAACAAATTTACACTTGACGAAGCAAAGCATTACCAGTTGCTATTAAGCTCTCACCAGGAGCAAGAACAGCTCCTGGAGGACGCATGAAACAGCTTTTTGGTGCGGTTGTTTGAAACTGAAACAAAATTCAATTGTTACAGTGACACGTGTATTATGAACTACAAATTCAAAAACAACGCACAATAACAGATCACATTCCACAGCTAAGTTTTCAGATAAGTTCCACATCAGGAGGTATACCTTGAAAGCTACATATGACTTGCTTGTATTTTTAATCTTAATGGCACTCCTGACCTGCTTGCCAGGTTCATCTGCAACAGCACAATCGTTATGAGTATGTACGGTAGCAAAAACTGAAAAGGTACAGTCGTACAGAAAAGTTAATGCAGAATGACTGGGGAAATCTTGGCGCGAGGACAACAGCTAATGTGACATGCCCATATAGCAGTTAATCACCACACGTATCAGATGGATGAAACAAGAAAGAAAACGCATTTAGCAGATGGACTCCCAATTATCTGTGCTGTGTAAGGATGAACAGCATACACTAGTAAATTGACCTCTGAGTCTCAGAACCATTCCAAGCACTACAGGAACACTATTTTCCATAAAACAAGTAATAGGGAGAACTGGAATTCCTCAGTTACTTTGCATGAACACAGCCATGTTTGATGTCCACTTTCCAAAACACTAGTGTCACTTAAACTTTAACCCTCATTTTCAATTATTAAGGATTGACAAAATGCCTCATTAAACTATCCTTCACTTTGTTGTGAAATAGTATGCAACGAATGGCTTCACATCCAAGGTCTAACAGATACAACCTCTTGCCAATTTGGATGCAAAATTGAACATATCCAACCTCCAGTACCTGAGCCGGTAAGAAGACGGGGTTACTGAAATAATGCATGCGTGACAGAATCATGCCATAAAAGTCAGGAGAAGCCCCAGTACTTAGATTTATGTTTTTATCACTGATATCCTTGGAAGATTCAAATAAACACCCAGGCATAGTTACCAGGAATGCCTCTCAGGTCGTTAGTCCTGGAACACGGGTCGCTAATTTTTACACAAATTTAGTCTAGTTTTGACTTCGGAATGTGGGTCGCAGGAGTATGTAGCGTTCCCAGTAACTATGCACCCAGGTCAAGTGTACGGTAAGAAATGTGTGAAAGACAAGAAGAAAGCTACACAATATCATAAAATTGACAGGGATGGAAAACAAGACCAAACAAAAATACTTTAGATGTTCGTATAGGGATGTTGCATTAGAACCAAACCCTTCAAGTAGCAGCAATCAACATGTCAAATGTTTCCTCTTCCTAGAAACCACTAAAAGTTAAAATGCAGCTCTAGATAACCAAACTATGACAGGCCAAGTCCCTGCATATGGATATTCCCAACCTAGACCTTCTAGGCAAAAGGAACCCTCCCTAAAGAACATATCTATCTAATCTTTTGTAAAAATGCCACCTCAATTCATTGGGGGGTACCGTGGAGGTTATTATTCCACTCTCCATACTCTTCACTCCATTTTTTCACAAGCTACCAATGCTCTTTAGCCTTGAATCTATCTATATAACCTTGTATCAATCTTTTCTTCTCTAAAAAAGCAGTTTTTCACAGAGGAAAAGAATCCAATTGATGCCTACGCTTTTATCAGATAGTGGGAGGAAATTAAACATAACAGGATGTGACTGGTGTTAAGTAATGCAATCATGCCCACAAATATGAGAGAAAGGAGAGAATGGAAAACAAAACAGTGCCATCGGAAACCATACATCAAAATCAGTCAGTTATGCATTCCAATATTCTTTATGTTCCCTCTTTCTCTAACATATTTCTAACCCCTGAAATGAGTTATAAGTATAACAAATTGACACCAAGAAACTCATGAGTCATCAAATTAATCATCTTCCAAGGCTAGTTCACATGGGCAACATATACAGAACTTGCTAACAGGTACATATATTAAATCATTGGATGCTTACTTCGTCTGCAAACAGCTAAGCAAAGAGGTGGAAACGTCACTTAAGGCTCCTCAAAATCAAGAGAGCAATAGCATAAAAATGTTGGGCCTAAAGATTGATTTCCCTGGAAATATCATTTTACATATACTCATCCTATCACAAGAGCATATTTTCATGGTGGGACACCAAAGCTCTAATGTTCAGGGGTCATACTACTCATAAGTCATACCAAAATTGACACTTTGAGAAACAAACACACACAGTCTGGTTAGGAATTAGGATTCCTTTCCCAAGGTAAAACCAACCTAAACCAATACTCCCAAATCCCACCAGGACATGGTATAGAAGGGTTGGTCGTAGCAGTCTTGCCTCATTTCACAGTTTAGAGAAATTGGTTCTAATTAACCCAAGATTTAAAAGATCATTGGCTACCTACGGGCTACGGCTCCATGAGAAAGGATTGTAGGTTTAACGACACATTTTACTTTTCCACCATTACAATTTAAGTTGAAAAAAAATCTTTTTCAACCATCCAAAATATGGACAAAATTCCAGGTAATTATACAAATGGATGAGGGACCACAAAGGACAAAACAGACACGTACGACAAAATAAATTCAAACACGACCATTGACTTCAACCCCCAGATTCTTGAGTTTAATTCAGAAGCTTAACGAGGTCAAATTAGGTGGAAAACATTTGATAATTGGTCCATATATACCATGTAAAAAACCTTACATAACTACTGACAAAAGTTTCAATCTTGCAGAAATGTCACACAAGCACCCGAGTTATTATCAACATTTAAGTATAATTCACAAAACAAATCACCCAATAGAATTTACAATTGAACTCTACAGCATGAAACCACGATCAACTTATAAATGAAAACCCTACTCACAAAATCACTAGTATATCAAAAGAATCTAAGTTACTCAAGTGCAAAGCTAAGGTAGAAAGAGGAACAAGGAGAGAGGACATACAAGGGAAGTAGAGCTTGGTGGCAGGATCAAGGCGGAGACGACGTCGTTTGGGCATAAGGGATCTAGCAACAGAAGAAACAGAGGTAGTATGTGGGTCACCGTTGCTGTTAATGCTGCGACTCATAGAGGTTGATTGAGTAGTGGTATGGCGAAATGGGAGCTTGAAAAAGCTCCAAACATTAGGTTCTGATTGCTGATAGGATTGAAATTTGTTATCAGTTATTGCCATTTTGGTAGTAGAACACAATTACACAAGCAGCATAAGAGGGGATTTTGAGCCCTGAATTTGAATGGAATTGGGGGGGGGGGGGGTATAATTGCTGTTGTTGGGTGTTGTGTTTGTTTGTGAGTTGTCAGTATTTTCGAATGAGTGGAGTATGTTTTTGGAGGGGGAGAAAATGGAGACTTTTTGTACAACTTTGGGATGCGAGAGAGACTGAAGTAAGGAGAGTGGTGGGGCGGATGCCGAGTTGATTGCGGACTCGCTAACACTTCTACAGTTCTACTCCTCCTCCCTCGCAGAGTCTCGGATCAAAGCTCGCCTAAGATAAATAAAGACCCTATAAACCCCTTTTTGTTTGTCATTAGTCAACTACTATGAATTTTTTTATAATTAATGTCACTTTTACTTTACCTAATAAATTGAGTAAGGCTCTATTCTTTCCCACCCTAAACTACCACAATTCTACTTTGGTCATCCTTACTCAATTTCACTTATTTCCTATTACTAAAACTTTTTAACTTTTAAAAATACTCCTCACCTATTTCTATCTAAACTTAGGAATGTCCAATCAAAACTGAAACTAAAAATTAAACCATAAAACCGTAAAAACTGAATTGGTATAACCGGATAACCATTTGGATTTTTGAAAATTGTGGTTTCGATTAACATAATCGATTTAACTAGTTTCGATTTTGCCCTTTTGTGTAGCGGTTAACCACAGTTAGCCGTTTTTTACAAACTTAGTGGCAAACTATAAAATTTGAAAGCAAAATGTTCAATTTTCTTCGATGGTTATTACTTTAAATTTCTAGGAACTGATGGTTAGCCGCAAGCCGGATCCAAAAAGCGGTTAATTACATTTTCAGTGCGGTTACCGACATTTGCGGTTTGGTTTCGATTTCTTGTTTCCAAATGCAGTTAATCACAAACTGATAACCGCATAATGCAATTTAGGTTTAGGTTTACAAAATCCATAAACAGCAAACACAGACAACCGGTTTTGGACACCCCTACCTAAAGCTATCACGAATCAAAGCCATGGAGGTTCAATTCTCTATGGGATCGAGGTTGTCTCGACCTCGTTTAATCATCCTTCGGGTTGACCACGAGCCCCCCTAGGAAGAGCTCGGTGTCGGTGCTAATAAGTGGGGGTATATCAACTTTTTATTTAAATCACAATGATGGAAAAGGGGTACTTGAGTTTGAGCATGGAGAAATAAAGCAAAGGAGAAGGGGAGATGTTTTAGCCACCTGCATGATCGTACAGTCTGTCTGCACGATCGTCTCATCCTATGAAGCACCCTAGCTCTTAGAGCAACACAGGGTGTCAATCGTGCAGCATCTTACACGATCGTGTAATCCCTCCGAGAGCTTGGACTCGATCGTGCCATATCTGCTTTTGGACATTTTTGGGCCTGCTGGGCAAGTGATCGATGATGACACAGTCATGTCATCCATCGGCATGTTCATGTCACCTGCTAGTCGGTTGAGTTTGAGTTTTTTTTTAAAAAAAAAAAATTATTTGTTATCTATAATCCCCCTTGTAATGACTTTTGTACCCCCACTAATGTACAACTGAAGGCCCCTAAATTAACTCATTTTATTTAGGTAAATCCTAGTCTTTGGATGTAACCTATTGGGTTGATTTTAGCCCTTCGATTTAAGTTGTATCTTTCTTGGAGGAAGGCTCCAACCCGTATTTTCATATAATCTAGCTTAGAGAAGAAGGATAGCAACTTTTGATGATTAATGAATGGTATTTTTGAGACCAAGTATATGTAACACCCTGGATATATGGTTAAGTATAGCTTAAAAGGATTGAAATGATTACTTATATCACTAAGGTGCACCTTCTTTTAAGCTATCTCATCCGTTGAGAACTCCTCAGTTAAGCGTGCGTGATTGGGAGTAGTCTCAGGATGAGTGACCTCCTGGGAAGATTTCCCAAGCATCATGTGAGCGACGATGAAGTACGCTAGAAAGACTCGTTGTGATTCATGGGGTCAGTCAGCTATCCTTGAAGCAGTTATTGGTAATGTCCGGGGCCCGAGAGAGGCTGGTGTTGGGAATGTCCCGGCAATGTTCGATGTACATGGAGTTTAAACCAATATAATATAGTGATTATATGTCTTGTTAGAGACCTCTATTTTTGGTAATTAAACATGTTTAATTATGAAGAAACCTCCTTTGTGCAAAAGGAGATTGGCCTATGCAGGATCAAGCACATTTACTCCACCAACAGCAAGGACCTTCGAGGAAAAATACGTTTTGATGTGAAAGACTAAAAAGAGCAAAAAACAAACAGGGAAGTTTGAGGAGTATATTCTGAAAAGTTCTGCATCTTTTATTTTTCTATCCTTTTTCTAACCAGACTAATTAATTGTAACCTTTTTATTACAGGAAACAATTAATCAAGAATTTGGAAGGAAGATATGATTGAAGATTTCTAGAATTAAGGCACGATGGAAGTTGTCGATTAAGGAAGATATCAAATGTCAAGGAAGGAAAGTTTCTGGTTGAGGTCAGCCTTCAAACGGCTCTATACGACTGGAAGCAACATAAATAGAAGACCTCAAGGATGAAGAAGACCAATGATTCTAAGGAAGCAATCGGGTGTTCAAAATAAGAAGAGTGTTCTGTGTTTTGTTGAGTTTTCTTTCGAGTGAGAAAACTATTCGAGTGTTTTTGTGGTTGAGTGCAATCGATTCCTTAACGGAATTAGGATTTGGTTTATACTCTTGTAACCGATTCCAAGACAGATTTAGGATCGATTTGTGTTAACACCAAAGTTGAGTTTGGTGGGTGTTTCTCAGAACAATTTCAAAGTGCATTTTGCAAAGCACTTCTCCCTTCTGCAAAACCTGAGGACGTTTATCCTAGGTTTGCTGGTCTGTATTCTGTTCCATTGAAGTAAAGGAAGTTATTCAATATTTATTCATTGTCCTTTGTTTCTAAACAATCTTGAATTATCAAGTTGAATCTTAATCTAAAATAGATTAAGCCCTAACGTCCTTTACTGAGTATCTTATTTGTGTAGAAACTTTCATAACCCTATTCACCCCCTCCCTCTAGGGTTCTTTCAATTGGTATCAGATCTTGGTCCACTGAAAATTCAGAGGCTAATCGCTTTGTAGCAAAGATCATGGGAGACCATGACATGGGTGATTTAAGTCAAGGACGTTCATGGAACAGATCACCATTGTTGACAGGTGATAACTACAGAATTTGGAAACGCCAAATGGAGATCTTCTTGAGAAATCAAGACGAGGACATTTGGGACATCGTCTACAAAGGAAATTTTCCTACTCCTCAAAAGACTGCTGAAGATGGGACGACAAGTGATAAAGATAAAGCTAACTATACAAATGATGAAAAAGAGAAAGCTAAGAAGAATACTTATGCTCATTATCTTTTAAAATGCAGTCTTAACTCTAACGAATTTGAAAGAGTTTCCAATCTTGATATAGCTAAACAGATATGGGATTACTTGGTCACAACTTATGAAGGAACAAATCAAGTGAAAAAGACCAAGATCAATATATTGGTTCAAAAATATAAAGGCTTCAAGATGGAAGAGAATGAATCCATTGAGTCGTTCAAAGATTCAGTGGAATAATCAACCACCTCAAGACTCTTGGGAAAACTTATACAAATGAAGAACAGGTGAACAAGGTCCTTCAGTGTCTGCCCAGACACAAATGGGGACCAAAAGTGACTGCTATTGAAGAAGCTTGAGATCTAGAGACTTTGAAGCTTGAAGAGTTGATAGGAAAGCTCCTTGCACATGAGATATGGCTGTCTGAAGGCATCCAGACAATGGAAATTGCCCTCAAGAGCACAAAGGAACCAGAAGAAGAATCAGAGGATGATGATGAAGAAACTATGGTTATGCTGGCCAAAGGTTTCAAACGCTTATATAGAAGGAATCCTAGATTTCGGGGATACCTAAGAGAATAATCCTCCAAAAGATCTTCACCCAAAGGTAAAACTCAAATTAAAGATGAAAATGAAAATAGATGTTTTGCTTGTGGTGCAACAGATCACTTGGTGAGAGAATGTCCGCATGTAAAAAAAGCCAGAGAACAAAGTGACTCTAGAGGAAAGAGATTCAACAGAAAGACTATGGTTGCCACGTGGAGTGATAGCAATTGCAATGAAAGTGAAAGTGAGTCTGAGGAAATTGCAAATCTCTGCCTCATGGCAAAGGACCTTACCGATGCAGAAGCAAATGATGATGATGAGGTATTCACTAACCTCTTTCTTAAATGTCATGAAAATAACTTAAAACCAAGATTTCTTAATCTGCTGGATTACATTGCAACCCTCACTGACAAAATCCACTATCTCACTAGAATTGTTGAAACAAATTCCAAAACCATAGCAACTCAACATGAGATAATCAAAATTCTCACCACAGATAATGTCAGTATGAGAGATGAAATTATCCAAAACCGAAAAGAGTTGAACTCCACTCTCAATTAAGAAATAAATCAGGTTCATTCTATCCTTCAGTCTGAGGAAAAGACCTCTACAGAAAAATCTGGTTCACCAAGAGTCAAACCAAAATTCTTGTCCTCTCACAAACCCACCAGTACACCAAAGGCAAAACCAAAAACCAAAACCAAGTGGATACCAAAGAAGCCAGACAAATAGCCTACCTCTCAAAACAAAGAACCTTCTCTTAAAAAGCCTGGCCCAAAGAAAGGTATAATGTCCTTCAGTGCAGGTATGTCTCAGGGCTCACAACGACCTCTGGTATTTGGACAGCTGATGCTCGAGACACATGACTGGAGATCCAACCAAATTCAGAGAACTCAAGGACAACAAGGGTGGAAAGGTAACGTTTGGAGACAAAAGCCAAGGGAGGATCCTTGGAGTCGACAAGGTCGGTAAGGACTCAATCAACTGTATAAATGATGTATATTTTGTAGAAGGTTTAGAGTATAATCTGTTAAGCATTTCTCAGTTTTGTGATAGAGGATACAAAATCTGGTTCAATAAAAATTCATGTGTTGTAGAGAAAGAGTCTCATGAAATAGTCCTTAGAGGTCATCGGATGAACAATGTGTACGTTATTGACCTTAGTGATCCTATGACTAATGACCTTACATGTCTTAGAGTTGCATCAGATGAAACCTGGTTATGGCATCGCAGACTAGGGCATATCAGCATGAAAACCCTTCAGAAACTGAAACACCTAGGTTTAGTTAGAGGACTACCATCACAAAAGTTCATTCGTGGCAAAGTATGTGAAGCTTGCACTAGAGGAAAATAGACCAGAACCTCCTTTAAACCTCTGACTCAAGTAGTCACCTCTAGATGTTTACAACTGCTGCGTATGGACCTTTGCGGACCAATACCCTACAAGAGCCTAGGAGCATGTTCATACATACTAGTCATTGTTGATGATTTTCAAGTTTTACCTGGGTTTTTATTTAGACCCAATTTTGTGTCTAAATACCACCTTAATTCTCAGGCTTTTGACTCGTTTCGTGTTTATTTTCTGGCTTTTTAGTATGTTTTTGGTTATTTTGTAGGTTTTGAGGTTTTACACAAAAACGAGGTAAAAAGGGCTATTTTAGAGTATTTTTGGTGATTTCCTGAGCCGAGCCGGACCGAGAGTCGAGGCGGAGTTGACCCAAGACCACTTTCGCAACCTTTGGTGCCAATTAGTGAGGTAACACCTGCTACGATCCTCGTAACGGGCGTTAAATGCATCGGAAAGAAGGAAGGAACAGAGGAAGGAAGTCACAGGTAGTCCCCGCCACGCTCCTAGTGCTACCCGCGACCACAGACTGGCCGAACAAGACCGTACCCACGGTCTTGGGAGACCGCACCCACGGTGGGTGCAAGGCATGTGCAGAAGGTGAAGTGACCGAACAAGACCGTACCCACAGTCTTGGGACACCGTGCCTATGGTGTTGCGAAGAGAAGCAAAATCTGCAGTTCGCTACACAAGACCGTAGCCACGATCCCATAGACCGTACCAACGGTCTCCCTATGTCCTGCGCGTGTTTTCGGCTTGAAGTGTTGCGTTTTACCAACCAAATTTCACTTGTATTTATATACCTCTTTGACTATTTCTTGGGGGGCATCTAGGGATAGACTTAGACAATTTCCAGCTTTGTAAATAAGGGTTTTAGAGAGAGATTAGTGAGAGATTAATCTAGGGTTTTGGAGATTTGTATTTGTTATTGAAGATTTGGGTATTCAAACAATTGAGAGATTGTTGGATCATCTTTTTATTGCTTTTCTTTGTTCATCTATAGTAGTTTGATAAGTATTCTCTTCCCTTAACTCTTCCATTAATTACTTTGCTAATTACTTTCATTGCTCTTTAATTGCTTGCTTGTTATTTCAAATGTTTTGCTTATTCTTGATTGTTGAATGTTAGAAATCATGTTTAGGTTTGGTTTAGATGTTGTTAGAATAGTTTTTATCATGATTAGTGGCTAGAAACCCTATGGGTTCGGGGGTAATTAAGGGTGTGAATGAGTGATTAGGTTTGGGTTAGCAATATTAATGAGTAATTAGTGGAGAAATCAATTTCCCACTCCTTTCCTTCCCTCAAGTGGGATGTATTTGGGTTCGAAAGTCCCCAAACACATCCAACACTTGTGCTGGAAGGTTAGAATTGGGATAGTTAGTGCTCTACTCACGGAAGTGAATAGAGGCTAACTAGGGAATTCCGTTTTTTCAACCCTCCGGGTCCTTGGTGGACTTTAGGGAAGTTAATCCGTACTATCCTCGAAAGAGGAAGCCCGGTGGGTATTTTCTAACGGAATTGCCACTTGATTTTTTTCCTTCTTGCTCTCTAATTGTTTAACCCATTTCCTTATTCCCGTTTGCATCCCGAAAAGCCTCCGAAGCCCATTTCCTTTCCTTGACCGACCTTAGTTTTGTTTCTCGCTTTGTGACCCTTTCAAACTGAAATACCTTACCTTAGCAATCTCGACCCGACCACTGACTTAGTTTCTTTGACCAAGGTCGCTAGCTCCCTGAGAGAGAACGAAAAAATTGAGGTCCACAAAACCATTGTTACACAAAATGGCGCCGTTGCCAGGGAGCCAGCGCCCCTAGTTTTAGTTTCTTGGTTTTTGGTTAATTGAGTTCGCTTTCACGCTAGAAATCAGTTTGTGTCAATCCAAATGAATTTGATGCTTCTTCATTTCTTGTAGGATTTTTCGCGTTCTAATGGGTGAAGCTCAAGCTGGTTCACCTCGTACCCTTCTATCATATGCCGTTCCATCATTGGGTACGGGAGGCAGTCCTATCACATTACCACCATTACCACCTGATGCTGTGTTCGAGTTTAAACCGTACTTACTTGAAGTCTTCGAAAGAAACCCGTTTCATGGGGACGATGCTGCTGGAAGTCCCATTGCTCATATTCATAAATTTGAAGACCGAATTAGCTTTATGCACATTCCAAGGATATCATCAGAATATTTGAAGTTGAAATTCTTTCCTCTCACTCTTGTGGGCAAAGTGAAGATATGGCTACAAACATGTCCACCTGGTTTTTATTCTTCATGGGAGTCACTCAAAGGAGATTTTCTTCACCGTTTCTTTCCGGCGGAGGAGACACACCGACTTCGAGCAGAAATTTTAAGTTTCAAGCAAGGGCCGGGAAAGAGTCTTTTCGACGCTTGGGGGAGATTTAAGAGTCTTCAACGACAGTGTCGTCATCATAATTTACCGGATTGGATGTTGCTTCAACACTTCTTTCATGGGCTTCGTAGTCCTCTTAGAGAATCTATTGATAATGCGTCCGGAGGGATGTTCCTAAAGAAGACTGCGGAGGAAGTTAATATTTTTTCTTCATGAGCCATCTCAGAATGTGCCTAGTTGGGGAGGCGGCCAAAATTCAGGAAATGGGGATGATTCTTTGGAACACAACCCCACTATCAAGCATCTAATGGCTACCGTCCTTGATTTGTAATAGAAGATGGTGAATGATGAAGTTTCCAACCAGTTGAACTTAGCACGAGGTATGCAAACCTTTGCATCCACACCTATTCCCATTGTGCATATTTGAAAGTTGTGGTTTGGTCCACATCTCGAGCATCAAAGTGTGGAGTATCGTCAAGTAGAACATGTGAATGCCGTTTATTCCAACCAACTTTATTCCCATTCTTATAAAGGTGATGATCCTGGTTACACTACATTTGCCAATCCTATATTTGATCTTATTTCTCAATTTTATGACCATTATGCACATTTTCCAGAAGAGTTTTCACATCAACCAACCCCATAACCCCAATTTTTTTTCAACCATCCCAAGATTCTATGATTGAAAAGTTGTTGCAACAAATTGTGGCTAATCAAGAAAGTGAGGGTGCTCGCCTTAGAGACCTTGAAACCCAAATGACCCAAGTTGCTCAACAAGTATACTTTTCTCAACCCATCCAAGGGGAGCAAGTTGAAGCCATTACCCTAAGGAGTGGAAGAAAAATTGAAGAACCTATGGTAGTGGAGGAGAGTGTGGAGGAGAAGAGACCTTTGGGAGAGAATGAAGGAGTTGTGGTGGATAGCAATGAAGAGGAGGACTTAGAAGTTGAGCAGGCTAGGATTGAAGAAAAGGAGGATGATGTTGTGGTTAGTGAGGCTGAGGATGAAGAAAAAGAGAAGTTGGAAGAGAGGGTAGAGATTGAGAAAAGACGAGAGAAAGGAAAGGAAGTCTTGAGGGAGGATATTCATTTAAACCCATTGGAGAAATTCGTTTCATATAGACCACCAGTACCTTTTCCCGGAAGATTGGTACAATAAAAGAATGATGATAAATTCTCCAAGTTTTTTTTTTTTTTGATAATGAAGAAACTCCAAGTTAATATACCATTTCTAGATGCCATGTCAGAGGTCCCTTCATTCAAGAAACATCTCAAGGACGTTTTGACAAACAAGAGAAGAATCAAGGAGTCATCGACCGTTCATCTCACGGTTAGTTGCAACGCCATTATGGGAAGTGTCCCGAGAAACTAGCCGATCCCGAAAGTTTCTCTATTCCATGCTTAATTGGTGATATGAAGATTGATAATGCATTATGTGACTTGGGGGAAAGTGTGACTGCCATGCCACACTCTATACGTAAGAAGTTGAACCTTGATGACTTGACCCCTACAACTATCCACTTGCAACTTGCGGACCGAAGTGTTAGGAGGCCTTTGGGAATATTAGAAGACATCCCGGTTCAAGTGGGAAGTTTCCTTATCCCTCGTGACTTCGTTATTTTGGAGATGGATGAAGATTGGAGAAGTCCTATTATTCTTGGTCGACCCTTCTTGGCCACTGCAGGAGCTACCATAGATGTGAAAAGAGGTCGTTTGTCTCTTCATATGGGGAGAGAACATATTGATTTTGATCTTGATCCTTCGAGAAGGAACCCTCACAAAGAGTCACGCTTCAAGGTTAATGTAGTGGTTGGTATTATGGATGAGCATCAAGAGGAGCCATGCTACTTATTGTGGAACCGGATGATCGGGGTGGAGAAAGTCACCCTAAATCTATTCATTTTGGGCTTCATGGAGATAGTCTCCCCTTCCGTGGTGATTTCCTCAACACTGTGCCTTTCAGGAGGGAGATCGCTATGGAAGACATATATTGAGAATATGAAAGTGAGAGAGATGGCTTCCCGAAGCTCGAGACCCGGCACATCAACGAATATCAAGCCAGGAGTATCTTCCCTTTCTATCCGGCCTATCAAGTCTTCAACGAAGCATGCTCCATTCTTGCGCAAGAAGAGGAAGCGATGGAAAAGGGAGAAGAAACATTGGTGGAGTAAGTTTAGGAGGCCATTGTCCTTAATTCCTTTGGAGTTGACTAGACCACCGGAGGATCATTCCAGTTTATTCATGAGTTCTATTAGAGTGCGCGGGAGGAGAAGGAAGAAGAGTTGGTGGAAAAAGCTTACCATGCTCCTTTCATGCACACCACGCCTATCGAGAATCAAGTAAGTAATTAGGTCAAGCTCGGGACCTTAAACAAGCGCTTTATGGAAGGCAACCCATACTTTTATTTCTTTCTTTTGAGTTATTTTCTTTTCTTAGTTAGTCTCTTTTTCATGTTTCTAATCTTGCATGCGGATTTTACGAGCTTTGATTGTTTTCGCTTGATTATCCTAACCCTTTACTCGATTATCATGGATCGCGGATTGAGTAATAATTTGTTTTGAAGAACTCGAGGTAATATCTCTGCGCTCTTCTCTTTTTGAGTTGAATATCCTATGATCCTTTTGCATGCTTGACTTTTCTTTTGGTGGGGAAACCCCTAGTATGTGCTTGTTGGGTATATCTTGTTGTTGGAGCCGTGTGGGCTCGGGTCCACCACTTGCTTGCTAGTTGTTTATGTTTGTTTGTTTTTTTATTGGTTCTCTACCCTTTTCTTGTGACACCTTCCCACAATGAGGACATTGTGGCATTTTAAGTGTGTGGGGGGGGGGTGAGTTATATTTGTTCAAGGGTGGATCACCTAGCTCTTCGTTTTTGTTTTCTTAGTTTTTGCCAGATCACCTAGCTCTTTGTTTTTGTTTTCTTAGTTTTTGTCTAAAATTTGAAAATTTTCGTGTGAAAAAAGAGAAAAAAGGGAGTGAAAGCTTTAAAAGTTTTCTTTCAGTTTCGTTTTCGCTTTGTTTATTGGATCTTGTTGTCGAAATTGAGAAGCCATTCTTAATCTTCTTTAAAAGTAACCGGTTTGAGCATTTTCGACCCTGTCTCGGGTACAAGTCATGATTTACCTTCTTAGACTCCCTTTATTGAGTGTCTAGTGAGATCCCCGATTCCTTTTACGTTCCGATTGAAACCGGGAGATTCTAGGGGTTTGTGTCCGAGCTTGTTTGTTCTTTTTCCTGTTTAGCAAAAGCAAAAGCAAAGTTCAAAATGAAAGAAAAAGAAAGAAAAAGCTACAATAATCGGATTAAGTGGGGCGTGTCACTGAATGACATCAACCACCATACACTTAGCCAACCTACACGAGCCCGGTATTAGTGGTACGACACGGATACCCCTTAACCCTATTCCTATATCGCTTTGCGACGGAGAGGCGAATGGAAAAGACTGTGTTGGGAGGGTAAACCCCATATTTGGGTCGTCCAATTCCCGAAAGTAAGGTTAATACCGACCTTTAAAAAAAAAAAAAAAGAGAAAAAGGAAAAGCAATTTCGTTGGTTAAACCAACCAAAAAGAAAAAGAAAATTTGTGCTTCTAAAAGTGTGGGGCCTCTCCATGCATCACCTACAACCCTCACCAAGCCAAGGGCGCCCAAATGCGAGGAAGGCCAACGCTTCTCTTTTCTTGTTCGTTTCGTTGTTTTTGAGCTCGGGCATGAGTCTTTGGAGTCTTTTTGATTCGGTTATAACCCACTAGCATTTTCGCACATGGGGTTTTGCTTGGCATGAGGTGTAGGGGGTCGAAAATCTTTAAGACTGACTTTTGCTTGGGATCGGTGTTTGTGAGATGCTCCTAACGGTTCCTTTTGGAGGCTTAATAACGTTTTCTTAATTAAGGTTGCAAGATCCTTTGAATCGAAGCTTTTGTTTCTCTTTCGTTTTGTTTTCTTCGGTTTTGTTTTCACTTTCCCTCTCTCCTTTTTCTTGGGCTTTTGTGGGTACAGCCGCTACAAACCCTCACGAGTCCATCTCTTCCACCCGGGCTGCCGGGGGGTTCAAAGGGCTTGGTGCATACGCTAAATGCACTCGTTTCCTCCCACGACAGAGGAGTTAGTGTTTAGTTTTCTTATTTGTTTTTGTCTTGGTTTGCTCGCGACGAGCAAAAGTTTAAGTGTTGGGGGAGGGGGGTGTTTAGACCCAATTTTGTCTCTAAATACCACCTTAATTCGTAGGCTTTTGACTCATTTTCTGTTTATTTTCATGGTTTTTAGTATGTTTTTGGTTATTTTGAAGGTTTTAAAGTTTTACACAAAAACGAGGTAAAAGGGCCATTTTAGAACATTTTTGGTGATTTCCCGAGCCGAGCCGAACCGAGAGTCTAGGCGGAGTGATACGCCGCAAGTGCACGGGTAAAATTGTAACACGAATCAAGGTCGTTCCTACATGGACTTTTCCTTTCAACGCACTGAACTAGCCTCCTAGTTGATTGCTAAGTCGATCGGGTTTTTGTTTGAAACAATCTAATTCTATTTCTATTCACTACTAAAGACTAACAAACAAATATGCACACAATTTACTTGGATTTATTAATATGATAAAAACGTTTAGGGGATAAAACCTAAGTCACTCTATGAATCAAACAAGTGGATTGAACATGTATGTCTCTAATTTGGTACATTTTAGGGTCGATAATCGCATAAATTACTTCGCAATGAGATTTTGCCACCAGAGCGAATTGCTAAGACAAATTAATCACCTACTTTCGTGGTTATTTTGATTTAATCAAGGTTAAATATCTAATTATCCAATGACCCCTAATTATAAAGTCTTCTATGTCTAGTTCACTTCATAACTAGTTTAATCCTAAGGGTTCCGATTATCGAATTTCTCCGTTCGGTACTTCACTCAACAATCTAATTCCATATTCTTGATGGCCAGTCAAAAATGATGACATACATAATCAAAGGTTAAATAAAATGCATTCAAACTAGATTAACAATCTTGTTCAATCCAACGAAACTCAATCCATAAGAAAAACTAATAAGGGTTTATCCCCTAAACTTAAGAAAACTACTCACTACTCATGTTTGATTCAATAAACATATGAAATTCTATACTAAAATACAGGGAAATCTAAAGGAGGAATAAACCGAGTGTTGAATCAATCCTTGCTTGATTGGTGATCGGTGGGGACTTTTGCTCCTCCACTTCAATGGATTCTTGCAAGATAATCTTCAAACTCCAATGCACTCTCCCTCTTCACAATCGATGAATGTGGATGGAAATAAGGACTAAAGGATGGATGAATATGATGATGAAGATGATGATGGATGCCAGTCAAAACAGCCGGGTGGTAATTATATAGCATTAAAATGAAGCCGAAACGCCATTTCCGCATCAATCAGGATCAACACAGGTCGATACAGGTCAACACGGACCGTGTCGAAGTCAACACGGGTCATGTTGCCTAGACACGGACCGTGTTGCTCACTGGAACTGGATTCTGGACTTTCTGGAGGTTGAAACGACTGGTGTTGAGTCCTTTTACACCCGTGTTGGTGCTAGACGGCATCCAATGCCTTCTTGGGCCAATATTTGGGCCTTGTGATGGATCTCTCTCTTGATTTGTGATCTACTTGGACTCCTTTGACTTGGTTTTGAGCTTGATTTCTTCACTTTAACATCAATTTCCTACACAACTATACCAAACTCCAACCAAGCATAAAATAGAGAGTTCGAGTATAAAAATTAATACATTCATATCAATAATCACTCAAATTAACTCTAAATAACCCTAGATCACATATATATAAAATACACTTATCAAATCCCCCCATGCTTACACCTTGCTTGTCCCTAAGCAAGGCTAAACTCACTAATAAAATAGAAAACAAAGAAAATAACAAAAATAACAAATAAACGGGACAAAATGACTCAAGTCACAAAGAAAAAGTTTCAAAGTAAAATTGAAAAATTTATTTACAAATCTCCTCAGGAAAGCATCGATAAGACTTTTAATTAATTTAACTTAATCAAGCATAGCTCGAGTATGAATGAAAGTTTATATACGAGAGAAAATGAAAACATAAAAAGAATTACAAGAACCATACCTATCAAGATCAAACTAATCACCCTCCTAATCACAAATGAAACAAGCAAGCACACAATAACGGATGACATTAGGTAATTGAGAGCAACCTCATTTTAGGGAATGTGGAAACACTCCTCTCATGTGTTTGAAAAATAATATTCAATGAAGGTGCACTCAATACTCAATCACAAAGCAACATTCTACCATAAGCTTGCAAATAATCTCAATTCTCTACCGCTAAAATGCAATGCACAATGATAATCAAGAGGACTTTCAAAAGGGTTGTAATGGGGCTAAGGTTAAGGGTAAGGAGTTGAAATAAATTTGGGAAAGTGGAGCTAAGAGCCAATACTTGGAGCATAAACCTCACCAAATTATTCAAATAAGAACACTCACACCTTATATACATATCAATGCATCCCATAATCATGTGGAAATTGCCTCAACTCAAAGAAAAATAGACTATCAAACTACTAAACACTTTTTTCCTTTTTTCTGATTTTTTTTCATTTTTTCAATTTTTGCTTTTTTTTCATTTTTTTTTTCAATTTCAATTCAAACTCAAATATATATATACTAAATAGGCAATTCCAACGCAACCCATATCAAGCTACAATAGGGAGCAATCTCAAAATATTTCAACTTCACAACATCCCCAACAAGACCAAACCACAAATACACCAAAATCAACCCAACTTTTACACTCTAACACTCCAAGCAATGGCTTAAGGATAGGAAATTATATATACGGCCATGGCTAAAAATGTAGGTAATCAAAAGAAAGAGTGACACAAGACTAAAAGATGGTTAAAAGCGGATAATTCACATGAAAAGGGTGGCTATTTGGCTTTGTAGCTAAAATATGTACAAGAATGCCTCTATCATATTATCAAAGCACAAGCAAAAATGCAGTTTCAAAGAGATACAAAGCAAGTTCTAGAGAATGAAAACTAAGGATGAGTCATACATGGAAATGAGACTAATAAAAATGATTAGTCATTTAAGGCCTTTGTGGTCTCACGGGTAAAAAACTCTCAAATAAACCTAGCTCAAGTAGATGTATATGTGCTAAACTCATTCCAAAAGATCTCAAAAGGGCAATCAATCTTCACTATCAAAGTACTATTCTAAACTTTCTATTTTTTCACAACTCTTTTCAAAACTTTAATTCACAAAAGGGCTATGCAAGACTAAATCAAATCAAAAGAAAACTTATCTAGGTTTAATTCATCACCGGAGAATTTTATTCACTAATCCTATCTTAATATAATTTTTTCCTTTTCTTCTTTTTCAATTTTTTTTAAATTTTTGAAATTTTTTTGGTTTTTTTTTTGGTTTTTGTTTTAAAAAAACTAAAAATCAAAAGTCAAATGAAAAACTAGAAAATCAGAAACTAAAAACTATGAAAAAGAAAGAAAATAAAATCTTATATGATACTAACTAATGCAATTCTATGTGAATGCAAAATATTTACAAATGATAGCTAAAAATTAGAAAAAAAAAACTAAACTAAACTAAAGAAAAACTAAAGAAACAAAAGAAAAACTAAATTAAACTAAAGAAAAATAAAATCATATTCACAAATTTCAAAGTATCCCCCCATGCTTGGACAAAGCATTGTCCTCAATGCATGAAACAAGAAGAAACGAGCACAAAAGGGGAAAAACAGGACAATCACTGTGGTAGTGGTGGAGGAGGTGGGTAAGGATATTGGTGAGGGTAGTTCAACTGCCAATCGCGCATCGCTTGCATCATCTCGAGCATGCGTGCTTGTTCGGCAGCTTGGGCGGCGATTGCTTAGTCAAGAAGGTCTAGCCTCTCAAAAAGACGAGTTTGGTTTTGTAAAAGTTGGTCCGAAGTGGTTCGAAAATAACCAAACTCATTTTCGCAATAGGTTCTAAGGGAGGCATGGTCCGCACGCAAAGAATTAAAACTATCCTGGAAATCAAAAGCGGCGGCGGGACCATCTTCATCATCCCCGCCACCCCCGTGATGAGGAGGCGAAGGAACTTGGTCGGGAATAGGGTTAGGTTGTGGAATGGGTGCGTTAGGAAGGAAAAGAATATTCGGGCGCTCTTGTATAGTAAGGTTCGGATGAGGAAGCCTCATCAACTCATTGTTAGGGTACACCCACCAAACTTCTTCCCCTCTTAACTTGCACATTTTCATGTCTCTAATAGCCCTACCATCTAAGGTCATTGGGCCCTCTACCCTATCCCGCTCGTGACGAGCCGGATCGCAACCAAAGTGCCTAGCCAAAACCGTGAGCAACCCACCAATAACGATATCACCTTTTGTGTGAGATGTGATGCGGGCTAAATGTGTGGCAAAAAGAGCGGCGGGGTTAACCTCGGGTCGTGCGTACTACATACCCCATACCGTGTAAAATTCAGCTAGAGCCGCAACATTCATACTATCCCCCCGACCAAATAACCCACAAGCAAGGACGCGCTGCGTGTAACGGAACACGGGGTTCCGTATGTGCATGCACTTAGACCTACTCGGGTGGTAGTCATTCCTAGTTGTGGTGAACTGCCAAAATTCATTGGCGTTCCATTCAGCTAAAGGGGGCACATCTCGTGTGGCGACACCTTGGACAATTGGTAAACGAAAGATCTGAGCAAATTGGGCGAGAGTCAAATGATATTCCTCTTCATCTATCCTAAAGGTAATCCTACCCTCTTGTGTTCTAAGATTCACATCAAAGGTGCTAAGCACCTCTAGGGTAAGGTTCCGATAGGTCGGCTCTCTCATCCTCACAAAATCTAACATCCCTTTTCCATTCAAAAGCCATTCTACATCATCTAGCATGCCAGTGGTTTGTAAAAATGGCTCATTCATGTAACGAGTAGGGATTATATTGCGCTTAGATAAAGCAAGGTAATCAAATTGAACACCTTCTAAATTAAAAGGATTATTACCTCGCGTTTGCCTAGAAGATGAGCCCGCTTTGCCTTTGCCTTTGTCACCATTGTCCCCCTTTCGCCGCTTTGAAGCTTGTTCCTCACCACGCGAAGTCCTAACCATCTTGTACACTTGAAGAGGAGAAAGGAGCTTGAATATGGGTGAAAATGGAGGTTTTTGGTAATGGAGGTGAAAAATGGAATGAAAGGAATGAGGATGAAATTGGTGGGATATGAAAGAGGAAAGAAAAATATGAAGAATGGAAGAAAAATGGAGTGATTTGGGTGAGATTTGAAGGAATTAGAGCAAAAAGAGTGAAGAGGAGTTGGATGGTTATGGAGGTTGAGTGTTCTTTGAGGGAGTATGGTGGAAGAAAGAGAATGAGTGAGTGAGGGTGGAAGGAAGAAGTTAGGTTACACGGGTATGAGGGGGCCAAAACGGACGAAATTAAAAAAAATGAAAAGAAAGGCCTTCAAAACGGGTGAAAACCCGTGTTACCTGAGGACGGGGTCCAAACGGATCGTGTTAAGCTAACACGGTCCGTGTTGACCCGTGTTCACAAAATTTAACTCTCTGGAACGCAATACGGGTCGTGCTAGGGTCAGCAAGATCCGTGTTGGCCTTGTTCTTCGCCTATTGAACCCGGGATCGAATCCTCACAACAGCTCCTCCCTTTTTTTTTATCTTTCCTTTCTTTTTCACTCACACTCTCATGCTTTTTCATTTTTTTTTCTTCTTCTTTCTCTATTATTATCTTTTTTTTCACTCACTCTCAATCTCTTTTTTTTCTTTTCAAACTCTATTTTTTTTCCTCTCCTCTTTTTTTTTTCCTTTTCAAATTTTCAGATTTATTTATTTTATATATTTCCCTAAAACTAATACCTCAAAAAGAAAAATAAAATAAATAAAATAAAAACCCTAGAAAATCCTAGAAAAATCAAAATAAATCAAAGAAAAATCCTAAAAATTCTAGAAAAATTAAAATAAATCAAAGAAAAATCAAAATAAAAAGAAGACAAATGAGGAAAAATTCTAGAAAATCCTAAAAATGAAAACAATACCGAAAAAGCTTGGGTTGCCTCCCAAGAAGCGCTTGTTTAATGTCCTAAGCTAGACAAGGTACCTCTTAACCCGGTGAATAATCCATAACTCCATAGCCAATGACTTTAGGAGTTCCATCTTGTAAAGTACCTCTAATCATCTTGAAATTGACCCTACAGCTTGGGTCAAACTCATCACCTCCTTCAGAAATGGAGGGATCTCCATCATCAAACCTGAAAATCTCATTGAAAGCACCCTTGTCAAAAGTATAAGGCATGTTCTTGATGATGTTAGATGGGGGCAAAACTTCTTTTATCCCCACCTTTGCATCGCCAAGTTCATTGCCTTTATCAATAAATAAACCACAAGGATTTTCAACAAAATTGTCACGAGATTTCTCAAGGTTTTCACCTTCAACACCACACACACAATCATTATGAGTCTCACAAACCAAACCATCAACATGCTCATCCTTTTCACATAGCACATCAACACCAAAACAAGGGGAAACTTCCCGTGGCAAGACATCACGGAATAAGTCAAATTCTAGTTCATGTTCCCCTATCCTAAACTTCATCTTCCCATATTGTACATCAATGACACAACCTACGGTAGCAAGAAAAGGTCTCCCCAAAATGATTTGGGTACGGGAATCCTCGGGCATATCAAGGATGACAAAATCAATCGGCACATAACAATCACCCACCTTAAGGGGGAAAGTTCTCCAAAATACCCCTAGGGTACTTGATGGAACGATCCGCCATTTGCAACGACATGGTAGTTGGTCTCAACTCTCCTAGGTTCAACCGTTCATACAAAGAATAGGGCATTAAGCTTACACTAGAGCCCACATCACACAAAGTGCGGTCAACGGTTAAACTACCTAGGCCACATGGGATATTAAAGCTTCCCGGGTCCTTAAGCTTAGGAGTAAGCTTGTTAAGAACCACGGAACTACACTCTTCAGTCAAAGAAACTTCCTCAATTTCATCAATTTTCCTCTTTTTAGAGAGGATTTCTTTCAAAAACTTAGCATACAAAGGCATTTGAGATAAAGCATCTAAAAACGGCACATTCACATTCAATTGCTTTATTGCATCTAATTTAGCCTTAGCATATCTTTGAGGAAAAGGTCACGGTGGTTTGTAAACTCTAGAGGGAGATGAAGGTCGGGTTTCGGTGTTCTCTTTTGAAGGCTCACTCTCAAGGTGTTTCTCTCTCTCACTCTCATCAACTTTCTCACTAGGCTTCTCAACCTTTTTCTCAACCTCAACCCCCCCATGCTTTGCATTTGGCAAGCTAGGTCCCTCATATTGTGTCCCACTCCTTAAAATAATGGCATTGCATTGGGCATTATGGTTGGGAATGGGCTGTCCGGGAAGTGATCCCGGAGGAGGGGTGGAGGTACTAGCTTGAATAGCAATTTGGTTCTCAAGCATTCGATTGTGGGCGCTCATAAGGTCAACTTTCGTAGCTAAGGCCTTAATCACCTCATCTTGTCTCTGTTGATGCTCGAGTTGCCGTTGTTGGTGTTGTTGTTGAGACAACATTAAAGCTTGTATCATGGCCTCTAGGTCAGGCTTTTGTGGAGCTTGTGGAGGAGGTGCTTGGGTTTGTCTTTGCCCTTAGGGTGGACCCATTTGGTTATTGTTCCGGTAAGAAAAGTTCGGGTGGAACCTAGGACCGGGGTTGTAAGTATTGGAAAAAGGGTCAAAGTTTGGCCTATTGGAAGGGTTACCAACATAGTTAACCACTTCGGTCGATTCATTACTAGCCAACCCACTAGGACAATTCAAGGTCTCATGCTCATATGATTGACACGACGCACATGGTTGGGGAGGGGGAGCATTCACATTCAGCATATCCCATCTTCTTAGTCATGGCATCCAATTTAGCATTCAACATAGAAATTGCATCAACATCATACTTACCTCCCGTCCTCTTGGAACGGGGCTTTGACCACTGGTAGCTATTGATCGCCATTTCCTCAATCAAAGTTTGAAGTTCCGCCACTGTTTTGGACATGATGTTGCCTCCCGCCGCCGCCAAGATATTGGCCCTCAAGTTGTCATCCACCTCGTTGTAGAAAGCTTGTATCGGGACCCATGGTTCGAAACCATGGTGGGGGCATTGACGTAAGAGGTCCTTGAACCTCTCCCATGCTTCATAGAGGGACTCATCCGGCTCTTGGACAAATGTTGAAATTTGATTCCGGAGGCTTGTCAACTTGCTAGGAGGAAAGTACTTCATCAAGAATACGCTAGCAAGTTGGTCAAAAGTGGTGATAGCGGAGCTTGATGGAAGAGAGTCCAACCACTCCCACGCCTTCCCTTCAAGTGAGAAGGGAAACAATCGCAGCTTGATTGCATCGGGCGTTGCACCATTTGCCTTAAATGTCTCATATGCTTGGTTGAAGAGGCGAAGGTGCCGGTTGGGATCTTCATTGGGAAGGCCATGGAATGGGTTGGCCTTCACCAAATTGATGAGTGAACTCCTCAGCTCGAAATCATTAGAGTCCACATTTGGAGGATTTATGGCGGAGGGTTGATTTGTGACGTTGGGCATCACATAAGAGCCAAGCGTGACTCTAGGCTCGCCACCACCACCGCCACCAGACATGGCGTTCTTTCGCTTAGAGTTTATTAATATGATACAAACGTTCAGGGGATAAAACCTAAGTCACTCTATGAATCAAACAAGTGGATTGAACATGTATGTCACTAATTTGGTGCATTTTAGGGTCGATAATCGCATAAATTACTTCGCAATTAGATTTTGCCACTAGAGCGAATTGCCAAGACAAACCAATCACCTACTTTCGTGGTTATTTTGATTTAATCAAGGTTAAATATATAATTATCCAATGACCCCTAATTATTAAGTCTTCTATGTCTAGTTCACTTCATAACTAGTTTAATCCTAAGGGTTCCGATTATCGAATTTCTCCGTTCGGTACTTCACTCAACAATCTAATTCCATATTCTTGATGGCCAGTCAAAAATAATGACATACATAATCAAAGGTTAAATAAAATGCATTCAAACTGGATTAACAATCTTGTTCAATCCAACAAAACTCAATCCATAAGAGAAACTAATAAGGGTTTATCCCCTAAACTTATGAAAACTACTCACTACTCATGTTTGATTCACTAAACATATGAAATTCTATACTAAAATGCATGGAAATATAAAGAAGGAGGAATAAACCGAGTGTTGAATCAATCCTTGCTTGATTGGTGATCGGTGGGGACTTTTGCTCCTCCACTTCAATGGATTCTTGCAAGATAATCTTCAAACTCCAATGCACTCTCCCTCTTCACAATGGATGAATGTGGATGGAAATAAGGACTAAAGGATGGATGAATATGATGATGAAGATGATGATGGATGCTAGTCAAAACAGCCTGGTAGCAATTATATAGCATTAATATGAAGCCGAAACGCCGTTTCCGCATTAATCAGGATCAACACGGGTCGATATAGGTCAACACGGACCGTGTCGAAGTCAACACGGGCCGTGTTGCCTGGACACGGACCGTGTTGCTCACTGGAATTGGATTCTGGACTTTATGGAGGCTGAAACGACTGGTGTTGAGTCCTTTTACACCCGTGTTGGTGCTAGACGGCATCCAATGCCTTCTTGGGCCAATATTTGGGCCTTTGGATGGATCTCTCTCTTGATTTGTGATCTACTTGGACTCCTTTGACTTGGTTTTGAGCTTGATTTCTTCACTTTAACATCAATTTCCTACACAACTATACCAAACTCCAACCAAGCATAAAATAGAGAATTCGAGTATAAAAATTAATACATTCATATCAATAATCACTCAAATTAACTCTAAATAACCCTAGATCACATATATATAAAATACACTTATCACGGAGTTCACCCGGGACACCTTTCCCAACCTTTGGTGCCAATTAGTGAGGTAACACCCGCCACGATCCTCGTAACAGGCGTTACATGCATCGGAAAGAAGGAAGGAATAAGAGGAAGGAAGTCAAAGGTAGCCCCCGCCACGCTCCTGGTGCAACCCGCGACCACAGACTAGCCGAACAAGACTGTACCTACGGTCTTGGGAGACCGCACCCACGGTGGGTGCAAGGCATGTGCAGAAGGTGAAGTGACCGAACAAGACCGTACCCACGGTCTCGGGACACCGTGCCTACGGTGTTGCGAAGAGAAGCGAAATCTGCAGTTCGCTAAGCAAGACCGTAGCCACGGTCCCATAGACCGTACCCACGGTCTCCCTATGTCCTGCGGGTGTTTTCGGCTTGAAGTGCTGGGTTTTACCAACCAAATTTCACTTGTATTTATATACCTCTTTGACGATTTCTTGGGGGCATCTAGGGATAGACTTAGACAATTTCCAGCTTTGTAATTAGGGGTTTTGGAGAGAGATTAGTGAGAGATTAATCTAGGGTTTTGGAGATTTGTGTTTGTTATTGAAGATTTGGGTAGTCAAACAATTGAGAGATTGTTGGATCATCTTTTTATTGCTTTTCTTTGTTCATCTACAATATTTTGATAAGTATTCTCTTCCTTTAACTCTTCCATTAATTACTTTGCTAATTACTTTCATTGCTCTTTAATTGCTTACTTGTTATTTCAATTGTTTTGCTTATTCTTGATTGTTGAATGTTAGAAATCATGTTTAGGTTTGGTTTGGATGTTGTTAGCATTGTTTTTATCATGATTAGTAGCTAGAAACCCTATGGGTTCGGGGGTAATTAAGGGTGTGAATGGGTGATTAGGTTTGGGTTAGCAATATTAGTGAGTAATTAGTTGAGAAATCAATTTCCCACTCTTTTCCTTCCCTGAAGTGGGATGTATTTGGGTTCGAAAGTCCCCAAACACATCCAACACTTGTGTTGGAAGGTTAGAATTGGGATAGTTAGTGCTCTACTCACGGAAGTAAATAGAGGCTAACTAGGGAATTCCGTTTTTTCAACCCTCCGGGTCCTTGGTGGACTATGGGGAAGTTAATCCGGACTATCCTCGAAAGAGGAAGCCCGGTGGGTATTTTCTAACGGGATTGCCACTTGATTTTCGTTCTTCTTGCTCTCTTGTTGCAAAACCCATTTCCTTATTCCCGTTTGTATCCCGAAATTCCTCTGAAGCCCATTTCCTTTCCTTAACCGACCTTAGTTTTGTTTCTCACTTTGTGACCCTTTCAAACCAAAATACCTTCCTTACCTTAGCAATCTCGACCCGACTATTGACGTAGTTTCTTTGACCAAGGTCGCTAGCTCCCTGAGAGAGAACGACAAAATTGAGGTCCACAAAATCACTATTACACAAAATGGCGCCGTTGCCGGGGAGCCAGCGCCCCTAGTTTTAGTTTCTTGGTTTTTGGTTAATTGAGTTTGCTTTCACGCTAGAAATCAGTTTGTGTCAATCGAAATGAAATTGATGCTTCTTCATTTCTTGTAGGAGTTTTTGCGTTCTAATGGGTGAAGCTCAAGCTGGTTCACCTCGTACCCTTCTATCATATGTCGTTCCATCATTGGGTACGAGAGGCTGTCCTATCACATTACCACCATCACCACCTGATGGTGTGTTCGAGTTTAAACCGTACTTACTTAAAGTGTTCGAAAGAAACCCGTTTCATGGGGACGATGCTACTGGAAGTCCCATTGCTCATATTGATAAATTCGAAGACCGAATTAGCTTTAAGGACATTCCAAGGATATCATCAGAATATTTGAAGTTGAAATTCTTTCCTCTCACTCTTGCGGGCAAAGCGAAGATATAGCTACAAACATGTCCACCTGGTTTTTATTCTTCATGGGAGGCACTCAAAGGAGATTTTCTTCACCGTTTCTTTACGGCGGAGGAGATACACCGACTTCGAGCAGAAATTTTAAGTTTCAAGCAAGGGCCGGGAGAGAGTCTTTCTGACGCTTGGGGGAGATTTAAGAGTCTTCAACGACAGTGTCCTCATCATAATTTACCGGATTGGATGTTGCTTCAACCCTTCTTTCATGGGCTCCGTGGTCCTCTTAGAGAATCTATTGATAATGCGTCCGGAGGGATGTTCCTACAGAAGACTGCGGAGGAAGTCAATATTTTTCTTCATGAGCCATCTCAGAATGTGCCTAGTTGGGGAGGCAGCCAAAATTCAGGAAATGGGGATGATTCTTTGGAACACAACCCCACTATCAAGCTTCTAATGGCTACCGTCCTTGATTTGCAAAAGAAGATGGTGAATGATGAAGTTTCCAACCAGTTGAACTTAGCCCGAGGTATGCAAACCTTTGCATCCACACCTATTCCCATTGTGCATATTTGTAAGTTGTGTTTTGGTCCACATCTCGAGCATCAATGTGTGGAGTATCGTCAAGTAGAAAATGTGAATGTCGGTTATTCCAACCAACTTTATTCCCATTCTTATGAAGGTGATGATCCTGGTTACACTACATTTGCCAATCCTATATTTGATCTTATTTCTCAATTTTATGACCATCATGCACATTTTCAAGAAGAGTTTTCACATTAACCCACCCCACAACCCCAATTTTCTCAACCATCCCAAGATTCTATGATTGAAAAGTTGTTGCAACAAATTGTGGCTAATCAAGAAAGTGAGGGAGCTCGCCTTAGAGACCTTGAAATCCAAATGACCCAAGTTGCTCAACAAGTATACTTTTCTCAACCCATTCAACCTCAACCCATCCAAGGGGAGCAAGTTGAAGCCATTACCCTAAGGAGTGGAAGAAAAATTGAAGAACCTATGGTAGTGGAGGAGAGTGTGGAGGAGGAGAGACCTTTGGGAGAGAATGAGGGAGTTGTGGTGGATAGCAACGAAGAGGAGGACTTAGAAGTTGAGCAGGCTAGGATTGAAGAAAAGGAGGATGATGTTGTGGTTAATGAGGCCGAGGATGAAGAAAAAGAGAAGTTGGAAGAGATCGAGGGTAGATGTAACGCCCCGACTTGTAATCAGGGAATTACCAAAATTTTAACTTAATTAACCTTGTATTAGCGGAAGCGTAAAAGTCAAGAAGGTTACCGCCGCTCTTCCGAAAGTGGAAAAGCAAGGCTTTTCATAAGAAGATAAAAACATAAAATAAAATATTTATAAAACGATTATACTTAAAAAAAAATACGAGGAAATATTCATTTAGAAGAGAAAGTGGAAAATGATAACAACTAGTTTATTGTCTTGGTGAGCCAACTATTAAAACTAAAAACCAAACGAACTGAGAGACTAGTAACTAAGTGGCGGCCTAGTCTGTTACTTGTTGTCCTTACCACGTATCTGTCCAAAACTCCCGCTGTCACCTAAAAACAAAACGTTGAAAACATGGAGAAAAATGAGTCAAAACTCAATATATTCGACACTGTAATGTAAAACATTTTATTTAAAACAAATAATTTTGATTGGGGCCCACTGTAAATTCATTTTGAAATGAGGGAGGAGAGAATATAGTCAAACAGTTGCCGGTTAATTATCTGAATGTGGAATCCTACATTGCATACATTAAACATTGAGAAGCCAGTCCCCTGCAGAGGTACTGTTTCCCTCATACGCATACTGGAGCCGATCATCAACTCGATTGTAAACTGGTACCAATATAACATTGCAAACATTGAGCGGATCCTCATATATTAGCCATGAAAACAACTTTGAAAAATAATAAAACAATAATTATTCCACTTTGATATTAGTAGCTTATGTTTTTACATAAAAACAACTTTGAAGGTTATAGTCATCGAAATATACCTGTCACTTCCCAACTTTTGGATACGGAGGACGAGTCAAAAAATAGGTTTGAAAATTACTCCGACTCTATATATGTGAAAATTGCAAGTAATATAATTAGTATATATGTGTATATATTAAGAGAGTAGTAAATAAAATAAGATAGTATTTAATAGTAATGGAAGAGGAATTTACGTACTAATGAACGTTGTGGAAATTAGTTGATTGGGCTAATCAATAAAATGGCTCAAATGGGCCCTTTGTGTACTTCCCCTTTTTTCTTCTTCTGCGTGGAAGTAAACAGAGAGGGGGAAACTAAGGGTTTGTGTGTGTGCGGATGAGAGGTATGGTGGTGCTTTGGTCAAACGGCGGTCAAGGGGTGTTTGCGGTGGCCGGAGGTGTCGGTCGACGGAAGGAAGATGGCTGAAGGTGGTGGCAGTCGCGGTGGCTGACCCGAATTAAGTGGGTTTGGGACAATTTGGTTGGTTTTTGGGACTTATTTTCCGGCGATTTTAGGGTGTTTTCCGGGTCTAAACGACAATTCCAGTAAGTTTATAGCTCTAATTGGTGAATATAAATGGCCGGTGTGAAGTTTGGGTTTGATTTTTGGGTGATGGTATTTGGTTGGAATTTGAGATGGATGGGTGGGATTTGAATGTAGCTTTTGGTAGTTGTTGGTGGTCTAGGCGACGGTTTGCTGGGTGGCTATGGTGATGGACGGTGGTCGGAGGTGGTCGGGACGGTGCTCAGTGGTGGTAGGACACGATGGTGGTGACGGTGGTGGGTTGTGGCGACAAAGGAGGAAACGAGAAGAAGAAGATGGTAGTGATGGAGGAAGATGAAGAAGGAGATGCTTATGGAGTTTTTGTTATGGAGATGTTAGTATGAGAGGAAGATGGTGATGGTTAAAACCCATTCTACATGAACATTTATAGAAGTTGAGTTTGATTATTTTATGGGTGTAATCTGCATTATTTTCACATGGTTGTCAAGCTTTCTAGAAAGCCATGTGGGGCTTGAGGAAGAAGAAGAAGGAAGAGAAGAAGAATGGTGGGAAGAGGTGGCAAGAGATTAAACAAATATCCACCACTTTAATTAAGTCAAAAGTACATAAGAAAATATTATTTGGTAAAAGTATGAAAAATGTGCATAATTGATTAATTTATATATAAAAGCTAAAATTTATAAATTCTATAATTTTATAAATTATTCTTATTAAAGTTAATATAATTAATTGGAAGCAAAGAAAGTTTGGCTAATTTAATCAAATCATGTATCATCATTGAGATAAAAACTTTTAAATTAAAAGCACTTAATAATCTGTTGAATTTTGTTGGATTTAGAAATATGTAGAAATTTTTAATTTTAAAACTAATGCTTTTCGGAAAATAATTTTAATAGCTTTGGTCAACAACTTGAATAGGTTTTATAAACTAAATACAACTTATTTATCAAATAATTATAATTAAGGAATGATTAAATTTTGGGGTGTTACACCCCACCCCCCTTAAAATAAGTTTCGTCCTCGAAACTAAAGTTTTGTAAATCAGTATGGGAAGTGACAGTGTCAATGCAACAATTAAACAATTTTACAAGAACCGAGAAGGGGACATGTATTGATACATTGCCATTGGGAAATATTACTTTGGCCCATTGCATTGATACATTGGCATTTGGACGTTGGTTAAGAACAAATAAATCGTGCTTTTATTCATAAAATGCAAAAGATGATATGAATTGTTCAATGAATGCAATATCTAACACAGTAAATCAAATGAGCATACAACTTATTAAGTGCAAATTAAACCCTTACCAAAATGGGAGACTTGCTCTTGTATCAATTTCTAGACTGTTTACCCCCTTTTAGCCGAAGTGCGTGGTGGTGGGAGGGGTTCAACCTTTCCTTTGCTCACTGCTTTTGCTTGTTGGGGACAGTTGGACACTCTATGCTCGGGGCTACCACACCAAAAGCACAAGTTGCTTCCCAATCTACACTCACTAGTAGTATGGCTGCTACGACCGCATTTCTTACATGGTTCTTTGGGTAGACTTGGGTTTTCTCCAATGGGGTTAGGGATCATCTTTTTAGAAGGACTAGAGTTCCCCTTAGCATCCATCTTCCTCTTATTTTCTCCATGATTCTTACTACTAAGCTCATTCCTTACTCTCTCCACATCAGCAGCTCTATCATAAAGATCCTGATAAGTACTAATGTATTGCCCTGACAATTGTTGACGTATATAATCTGCAAGTCCTCCTTCAAACCTATGTTTCTTCAATTTCTCATTAGCTATATACTCAGGTGCAAATCGGGACAACTCCATAAATTTTTCAGCATACTCCAAAACGGACATATCATCCCCTTGTTTTAATTCCATAAACTCATTTTCTTTTTGCCGTTGGATTGCTATAGGATAGAATTGTTATCTCAATGACTCAATAAATTTTCCCCAATTAAATCCAGGCTCATATTGTCTCTCCTTAATAGTATTCCACCAAATGTCGGCTTGACCTTCAAGATAAAATGCCCCAATACTAACTTTTCTATTTTTAGGAACTTGGACAACCTCAAATATCTTCTCCATTAGTCTTATCCAATCTTCCAATTTGATAAGATCAACTTTACCATCATAAGTTTTTGGGTTTTGTTTGGCTACTCTCTCAATAAGTTTACTACCGTTACCATCATTTTCAGTTTGGTTTCCCACTTTTTTTAGCAACTCGACCACTAATTGCCCCAAAACATTAGGCTCTAATCCAAATGGGTTGACATTTTGAGTTGGTGGGGTGGTTGCTGACCTTTCATGTGAGTCAGGTGGGATTTGGTCATTTGGTTGTTAGTAGTAAACAATATGGTTGTAACCATTGGCTTCACTTCCTTGCTCCGACATTCTGAAAATTAAAAAGGACTCAATCAGGTCTGTTGTGTTGGGATACTAAAACTCACTCATTTTATGCTCCTAATAAAATGCATAACCTTCACGAATGATGCTTGATGGATGTTTAAAAATCAAACTAATGCAATGTTTTTTAAATGGCCCCAATAGAAAATCGACCTTCATGGATTCAATGAAAATAAATTATCACGATACGAACAACACAAACTAACTAGACAGGTAGCCACAGATAACATACAATTAAAAATTATAGGTTACATAACCTTTTTTTTTTAGAAAAGAAATTCGATACTCACTCATCAATAGACGTGGGTAAGTAAACATCAAGCAATTACTCATAGTTGGAGCATAAATAAATAAAATAATAATTTGATAAACTTTATTTGTATGTAAACAATCAAATGACCACATATATAATTATAATAAATTGAATAGTCAAAACGAAGAGTAACTTAAATATAAAAGTTTTATAAACTTAAGCACAAATTTTATTAGACCGTAAGTAATAATTTTAACATGTGAAGTGATCCCGTTTACTTTTCGTCACCCCCTTTTTACTAATGTCGCCCACTTTTTCATAATAATTTTCAATATCGCGCTTGACCCTTCACTCTCTAACTTCTCTCTAGTTTCTCTCTCTTATAATAATGATAATAATAATAATAATATTAACAAAAAAATTAATAATAATAACAATATTTACAATTTATTTTTTTAAAAAAATTGTAATTATTTTTATTATTGTTAATATTAATATTAATATTATTATTATTATTATTATCATTATTAATATTAAATTGCAATGTTATTATTAATAAATTAACGGTTTTTGAAATTCAACCTAAATTGCAATGTTATTATTAAATTTAGGTTGAATTTCAAAAATTGTTAATTTATTAATAATAACATTGTAATTTAATATTAATAATGATAATATTAATAATAATAAAAAATATTAATAATATTATTTACAAAAAAATGTTTTTTAAAAAAATCCGAAAATTTACGCCAGACGAACGCGTCAAAGCCCGCACGTTTCGTGCCGCAACCGTATTTTCGGATATCTTTTTTAAAAAAATGTAAATAATAATAATAATAATAATAATATTTACAATTTTTTTTAAAAAAATCCGAAAATAAGGTTGCGGCACGAAACGTGCCACGGCACCGCGGTGGTGCCGCACTTAGATCTCAGCGCGGCCGTGGTGTTGCCGCGATCTAAGTGCGGCACCGCCGCGGTGCCGCGGCACGTGCCGCAATCGTATTTTCGGATTTTTTTTAAAAAAAATTTGTAAATATTATTATTATTATTATTATTATTATTATTATTATTATTATTAGAGAGAGAAATTAGAGAGGAGAGAGGAGTGAAAAAGGATAGGGGTAAAATAGTCATTTGGGAGACGACATTAGTAAAAAGGGGGGCGACGTTAAGCAATGCCCGTTAATATATTAGACTGTTGAAATTACAAGTGTAATTACAACCAAAACAAATTAGTTACTATAATTCATGCCCAACAAATTAATTACTATAATCCATCCCCAAAGAATTGTTGATTAAGGATATATGGCGTTAAATGTAAGATTGCACTAAAAGGGTCCCCATGTGGTGAGAAAGAGGAGGGTTCGGAGAGACTCCTCCTGTTGAAACCGAAGCTTGTGGGAAAGAGAGGCCTTAGCGCTGTCAGAGAACCACCTGCTCGGTTGGGCTCGAGTGTTGGCCAATTTGTATCCTATCAATGCCGCTTTCTTCGATCCCATGCTTGTCGTCGCTGCTGCTTGGTACTGAAACCTCAAGCTCATTTCCTTCTATTCTTTCTTGTGTATGTTCGATCACCTTTGGTGTACGTGTAATCTAAACGACCACGCTTTAATTTTAGATAAATCTTCTGGTAATGATTTGGTTGGGTGTCTTCTCAACAAATAATATGATATTTTGTGTTATGACTACCTAAAATATGTAGATGGGTTTGTGTAGGTGAATTTGAATGGAGCTGGGTACGTATATCTGCTAATTAATTGATATTTGATGCTAAAATGGGATTTGCTGCCTGTTATATTACATTGGCCAAGTTTTTACTGTTTTATTAAATACTTTTCTTGGAAGAAATGATTTGGCTGATCAAGTGGGCCAGCTATGACGTGGAGTTTACGCATTTGGAGGATGGTGATATCTGATAAGAATGAATGGGGGCTTCGACCTGGACCGACGCACAAAACAGATATTGTTTGTGAAGTGGATAAGCATCAACCTTTCTAGATGATCCACAACCAAGACAACTGTTGCTCCCTTCTTCCCAAGTTAATTGATGACCTACCAGCTAGTTATAAATATGGAAATAATAAATGTAACCTAAACAACGTCATTATAATTTCAATTTGGTAAAACTATAAAATAATATAAAATTCAAAATTGATAAAATTAATTATAAATATGGAAATAATAAATGTAAAATTAGTAAAAAATATATCAAAATATAAAATAACAAATAAATAAATAGAAATAAAGTAAATAATTGAGAATTTTGATCAAATTTTATTTTTTAAAAACTTTAGCTTCAATTTCATCTTGAAAGGGTACTCACACCTACTGGGTCTGTGGGCTCGGCCAGCTGGACCCGGACACAAACTCATAGAATTGCTCATAGTCAAATCCTACACGAACTCGTCGAGTCTAAAATACCATACTCAAAACCCGGCCCATACGTCCTTAGCACGGGTGCTACATTCTTATATATTTATATCAATTTTACCAAACTTTCAATTAATTTCTACTTGTGCACCTGTATAATATTGAGAATTATGTTTAATCCAATTGCTTCAATACAATAAAGACAACTACACATCACCATGATCTATTAATTACTATGTTCACTATACGAGCAAAGTCGAAGATAATATTACCAACATCGAGTATTCTAAGAAAAAGGAAACCAAAACAAATTCATATTTGTGCAAATTTTAAACATTTATTTCTTATATTATACGCTTTTATATATTGATGGGTCTATAGGTTGAGTTTGTACATTCAAGCCTATACACGAACCCAGACCTATCAATTTTTTGGGGATCCAAACCCATCCAAGACTCATTGGGTACAAAAATAATCGACTTAGAGCCGCTATTTTAAAAAAGAAGGTTTCTCTACACGATTAAAACTGCTGTCTGCCACACCTCTATATATGGAATCCTTATCACAAATGAATAAACGTGGAAAGGATAGACATGAGAAAAATTAGTCACGTTTACTACATGTGAGAAGGAGCACTCTGTCAGTGTCATCCCTAATTTTCGTAGTAAATAAAGATGAAGGGATGTCATGGTCAAGAGGGCCAAAGTGCCAAACTCACAGCCCCATATATATATATATATATATATATATATATATATATATATATATATATATATATATATATATATATATATATATATTATATATATATATTTATATATATATAGGAAAATTGGGTTATAATAATCTCATATGTTGTAAATTGGATGACAATAATCTCTATTTTTCGTTTATATTTTGGTGTTCCAAAAAAAAAATTGGATTGTGGTGGGACATCATCTAGAATATAACCCCAATATCATAGATTTTGTGTTGCATTTGATTCAAAACTTTGTATAACACTTTACTATGATTTTTACTGAATTTACGGCGTTTCTCCCAAATTTTTTTCAATTTTGTTACTATTTTTTACGATTTTTTCACTTTTATTTCTTTTAAAAAATCATAATAATTACTCGGAGTCTCAAAAAAATAATTTAAAAAATGTTTTAGAAACTACAATTCATTACCTTTCTAGTTAGTGACAGAAACGAAAAAAATAAAAACAATATGGAGTAGGAATGAAAAAATTAAAAAGAATGTGGAGGTGGATTTAGTACCACTACAATACAATTTTTTTTTTTGACTACCAAAATACAAACTGAATGTAGAGATTATCGTTATCCAATTTGTAAAGTATGATATTATAATACAATTTTCCTATATATATATATATATATGTATGGGCTTTTGGCTGGGGAAAATCCGTACTGAGGGCCTTGTGATCGAGAATAATCCAAAGTGACTTTTTGGCTGGTGGCAGTCTATACTTATTCATTATTTTCTCGTAGCATCACAGATTGAAATTCCGACACCAGAATGCTGATGTGGCAACCGGAGCACGTGCCATTTTAATTAAAAGCATGTCCCGTCATTTTTTTAATTATATTTTATCGTTTATTTTGAAGTAATGGGAAGTGTATTAGGTGGAATAAATAATCTAATTTTCCTTAAAATCCGAAAAACACTAGCTGACTCCGGTTCAACGATAAAATAGAATTAAAAAAATTGACGTAGCATGCTTCTAATTAAAAGGGCACGTGCTCTGGTTGCTACATCAACATTCCAGTGCTGGAATTTCAATTTGGGATGCTACGAGAAAATAATGAATAAGTATAGACTGCCACTAGCCAAAAAGTCACTTTGGATTATTTTCGATCAGAAGGACCTTAGTACAGATTTTTCCCAGCCAAAAACCATATATATATATATATATATATATATATATATATATATAATAGATATAGATATATATATGTATGTATGTCTGTGTGTCATAGATTTGAAGTTGTTTGGATAATAATGTTACTAAAATTATACCAAGAAACCTTGGATTTAACTCCCTTTATGACTTCATTGTTTTGGTTTCTTTCATTGTTTTCTCTTGTCATTTCATGTATCATGTGATGTACTTTCATTACTAAAGTAGAAAGGGGAGTTGCCCTTACCCCTTATTAGTGTTGTGTTGTGATGGAGATTTTTTTATTTTTTTAATTTTTTCTTTTTCACCTTTTTTCTTTTTTGTTTTTTTTGCTGCTATGGCTGTGTGTATGTTTTGTTGTGATGATTTTTTGTTTTTCCTTTTTCTTTTTTTTTCCTTTTTTTTGTTTTTTATTTTTCCTGTTTTCCTTTTTCTTTTTTGAGTTTACTTTTAATTATAATTTTGCTAATTTTTTTAGTAAGTACCACCTCCGTTTTTATTTATCTGTCGTCTAGGAAATTGTGTTAAAAACTTTGACCATTAATATCTTAATTTGTATAATGATTCATCATACAAAATTGATATTGTCAGATTCATTATAAAAAATGCTATTAAAAAAGTATAATATTATATTTTTTATACAAATTTTATATTAGAAATTATTGATTAAAGTTTGACACTGAAAACTGAAAATGAGAAATAAAAAGAACGAAGGGAGTAATTATTTTTTATAAAAAAATAAATGAGGTAAAAACCTTTTTCATTCATTTAAAAGTTATTTTTTAGTCAGGTTAGGTTCATGTTAGGTTAGGAGAGGAAAAGAATTGAAAGGAAAGAATAGAATAGAATAAAAAAGGATATGATTAGTTTGAATTAAGTTAATTGTCGGGTGAAAATATTTTATTAACTTTTACAAGCTTATTATTTATATAATGGGAAAAGTATTGTAATTTACTAATTTCATTATACTTCCTCCGTCATTTTTTATTTATTCACTTAACTAACTTTTTTTTATCCTTATTATTTATCACATTTACGTTTTCAATCATTAATGGTATTTTGTCATTTAATTTATTTCTACTTAATGTTTTTTACATTGATTTCTTCATTTTTTTTTTCAAAATGATAGATAAAAAATATTGAGAAAGTTATTGATAAATATAATTTCAAAAATACAAAATAAATGCCCCGTCCATTGGACGAGCAATTTAGCTAGTTCTATACTAAAAGAGAGAGTTGTCTCCCGTTTTTGTTGAGTTGTGTTGTGTTTTGCAAATTAGCTTGCTTGGCTGCTTGCATTCACACTTAAGAATCAGTAGGAGTTATTAGATTGCGTGTCCCTTTTTGCTGTTGACACCTGTAAATGATGGGCTAGGGTTAAAGATTAATATATTTCTAACTATTTAAATAGGGCAATGCTATACGCCGCCCCCCTTTTTACTAATGTCGCCCCCCCAAAAGACGTTTTTGCCCTTACTATATTTCAACCCACTTTCTCTCTAACTCACATCCTCTCACATTCTCTCTCTAAAATTTTGATTTGTTATTGAAATTTAACCTAAAATGTCGATAGAAGGTGGTAATTCAAGTGAAGAACAAGAGGTTAGTTTGTAAATTTAAAATTTAAAAAAAATTTTCCGAATAAACGCGGCGGGTAAAGCCGCGGCGCAAGCCGCCGCCAAGATTCGCGACGTGTGCCGCCACCGATCTCATGGCAGCGAATGCAATTTTCCGGAAAATTTTTGTTTTTTATTTTTTTTTAAAAATTTTTTTTATAAAATGTTAATATTATTGTTTATGAAAAAAATATTATATATTTATTTATGTTAATATTATTAAGGTAATCAATGTCGTTAATTATAATTGTATTATCAATGTCGTTAACAATAATAATAATATTAATAACAAGTATTATCAATAATAATATTAATAAAAATAATAATAACAATATTAATAAACATAACAATAACAATATTAATAAATATAACAATAATAATAATTAATATTAATAAAATTAATATTTTAAAAAAAAAAATTCCGGGACGGCTGCCGCGCGAAACGCACGGCAAGCCGCCGCCGGCGCCGTGCCTAGATCCCGGCATGCCAGCCGTCCCGGAATTTTTTTTTCTTTTTTTTAAATATTAATTTTATTAATATTAATATTGTTATTAATATTATTATGGTTATGTTTATTAATATTATTATTGTTATTAATAATAACATTTTTATTGTTATTAATATTGTTTATTTCTTCATTTTTCAAAACTAAAAAACATAAAACCACAAATTTAAAACACAAATTCATAACTGAAATTCGTCGATTCAATCCCGATATGAGGGTGGTTTGTAGTGGTAGTTGGTTGAGAGCGTTTTCTAGAGAGATAAAGTAGAGAGAGAGTGAAGAGTGAAGTTTTGAGGTTCAAGGGCGTGGGTTGGAAATATTATGTGAAAGGTGGGCGACAATAGTAAAAAGGGGGGCGACGAAAAGCAAGCGGGTTTAAATATGGTTTTTATGATAAAGAAAGAATTCATGCGTTGAAACTGGGTTCTACCAAAGCAAGAGAGGGTTAGTGGAATGTTGTTTATTTAGGTCGGGCTTAGTGGAACTGAACTTTTATTTCTTTTCAAATTTATTTTGTCCCAAATTAAATAGTTCTACAATGTTAATACTCTGTAATAAAAATGTGAAGTTCCTTTTTGTGTTTGTGGACTTTTGCTTGCTTGTGTTCACACATAGATTTACTATTTCGCCCTTAGCTATAATAATTAATTAGCAGTTTGTCTTTAGTTTGTGTTCACACACGAATTTATTATTTACCATCGACTACAATAATTGGGCAATACAGGTTTACGGTATATTTTGTAAAGGTAAACACTGGTCAAGTGTATTTTGATTTCGTGTAAATTTCAGTCTAAAACACAGGTCTTGGGTGTATTTCAAATTTGGGTAAATACGGGTCAGATACTCTTGGATAGTAAATTTTTTTTAAGGTAAATATGAGTCATGTGTAGTTTGGTTTCAAGTAAATTCCACTCTAAAAAATGACTCAGGTGTATGTTGGTTTCAAATTCAGGTATGTATGAGATAAGTGATTTAATGTCACTTGCAAAAGAATTGTCAAACAGATGTTTGGCAATTGTAGAACAAATATTTCATTGTTTCAAGTCATCGTAAATTTATATTATGTTTACTTTTACTCTATAATTACCAACATAGGCAAACTTGGGATGTATTTGTGAATATTTTGTTTCTTAATGAACCAAAAGCCACAAGATTATAAAGTACTTCTTTCGACCAAAATAATTTGTCCCTTTTATTTTTTTATGGACTTCGAGACAAGATTTTGACTATTAATTTTCACGTTTTATCTTAACAAAATTTGTAATATTATGTTTGAGTAAAAATATTTTCCATTACCAATATGATAATAATAATCATGTACAATAATTCAATATATAATTTGAAAAATTAATGGTCAAAATTTAAAAAATTTGACCAATTTATTTAGGACGGAGAGACTATGAGAAATAGCGTCCATTGGACGGACCTTCTCACTAGTACTCCTTAAAATTCTCATGACAGTGTTTTTTAATATTTCATTATTTTCTTTTTATCATGTAATTGACTATATCTAATATATTAAATTTATTTAAACTTATGGAATTCAAGCAATTACTCTCACTAGGTTGGTGTAGTTATTGTATTTATATATCTAAATAAGTATTACATATAATAATTTGATAAAAACTTGTAACTAATTGTGTATTAGAACTTTGAAATAAAATATTTTTTATTAGTCTACAAATAAGTAGATCACTCTAATTATCAGTCTACAAAGTTATTGCGGTAAAATTCTTATCCTTGAAATAATTCTTTTCTAATGAAGGTGCATGTAGATTAATAATCCATGATGTCTTAAAACAATCACAAATCCAGGACTAGGGATGCCAATATACTAATACACTCAAATAATAAATATACAATCTACAATTTTACTCTAAGTATATATTCAAATTTTTATTATTTTTTTGAGTAATGGTGGCCATGGTCAGCCCAAACAAAGAAGAAATTTGTCACTATCTTGAAGCTAGATAACATTTTTACAGAGATTTTTTATGGCAAAAAATTTAGGACATAGCAGAATCTATTTGGCCTCCCTTAAATTTAAAGGTTGGCTTCATCCCTAATACTATCTCCCTCCCTAAATAATTATCAATTAGATTAAATTTTGACTGTTGATTACTCACAAATTGCAATGAGTTACAATATGAAATTATCGTCATTAGAAAGATATTTTACTTAAAATTACAATGATATTAATTTTATATTGTAATTCATTATAATTTGTGAGTAATCAACGGTCAAAGTTTTGTCTAATGGACAATTATTTAGGGATGGAGGTAATAGTAGTGTAATTATGGTAATTATGATTGTATATGTAAGAGATAGTAGTGTAATTGAGCAACAGCGCGCAATAGAATTCAATACTGGTGGTCTTTAGAGGATAAAAAACTGAATTTATACATGTGCCAAAAAGTTAAGCTTTATTTACACATAGAGCGCCAAAGTTGCGGTATGCATGGGATAGCAAAATAAGGAAAAGACACTGAAGCATGAAAAAAAAAAGGAACCCAAAAATAATACAGGCTGGGGAAAAAAGAAATGAACCCGGCAAAGACGTATATATGTATACATAGCATAGCATAGTATGTACAATTATAGTATATAGATAAGGTGTTAATTAGGAGCCCAGCAGCTTAAAAACATAGCTGTCTGAAAGGAGTCGTCAGAGGCCTGGGCGGCGCAGCCCTTGAGTAGGTTAGCAGAAAAGGGGCGGTTCAGCCAAGCAGTGGGCGGCTCAGCCACAGAAGCTCCGGTGTCTTTGGGGTTGGGAGTTGGCGGTGTTTTGGTGGTTGAGGATGGCGGCGCCTGCTCCCATGAACCAGGCGCTCGGTGCATTAACAACCTTCCCACGTATGGTCTGAAGCTCATGTATTCTATGGCAACTTGCTTTCACTTGCTACTAGCTTCCCCAAAATGTGGCCGACACATATAAGTATCATAATGCATGCGAATGTGTGCGAATATAAATACCGTTTAATGGCAACCGTACGCAAGACTAGATTAGCATTATCGCTGCAATTAATAAAAGCAATAACTAGTGCTCCCAAAAATTTGGGTTCGGGTAAATTTGGGTCGCACAAATTCGGACCCGGTTTTAATAAAAGCAATAACAAGACTAGATAAGAAATTTATGTCCGGACCCGGTTTTATTTCGGGTCGAATTGGGTCGGACAATTCGGACGAAGTGAAAATCCGGTTCGAACAATAGAAAAAAGTGAAATTTTATATCTGAATATTCAGTTAATTTGGTCAATATCAAAATTCGGAAGATAAATCTATGTCCAAACCCGGTTATTTCCGGGTCGGACAATTCGGGTAATTCGGGTCGGATGAAATTTTGTCAGCGCTAGCAATAACTCACTTTTGTTAGACAATTAATCTATGAGCATGTGCAATGATTGGAATTCATTTCAATGACTCCACTAATGTTTCATTTCTTGGCAATAATAAATTTTGTAAGTTCCACAAATTTGAAACGCATTTTGAACTGTAAATCATTCTGGAATGAAATCCACGTCTTCTATCTTTCTTTACTTTTTATTGGTAGAAAATTAATTTTTTTCTTTTTTATTTTACTTCAATATATATATATATATATATATATATATATATTATGTGTGATAAATTAGGATAATGACAAATATTTATTTAAAGTTCCAAATCATAATTCCATCTATTGTAGTGAACAAAAAAATGAGCTCCCAAAATTTTAAAAATAAGATGATGCACTAGAATGGGCCCCCACCGAAGATCCAAAACAATGGAATGTCAGTGTACATGCTCATATCCGCATGTTGCACACGCAAGGGAACATAATATGAAATTACTACCGTTAGAAAAATATTATTATATTAAATATTACAATTAAATTCATATTGTAAATCATCATAATTTGAGAGTAATCAACGGTCAAACCTTAGTCAAATTTATACTTATTTAGAAACGGAGGTAGTATTTTATAGGAAAATTAAGGGTAAACATGAATTAACATTTTTACCCTTAATATTAATACATATGACATTTAAAACTCAACCTTTTCTCTACTTTATTTCTTCAAAAACTCAATCCCTCCTCATTCTAAAAATGAAAACCCAATTATAAAATATTTTATAAAATATCAAGGGTAAAAAATCAATTATAATGGAAGAGATATCTTATAATACAGTAGAAAAATGAAAAAGAATTAATATCAAGGGTAAAAAGATCAATTCATATTTATCTTTTTAATGTTCGCTGGAAAATCCAACAAAAAACAAATATAAAATATCTTAAAAGTTTTATATATACGAACACTTAATGTCAAGTAAGGTAAAAATTATTTTACAAATGTCGGTTGTGTAAAAATTATTATCACAAAAGTCGATCAGGTAGGGTAAATGTAATTTTTAGGGCCTGTAAATTTCAGTAGTAAGTGTATGTATAGTAAATGTTGCCTTTTGGTAAGTTTTAGTAAATTTTGGTAACTTTTCGTAAGTTTATGTATGTTTAGATATATTTTTGGAAATACGAATTGAAAAAATTATAGGTTAGAATTTTCAAATTTATAATTTTCAAATTTGTGAAAACACCAAATTATAAAATTAAAAATTAAAAAATAAAACATTAAAATATTTAAAAATAAAAAAATAAAAAAATTTAAAACTTTAAAAAGAAAAAAATTAAATTTAAAAATTTAAAAATAAAAATTTTAAATTTTAAATAAATTATTATTATATTTCAAAAATTTAAAAAAATAAAAATCAAAAAATAAAATTATTAAATATTCAAAAATTCAAAAAATTAAAATAAAAAAATGTAAAAAAAATAAATAATAAAAAATAATAAATAATAAAAATAATAAAAAAGAAAAAAGTAAAAAAAATAATAAAATTTTTAACTTTAATATTTTAAAATTATACAAATTAAAATTAAAATTTTTAATTTTAAAAATAAAAAATTACAAATTAAAAATATAAAATATACTATTTAAAATTAAAAATAAATAAAAAATCGAAAAAAAATAAAAAATAAAAAATTTGTAAATTTTGGTAAATTTCTATAAGTTTCGGTATTTATCTATCTTACGACATACTACCCACCAAATTTACAGGGACTCATATTTTTAGGATGGGGAGAGAAGGCTTTAATGTTTTTCAAGGTCAAAGTTTAATCAATAATTTCTCATATAAGATCTCTATTTAAAAAATATATATTTTATACTTTTCTAATAATATTTTTTATTACGATTCAAACGACCTTAATTTTATATGATGAATCGTTAGATAAATTAAAATATTACAATTTTTTATACAATTCTAAGTGACACATAGAAATGGAAGGTGTACTCCATTTGTATTTATTATAATACAGATATCTATTTAAAAATACTCTCTCGATCTCTTTCCAAAATTATTTTTCACTTAAGAAACAATTCACAGAACCAAAAAAAAAACTTCCACATTTTACATTAATTTGCATTCTTGGAAATGTGAATAAATGGCGAATAAAAAACAAAAATGGTGAATTAAAAACAAAAATTGAAGGAAAAGATGTACTCCCTCCGTTTTTTTTTATCTGTCACTTTAACTAACTTTTCTCATTTCTAATTACCTGTCTTTCTATAATCCCAATAGCCTATTAATTACTGATTTTACTATTTTACCCTTGATAATTATTGTGGTAGAATGAAGCTATTGAAAAGTAATAAAGTTATTCTAGTAATTATGCTCATGACTACCCCATAAATGTTAGGTACATTGGTATTAATAAATTAACTCCAAATGACAGATAATTTAAAAAACAGAGGGAGTATTTAATAAGGTTGATTTGATAACTTATTAATTAATGTGTTATTAGAATTGTAAGGTGTAACACCCCTAGGTTAATAATCACCAGATTAAGCTAATTGACTACTTAACCTAATGATCAGCAGCGGATAATCACCTGAGAGCACTACCGCCGTCCATGAATATGGACTAGGCTAAGACTCCAACGCACCACACCAAAAGACTTCACCAACCACATATTTAGACCACCATGGCAAGACATCGCAATGATCAAGATAGAAGACTCTTAAATTATACAATCCAAAGAGGTAAGAAACTTAACATACAAACCATTCTTAAAAACAGACCCACCACACGAGCAAAGGCAACAACAAGCCCATAATTTCATCACAAACCCTAACCCTTTTACTACAAGACTTCCAAAAAAAACTCCATGATCACCTGATTTCCACCTAGGTTGCCTTTGGGTTCCGCCCGTCGGAGACTTTTCCTTTCCCTTTTCCTTGCGGCCATAAAAAGTGACAAACAACTTAAAAGTGAGATTTACTCAGTACGAATACTACCGGAAATAAATAAGTAAGAAGAAAGTAAGACTTAAACTTTATTACTCCTAAGTGCGCGGCTCCATTTAATAATCTATACGAGTAAAGCTTGGAAGAAGTGAACATAGTAAGACATACTTACGGGGACTCCAACATTTGGTACTTTCTGACCCCGTAAAACAAATACCTTATCTTAAAAGGGTAACCATCCACAAGGTGGTTAGAAGTATAGACAAAATAAACTTTCAACAGAAAAACTTGCAAAGCTAGAAAACACAACCACAACCTGCTAAAGAGTGTGTAACCATACGAAGCTACATTTGTACAGGGTTAAAACAACTACGTGGTAAAAAGTTCAATAAGAGAAAGATAACATGGGAAGGTAAAACTTAAACATGGGTGCCCCTACTTGCGATCATCGGCTTAGCCTCCGTATGCGCATACCCGGACTGATCGGGAGGTCCGGATGGTGGATATCTATCCTACTGGCCGGATTTCATGGGGTGCATCTAAGGCACAAACATAATTTTCATGAGGTGCTCAAGGCACGTGAACATGGTGTGTACTAAGACACTATCTCCTTGGTGTGCTTCTACGCACATAAATCATGGGCGGGGCTTTAATAAACTTAAAAGAACTTTTTGAAAGACTTTAACCGTAAGGATAGCCTTCAAGTCTAACTTAACACTAAGCATTGAAAGAATCTTTCCTTATGTAAAATTAACTTTTGTAAAAGCTCCTTAGAAAGTAGGTCCTTGCCTTTCCGTAATTAAACTTGGTGTTTACAACATAATAAGAAATTTTCTCAAATTTATAAAATCAACACTTGGTCTTAAAGCATGAAAACCCACTGTTAATAAGAATTCTACTCTTAAAAGGAGCATCAATCACATATACTTAATAAGCAAAAGCCTTGGTATGTAAGTCTATATGTGAGAACCATTTTAGCGCAGCTTCAAGGTAATACAAGAGTAACTAATTTAAATACATGTTCGACATACAAGCTAAGTAGTACACGTACCTGAAAACGATAACCCACCAAACGAGCAAGGACTTGAACAGTGCACAGGCAACGATCACTTTAGCGAAAGCTTAGAAAAAGGAAGGAATTTAGAGTTAGACTTTCTCATCTAGCTAGGACAAAGGTGAGAAATTCTTAAAGAACAACTCCGGTTCGTAAAACTAAAAGAATTTTCCTACATTTACAAAAAGAAGGTAACTGTTGCTATAGATATCGGATTGCCTCATAAGAGTACTTTTCGGAAAGTTTAGGACGCGCCCCACAACTTTACAGCTAACCTCGGAGGCTAAAGACATGATTATAAGGTCCAAAACACTTAATCAAGCAATCTACCCGGAATCTGTACAAGCCGATTATTGTTTTTCGGAAAGCGATATCTTGAGTTATACTACTCGGTTTTGGGCCTATAAGCTGTTACGGAAAGCTCAAGACTCATACTCTAACTTTTCTTTTACCACCAATTGATTTAAGCTTGGGAAAAGGCCTAATTTTAACCCAATATAGGGGCAGCCACTAAATTCTCTATGCTGGAAAAATTCCCAAATTTCTGTCCTTCAATCAAACACTTATAACCTGCTAATCCAACGTCATATGGACGCATACCATACCATTCCGAAAAGCTTAAAAAGTCCCCTAAACCTTTCATGTTCAGACCCGACGCTAGATCAGACTTTAACTAGACGAAAAATAGTCATTTTCATTCTGCCGTCACTGAATTTCCAGATTAGCGCGGTTTTACGGTTTTGGTCATAACTTCTAAAATACACAACGAAAAGTCGATCCGCAAAAGCCGGGTGTTAACTAACACTTTAATCTACCTAATTAAGCCCTAATATTGCCCAAAATCCTTTCCTTTGCTTTCTGGAGAAATGAAAATCAACCAGATTATACCCCATGGTCAAATACTCACATGCATGCTTAAGTCTTTGAGATTTAGCCAATAATTTTTCATGAAACATCATAATACTATTATACACACAGAAACTCAGCCTTGAGAAGTCAAGAGATCACTAAATACAACTATTTCAAGTTCATGCATCCTCCTAACAACATCTACATTCACAATCTAGCATCAATTTCCACATGCATCACCACAATACTCTTTTTCGTCCCAATTTATACATAATCTATAAACATGCATCTTGAATCAACTAACTTTTCTACACTATCACAGAGAATTAAGCCCCTAAGATTACATGCATGCTCATTTTTCACAAGAACACTACTTAAAACAACCAAGACAACAAGGATTTATAAAAAACTCACCCACTCCCTTTCTTCAAACTTGAGAACCTTCCCTCTTTCCTTGGTGAACTCAAGAACACCACTCTAAATTATGAAAATAACATCATTTATAAAGAAAACTCAGATTAGACCTTAGATGTAACTAGAAAATGGAAAGAGAGAACCAAGAGGAAGATGATTACACTTGACAATGGGAAAGGAGAGAGAAGATGATGATGACGGTGGTGCCAGTGGCCGGCGGCGGCGACAACTGGCCGGAGCAACTCGCCGGCGGCAGCAGGCGGCAGGGAGGGCTGGAGAGGGAGAGAGGGGGAGCTTGGATGATATTTGAGTTTGAAAATTCTAAGATGATACTCCCTCCTATATATATACAACTCACCAAATAAAATAAATCCAATTCCCTCCTCCTCTCTTTCTCTCGGCTTACCCAAGGTCTCTAAGGCCCAAATTTTTTTAATCAATTTACTCTCCCATATCTTATACATATAATCCCCAATTCAATTATCCAAACATAATACCCATAAAATTATCCAAAATATAATACTCATAAAATTATCCATGGTGACCAATAGCACTCCTAGCTCTCGTGTTACTTTTCAAAGACACCTCCTAAGGTATCTAGTAGAACCACCTTAAAAATAAAAGGGATTGAGCACGATGAAAGTATATTTAAACTGACTGAGAAGAGAGACGATTAACGGAAAGAGATTCGTAAAAGATCTTAAGAGGGAAAAGAGCGTTGCACTGTTCAAGCCCTGCAAAAACGTACACTGGTTATTTATAAAAATAAAATAAAATAAAATAAAAAAAGAAAAGAAATAAAGAGCACGCGCTTTACTTTGTCTACGCATTATCTTTTAATCTTGATTAACTACGTTAACCACACGTAATAAGAGGGGGGTTTTCTTGGGTTGTTATATCTTACTCCCCTTAAAAGAAGTTTCGTCCTCGAAACTTAAAGATACTATCCTCATATTCTCGATGTTTTACCTTAGAAAAAATGGGGATACTTGTTTCGCATGTCTTCCTCGGTTTCCCAGGTGGCCTGTGAGGTAGAATGGTTAGTCCACAATACTTTTACCAGCGGAATCTCCTTAGAGCGCAATTGTTTGATCCTTCGATCCAAGATTTGCACCGGCACTTCTTCGTAGGACAGACTCTCTGTGAGATGAAACACATCATAATACGCTCCAAGTCCGTCGGTAACTCCAACCTATAAGCTACCGCGTTAACCTTTTCGATGACTGAATAGGGCCCGATGTATCTAGGACTTAGCTTTCTAATAGGCCGCAAGCGCATGGGTGAAATTGTAGCATGAATCAAGGTCGTTTCCACAGGGACTTTTCCTTTCAACGCACTAAACTAGCCTCCTAGTTGATTGCTAAGTCGATCGGGTTTTTGTTTGAAACAATCTAATTCTATTTCTATTCACTACTAAAGGCAAACAATCAACTATTCACACAATTCACAAGATGAAATCAATATGTGTTGGGCCTGAGTTTGGGCCTTGGGGTGGATCTCTCTCTTGATTTGTGGTCTACTTGGACTCCTTTGACTTGGTTTTGAGCTTGATTTCTTCACTTTAACATCAATTTCCTACAAAACTATACCAAACTCCAACCAAGCATAAAATAGAGAATTCGAGTATAAAAATAATACATTCATATAAATAATCACTCAAATTAACTCTAAATAACCCAAGATCACATATATATAAAATACACTTATCAAATCCCCCCATGCTTACACCTTGCTTGTCCCTAAGCAAGGCTAATACTCACAAATAAAATAGAAAACAAAGAAAAGAACGAAAATAGAAAATAAATGGGACAAAATGTCTCAAGTCAAAAAGAAAAAGTTTCAACGTAAAATTGAAAAAAAAATATATTTACAAATCTCCTCAGGAAAGCATCGATAAGACATTCAATTAATCCAACTTAAGCAAGCATAGCCCAAGTATGAATGAAAGTTTACATACAAGAGAAAATGAAACCATAAAAAGAATTACAAAAACCATACCTATCAAGATCAAACTAATCACCCTCCTAATCACAAATGAAACAAGCAAGCACACAATAATGGATGAAACTAGGTAATTGAGAGCAACCTCACTTTAGGGAATGTGGAAACACACCTCTCATGTGTTTGAAAAATAATATTCAATGAAGGTGCACTCAATACTCAATCACAAAGCAACATTCTACCATAAGCGTGCAAATAATCTCAATTCTCTACCGCTAAAATGCAATGCAGAATGATAATCAAGAGGACTTTCAAAAGGGTTGTAATGGGGCTAAGGTTAAGGGTAAGGAGTGGAAATATATTTGGGAAAGTGGAGCTAAAAGCCAAGACTTGGAGCATAAACCCCACCAAATCATTCAAATAAGAACACTCACACCTTATATACATATCAATGCATCCCATAATCATGTGGAAATCTCCTCAAATCAAAGAAAAATAAACTATCAAACTACTAAATACTTTTTTCTTTTTTTTCATTTCTCTGATTTTTTTTTCATTTTTTTTTCATTTTTTTTGTTTTTTCACTTTTTTTTTCAATTTCAATTCAAACTCAAAGATATATACATCAATAAGGCAATTTCAACTCAACCCATATCAAGCTTCAATTGGGAGCAATCTCAAAATATTTCAACTTCACAACATCCCCAACAAGACCAAACCACAAATACACCAAAATAAACCCAACTTTTACACTCTAACACTTCAAGCAATGGCTTAAAGGTAGGAAATGATATATACGACCATGGCTAAAAATGTAGGTAATCAAAAGAAAGAGTGACACAAGGCTAAAAGAGGGTTAAAAGCGGATAATTCACATGTAAAGGGTGGCTATTTGGCTTTGTAGCTAAAATATATAGAAAAGAATGCCTCTATCATATTATCAATGCACAAGCAAAAATACAGTTTCAAAGAGATATATCGCAAGTTCTAGAGAATGAAAACATTGGACGAGTCACACATGGAAAATGAGACTAATAAAAATGATTAGTCATTTTAAGGCTTTGTGGTCTCACGGGTTAAAGCTTTCAAATAAACCTAGCTCAAGTAGATGTATATGTGCTAAACTCATTCCAAAAGATCTCAAAAGGGCAATCAATCTTCACTATCAAAGTACAATTCTAAACTTTCTATTTTTCACAACTCTTTTCAAAACTTTAATTCACAAAAGGGCTATACAAGACTAAATCAAATCAAAAGAAAACTTATCTAGCTTTAATTCATCACCGGAGAATTTTATTCACTAATCCTATCTTAACCTAATTTTTTTCTTTTTCTTCTTTTTCAATTTTTTTAAAATTTTTGAAAATTTCTGGTTTTTTTGGTTTTTTTTTTCAAAAACTAAAATAAAAAATCACATGAAAAACTAGAAAATAAGAAACTGAAAACTAAGAAAGAGAAAGAAAATAAAATCTAATATGATACCAATTAATGCAATTCTATGTGGATGCAAGATATTTACAAATGGGAGCTAAAAACTAGAAAAATCAAAAAGAAAAACTAAACTAAACTAAAGAAAAACTAAACAATCAAAACTAAAACTAAAACTAAACTAAAGAAAAATAAAATCATATACACAAAGATGAAAACCCAAAATTTTCAAATTAATCCCCCATACTTGGACAAAGCATTGTCCTCAATGCATAAAACAAGAAGAAACGAGCACAAAAGGGGAAAAACAGGACAATCACTACGGTGGTGGTGGAGGAGGTGGGTAAGGATATTGTTGAGGGTAGTTCAACTGCCAATCGAGCATGCATGCTTGTTCGGCAGCTTGGGCGGCGATTGCTTAGTCAAGAAGGTCTAGCCTCTCAAAAAGACGAGTTTGGTTTTGTAAAAGTTGGTCCGAAGTGGTTCGAAAATAACCAAACTCATTTTCGCAATAGGTTCTAAGGGAGGCATGGTTCGCACGCAAAGAATTAAAACTATCCTGGAAATCAAAAGCGGCGGCAGGACCTTCTACATCATCCCCGCCACCCTCGTGATGAGGAGGCGAAGGAACTTGGTCGGGAATAGGGTTAGGTTGTGGAATGGGTGCGTTAGGAAGGAAAAGAATATTCGGGCGCTCTTGTATAGTAAGGTTCGGATGAGGAAGCCTCATCAACTCATTGTTAGGGTACACCCACCAAACTTCTTCCCCTCTTAACTTGCACATTTTCATGTCTCTAATAGCCCTACCATCTAAGGTCATTGGGCCCTCTACCCTATCCCGCTCGTGACAAGCCGGATCCCAACCAAAGTGCCTAGCCAAAACCGTGAGCAACCCACCAATAACGATATCACCTTTTGTGTGAGAGGTGATGCAGGAGAAATGTGTGGCAAAAAGAGCGGCGGGGTTAATCTCGGATCGTGCGTAATACATACCCCATACCGTGTAGAATTCAGCTTGAGCCGCAACATTCATACTATCCCCCCGACCAAATAACCCACAAGCTTGGATGCGCTACGTGTAACGGAACACGGGGTTTCGTATGTGCGTGCACTTAGACCTACTCGGGTGGTAGTCAGTCCTAGTTGTTGTAAACTGCCAAAACTCATTGGCGTTCCATTCAGCTAAAGGGGGTACATCTCGTGTGGCAACACCTTGGACAATTGGTAAACGAAAGATCTGAGCAAATTGGGCGAGAGTCAAATGATATTCCTCTTCATCTATCCTAAAGGTAATCCTACCCTCTTGTGTTCTAAGATTCACATCAAAGGTGCTAAGCACCTCTAGGGTAAGGTTCCGATATGTCGGCTCTCTCATCCTCGCAAAATCCAACATCCCTTTTCTATTCAAAAGCCATTCTATATCATCTAGCATGCCAGTGGTTTGCAAAAACGGCTCATGCATGTAACGAGTAGGGAGTATATTGCGCTTAGATAAAGCAAGGTAACGCTCAAATTGAACACCTTCTAAATTAAAAGGGTTATTACCTCGCGTTTGCCTAGAAGATGAGCCCGCTTTGCCTTTGCCTTTGTCACCATTGTCCCCCTTGCGCCGCTTTGAAGCTTGCTCCTCACCACGCGAAGTCCTGACCATCTTTTATACAAATATACAAGCTAAAAAGTTAGTAATATACAAAGAATAACAAAGACAAACTAAGAAAAACTATGAAACTTAAGACCTAAACTAACCAGAAACTTATGTACATATGACTCAAATAAATTTAAATTCTAAGTTAAAGACCTTTGAACTCTTAAACACTACTAATTAAACTAAATCGAGACTAAGTCTAACGCAATTGCGAATGGATTAAAGACTCTTACTAAGCTAAACTAGTTTATACTACTACACACTTAATATATACGACATTCAACAATTCTAAAAAATAACCAAAATTAGAAACTAAACAAAGGTCAACTAAGTGAAGCTAAACCTAAACTAAGTTAAGACCATAATATTCACAAATTAAGCCAAACTCAAACAAGAAAATTAAAACAAACTAAGAACAAAAACAGAAAATTCAACAAAGAAAAATCAAACTAACAAATTACTAAAACAGAAAATCAAAATATACACATGAAAATCCACACTTCAAAAAGCTTGAAACACAACAATGGTGAGCGACAATGGAGATTCAAATATTCTACACAAAAATTAAAACTAAAGACGAAAATATAAAAAGAAAATAAACTAAATAAAACAAAGAAATTAGGAAAACCAAACCTTGTACACTTGAAGAGGAGAAAAGAGCTTGAATGTGGGTGAAAATGGAGGTGTTTGGTAATGGAAGTGAAAAATGGAGTGAAAGGAATGAGGATAAAATTGGTAGGATCTGAAAGAGGAAGGAAAAAGATGAAGAATGGAAGAAAAATGGAGTGATTTGGTGAATAAATGAAGGAAATAGAGGCAAAAGAGTGAAAGAGGGAGATAGAAGGCTATGGAGATTGAGAGGTGCTTGAGGGAGTATGGAGAAGAAGAAGAGTTAGTGATGGAGGGAGTAGAAATAGGGTTACACGGGTGAAATAGGGAAGAAATCGGGCGTGTTATGAAAAAGAAAAGAAAGGGGCGAGAAAACGGGTGAGAAACCCGTGTTACCTGAATTTTCCTCTTTTTAGAGAGGATTTCTTTCAAAAACTTTGCATACAAAGGCATTTGAGATAAAGCATCCAAAAACGGCACATTCACATTCAATTGCTTTAACATATTAAAGAACTTGCCGAATTTTGCATCTAATTTAGCCTTAGCATATCGTTGAGGAAAAGGTAACGGTGGTTTGTAAACCATAGAGGGAGATGAAGGTTGGGTTTCGATGTTCTCTTTTGAAGGCTCACTCTCAAGGTCTTTCTTTCTCTCACTCCCATCAACTTTCTCACTAGGCTTCTTAACCTTTTTCTCAACCTCAACTCCCCTATGCTTATCATTTGGCATGCTAGGTCCCTCATATTGTGTCCAACTCCTCAAAATAATGGCATTGCATTGGGCATTAGGGTTGGGAATGGGCTGTCCGGGAAGTGATCCCGGAGGAGGAGTGGAGGTACTAGCTTGAATAGCAATTTGGTTCTCAAGCATTCGATTGTGGGTGCTCATAAGGTCAACTTTCGTAGCTAAGGCCTTAATCACCTCATCTTGTCTTTGTTGATGCTCGAGTTGCCGTTGTTGGTGTTGTTGTTGAGACAACATTAAAGCTTGTATCATGGCCTCTAGGTTAGGCTTTTGGGGAGCTTGTGGTGGAGGTGCTTGGGTTTGTCTTTGCCCTTAGGGTGGACCCATTTGGTTATTGTTCCGGTAAGAAAAGTTCGGGTGGAACCTAAGACCGGGGTTGTAAGTATTGGAAAAAGGGTCAAAGTTTGGCATATTGGAAGGGTTACCAACATAGTTAACCACTTCGGTCGATTCATTGCTAGCCAACCCACTAGGACAATTCAAGGTCTCATGCTCATATGATTGACACGACACACATGGTTGGGGAGGGGGAGCATTTACATTCAGCATATCCATCTTCTTAGTCATGGCATCCAATTTAGCATTCAACATAGAAATAGCATCAACATCATACTTACCTCCCGTTCTCTTGGAACGGGGCTTTGACCACTGGTAGCTATTGATCACCATTTCCTCAATCAAAGTTTGAAGTTCCGCCACTGTTTTGGACATGATGTTGCCTCCCGCCGCTGCCAAGATGTTGGCCCTCAAGTTGTTATCCACCCCGTTGTAGAAAGCTTGTATCGGGACCCATGGTTCGAAACCATGGTAGGGGCATTGACGTAAGAGGTCCTTGAACCTCTCCCATGCTTCATAGAGAGACTCATCCGGCTCTTGGACAAATGTTGAAATTTGATTTCGGAGGCTCGTCAACTTGCTAGGAGGAAAGTACTTCATCAAGAATCCGCTAGCAAGTTGGTCAAAAGTGGTGATGACGGAGCTTGATGGAAGAGAGTCCAACCACTCCCACGCCTTCCCTTCAAGTGAGAAGGGGAACAATCGCAGCTTGATTGCATCGGGCGTTGCACCATTTGCCTTAAAAGTCTCACATGCTTGGTTGAAGAGGTGAAGGTGCCGGTTGGGATCTTCATTGGGAAGGTCATGGAATGGGTTGGCCTTCACCAAATTGATGAGTGAACTCCTCAGCTTGAAATCAGTAGCGGCCACATTTGGAGGATTTATGGCGGAAGGTTGATTTGTGACATTGGGCATCACATAAGAGCCAAGCGTGACTCTAGGCTCGTCGCCACCACCGCCACCAGACATTGCCTTTTTTCACTTGGAGTTTTCTTCTTGCTTTCTCCGGGTGTGCTCTAACTTTTGCTTCTTCTGCCTGGAGCGAAAGGTTCTTTTGATTTCAGGATCAAACTCAAAGAGTTGAGCTTTTCGCATGCACGTAGAATAAACCTGGCAAGTTAAAAACAAAAACACCAAGGAAAATCAAAACAGAAAATAAATGACTTAGGCAACCTTAGGGTATTCGTTCAATGGCTGGCTAGGGACAAAGTCCCCAGCAACGGCGCCAAAAACTTAATAGGCCGCAAGTGCATGGGTGAAATTGTAGCATGAATCAAGGTCGTTTCCGTAGGGACTTTTCCTTTCAACGCACTGAACTAGCCTCCTAGTTGATTGCTAAGTCGATCGGGTTTTTGTTTAAAACAATCTAATTCTATTTCTATTCACCACTAAAGGCAAACAATCAACTATTCACACAATTCACAAGATGAAATCAATATGAGAAAGACGTTCAGGGGATAAAACCTAAGTCACTCTATGAATCAAACAAGTGGATTAAACATGTATGTCACTAATTTGGTACATTTTAGGGTCGATAATCGCATAATTTATTCCGTAGCGAGCTTTTGGCAATGAAATGGATTACTTAGCAAAATCGATCACCTACTGTCGTGGTTATTTCAATTTTAACTAAGTTAAAGATCAAATTATCCACTGACCCCTAATTATAAGTCTTCTATGTCTAGTTCACTTCATAATTAGTTTAATCCTAACGGTTCCGATTATCGAATTTCTCCGTTCGGTACTTCACTCAACAATCTAATTCCATATTCTTGATGGCCAATCAAAAACAATGACATACATAAACAAAGGTTAAATAAAATGCATTCAAACTAGATAACAACTTGTTCAATCCAACAAAACTCAATCCATAAGAAAAACTAATAAGGGTTTATCCCCTAAACTTATGAAAACTACTCACATGTTCGATTCACTAAACATATGAAATTCTATACTAAAATGCATGGAAATCTAAAGAAAGAGGAATAAACCGAGTTGGATTTCAATCCTTTCTTGAATGTTGATCCGCGGGGACTTTTGCTCCTCCACTTCTCTCCAATTCTTGTGAACCGATCTTCTAACACTCAACCAATCTCTCTATCTTCACAATAGATGAATGTGGATGGAAATATGGATGAAAGGATGGATGAATATGATGATGAGGATGATGATGGATGCCAGTCAATACAGCCGGATAGCAATTATATAACATTAAAATGAAGCCGAAACGCCATTTCCGCATCAAACAAGACCAACACGGGTGATCCCAGGTCAACACGGACCGTGTTGCCTTCAACACGGCCCGTGTTGCCTGGACACGGACCGTGTTGGTCACTGGAACCATTTTCTAGACTTTCTGGAGGTTGAAACGGGTCGTTTGCTCCTAATGGCACCCATGTTGATGCCTGACGCAGCTCTTCGATGTGCTGGGCCTGAGTTTGGGCCTTGGGGTGGATCTCTCTCTTGATTTGTGATCTACTTGGACTCCTTTGACTTGGTTTTGAGCTTGATTTCTTCACTTTAACATCAATTTCCTACAAAACTATACTAAACTCCAACCAAGCATAAAATAGAGAATTCGAGTATAAAAATAATACATTCATATCAATAATCACTCAAATTAACTCTAAATAACCCAAGATCACATATATATAAAATACACTTATCACTTTCCCTTGATGTTGAACCTCCGCACCCCCTTAGAGGGTGAGACTTTGAGGAATACCTTGTCGTCTATCTGAAATTCTAAGGGCCTCCTCCTCTTGTCTGCATAACTTTTCTGTCGGCTTTGAGCCGTTTTGATGTGCTGCTGGATCACCCGTACCTTGTCTGTCATATGCTGTATTAGTTCTGGTCCCACTATTAGGGTTTCGTCTATCTCATTGCAGCACAAGGGAGACCTACACTTTCGCCCGTATAGGGCCTCGAACGGCGCCATTTGGATCGTGGCCTGATAGCTATTGTTATAGGAGAACTCTACCAAGGGTAAGAAGTCCTCCCAACTTCCTTGGAAATCCAGTACACATGCAAGCTCGTAACATATCTTCTACGATCTAGTTCACACGCTCCATTTGGCCGTCCGTCTCCGGGTGATAAGAACTACTGAAATTCAATTTGGTGCCGAACGCTCTTTGCAAGGGTACACATATTCGATTTTGAAATCTCAGGGTTCCATCCTCGTGAACCACGAATCCCGACATCTTTCCCTTTTCTACTCCTGCACGTATGGATTGTAGGTGCTCATCATTTATCTGCTCCCTTTTTATTTCTTCCAAAATGGAAGGCTGCACTTGAAGTTCCGTTAGTCGTGCTTGTACATAGCCCATCGATGCCATTTCTATCTCTGCCTTACGGATTTCTTGTTGAGCTTTGGCTGCGCCTCCCACTACAAGAAATATGGTTATTTGTGGCATTAAATTTTGCCACAAAATATACAAATATTGCCACAATAGGCTTTTGTAGCATTTTTTGGAAATGCCACAAGGATGCCACAAATGCCTCGTTACAAAAGGCTTTTGTTGCAATTTTAAAATTGCCACAAATTATGAGGCTTTTGTGGCATATTTGGAATTGCTACAAATGTTAAAATGCTACAATATCATACAATTTGTAGCAATTTCACTTTGCCACAAAACTAACTTTGCCACAAATGTACATTATTTGTGGCATATATAATTTGCTACAAATAATATTTTAATTTTAAAGGAGCATTTGTGGCAACTTATATTTTCCACAATACGTATCTTTAATTATTGAATAATTGTAATATAATTTACAATATTGCTTGTAATGATGCATAATTGCATATAGGAGATACTTATGATATATATATATATATATATATATATATATATATATTTTGTTAAGGTGAAAGAACTACATTTGAATGATATATAAATATTTATTATATATATAGTAGACAATGTATCCTAAACATGGAAAGAAGACTTTGTTCATAAATTATAATAGAATAAACATAAAAATTGTTCTAGCTTTGTTTCTTGGAGCAATAGGGGTAAGCACATCTATTGTTTCTAAAGTAATTAAGAAAAATAAAAATAATATCATGAATAGCCTAAAGTAACATCTCCATGCTTGGGAGCCTCAACGAACTTTGCATCTGCATCATCTTTGTTTACGTCACATATCGTGCAAGAAGTCCCTGATTGAATATGTTACTGCAAAGAGAAAACAATTTCATTAGAAGTATTCTTAAAAATATACTACAAAAAATCCGGCAACATTTCCCCTAAAATTGGTCATATCCTTGGCAAAGTGCCTTACATATCAAATTCACATAAAAATAATAAACTCAAAGGCCACACACCGGACTACATGACGAGCTACATGCTCAGAGTCCAACCAGATATATATAAATAAAAATAAATCCATACACGGCAAGATAGTCACCATACCTTTAGTAATGTCAATCAAGACTTGAGACTTGACCAACAAAAGGATGAAGATGGGGAGAAGATCCACTTGGTTGTAACTATCCACATTATAAAACTTAATTAGATATAAATATTTTAGCTTTTTTTATTATATCAATATAATCCGTAGAAAACCAACATAAATAATTAGTAGAAAATGTAGTGTAGAATCAAATCAAATCAATAGCTTTGTAAGATAGTATATCAGTTGGTCCTTTTATGGGCTATTTTGCTACCAATTCAACTCTTGCACTCCACCATAACTTCCAGCATGGACCCAAGGTGATCAACAGCAACCAGAACCCTCAAAATCACAAACTACTCAACAGCAAAGTGCCCTAAATAGATGCACAATTAATAACTCAAGTCGCTGACGAAAATCAGCAACATAATTGCAAGAATCTTAAAAGCATTTGCTATTCGTGAATTATGGAACATTTCATTGCATTTGCTATTCGTGAATAGTCGTACTGTTCATTTTGATTTTCAATAAGGTATGAAAAAAAATACTGGTACGAATTGAAATTGCTACTTTCTTGCTTGCTTGTAAAAGATCTTAAAAGCCTCTATACATGTGCATATATGTATGACTTCTCTAAGGTATGATTGCTAGCAAATTACCTTGAAAAAGCTCTTAAAACCCTCTATCTATGTGCAGGTGTTGTGATTGATGACAAGATTCACTATCCAAAGAACTATGACTTCTATGTTTGTGCCCGTGTAGGAATGATTGTAAGCTCTTAAAATCCTCTATTGCTACTGCTTGAACTTGTGGCTAATCTGTTACTGAACACATTTCTGTTGTTGGGTTCTTCTATTTGGCTTTGGTGTGTGTTGTGTATCGAAAATTAGCTCCTACCACTGAAAATATAATTGTTTGCTACTATAGGTTGCTACCTTGATATACTTTAATTATTTTCAGCTGTTGGGTTCTTCTATTTCAAGTACTTCTCCCCTTATTTTTTACAACACTTTTCTTTAATCCATTTTCATGCTCAAACTCATTCATAGTAACATGTCTTTTCAGCTGGGGAACAAACAGGCAGTCGACAAAGAACGCGCTCAACTGTATCTTTACATACTTCTACTTCTTGTTTTCTGCTCTTAATTTTTCATTCCTTTTCCCCTCAATTCTTACTCAATTTTCTCTGATCTTTAGGGAAATAAAGATGAGATGAGTAGGGGCTACTTCGCTGATATGTCTGATCTCAAGAAACATGCGGACAAGGTATTTTATTTTTATTTTATGTTAATGTTCACTTTTCAAGATAAAAAGGGTTAACGTTTACGATTTCAACTTTTAGTTCTGATCAACTTGTTCAAGTTTGATGCTTCTTTTTAAATTCTTTTTATTCACCACACAAAATTGCAAGATGGTCTTTATTAATTGGGGATTGTTGTTTCTTTTTGTGATTTTGGTAGATCGCTTCTGCAAATATGGTTCTTGTACCGGCTGCCGCAACAGTGAAGTTCCTTGCATTGGAAGTTAGTTATTATGATGGGAAAGTTATCAAGCTGCCTTTTGGGTTCAATGAGAATGCAGGTGACCCCAGAAAGTTGCATCTGCCTCAAGATCATATGAAAATGAATGGGTTCTTCTATTTTCTATTGTTGGGTTCTTCTGTTGCTGGTTTGTTCTATTTTCAGTTGCTTGTCATGTTATAGATTCCAATATTTCAGTCTCTAGTATTTTGTCTATCTTTGTCATGACTGATTCTGGTTAATTTATGTAGTCTGGGAGAAAATGGAAAGCAAGGGGAGGACAGGATATAATGAGGTAAGCCTATGACTAAGATTTCACACACTATAAAAGATCAACTGGTGGTCGAATAGTCAGAAACAAGTATAGCACTTGGATCTAATGAACCAGTAAGAATAATCTGCTTTGTAAGAAAGCATGTATTCAGTTATTGCTTCTAACGTTTATTTAAATCTTTTATATTTAGTGATTTGCAAGAAAGCATGTCGGTTCTCTCCATGTCTGACTTTTAATTCTTTTTATTTCTTCTTCTCGCATTAGTATTAGCTTTATATTTGATTTTGAACTTGTGTACAAGTAGGAAGTCCTCTCTAAATCTCCCTCCAGGAAAAATGGGCTTGCCATTTACTGGGGAAACCATAGGCTACTTAAAGCATCATTCAACTACCACAGTAGGTGAATTCATGGAGCAGCATGTCTTAAGGTAAGTTAAATGATCAATATGGTTGTTACATTACTTCTGCATGGAACAAAGACCCTACTCATTTGTTGTTGTTTTTTCTTCAGGTTCATACTAATTCTATGATTGTGCACACTTGACAGGTATGGGGAAAGTTGACAGAGTTACAACTTTGTGCTCATTTAAATACAAACCACAAAATCTCAAGAACAACACTGAAATTAGTTTACTTGATGAAAATCATTCACCAGAGTCATTTGGCCTTTGAATGACCTATGAGTTGCAGCTATAAACAACCAAAGACAGACAGATTCCCCATAGCTCAACCCCCAGATATGCAAAGAAGCAGAAACCAAAGAACAACAAGAACAAAATATCAAACGCAAAGCTGATAGCAACCAAAACATAATTTATAAAACTAGGAAAAAGCTCCTTCTTACAATGTTAATAGGATTTTCATGTAATTAAACAATCTGATGGCAAAGCACATAATGAGTTTAAATCTTGCAGAGCATATATAGAGTAGCTAAAGCTGGAATATATCACTTCTATGAAGGGAATGATTCCCGCTTCTCTCAAATTGCCTGGAAGATAGGGTTGGATGGGTAAAGCTGGAATTTATTTGCCAAGCACATTTTAGCATTGCTTCATAAAATTGTCTATATATATGTATCCTTGTGTGTTTTCTGACAAATTCAATCCAAAGCAACTTAACAAGGTAAGGATGGATTGGTTAGCCTAATTGATGAGGTTTTAGCTAGGACCATGGGATTAAACTCAATGCTTTTGGATAGATGGTGTGCTTAAACTAGGGTTCATTCTCAACATATTTGAATGTTTGGAGTGCCTTTAAAGGGTCTTGCTGATGCGTAATCACTACGAGCAGATGTTTAACAAGTAAAACCCTACTACTATACTTATTGCAAACATACACAAAGCAAATATGAAATTAGGCCCATATCAGCAAATATAATCAATGGTCAAAACTTTAATGTACACCAACAAAACAACTCCAAATCAATACTAAATCCAATGACCTTATTTGTGACAAAAGGAGAGTTTTAGTCGTTTTAGAAAGCTAGGAGGCTAAAATTGAGCAGAATACATCTTACAATGAATATAAGTGAATGGGCAACCAGTGAAGCAGAAATGCAAATAGAATGGGTCAGGAAGAACAACCTCTGTTCACCAACTCCCTACAATTCCATAGAATACAATGCCGAGTCAATCTGAAATCCAAACTTCTCTAATTCTCACCAAGCATACACGACAAATGATTTACACGAACAACAACAAGGGATCAACAGATGACTTGTTCATGCATCTTTCCATATCAAAGGCAATATATAGGTGAAAACTTGCAAAATCAACTCGAATTGAAACTTGTGTTTTAGGACAAAGAAGAACTGATGTTACTTTGAAAGAATTACCTGGTGCTTGAGCAATTTCTCCAATCCTCATCCTGTAGATATCAAACGTAATTTAGGGTCAATTACGATAGAACCAGACCAATAATACAGATGACAGAAATCAAGAGACTAAATCGATGAAGGAGTACCGATTCCAATTGGCAAAAGCTTGCTTCTTCCGATTTTTCCTTCCAATAACAATACTTGTGAACGAGTTAGGTTAAATTTGGAGAAAAGATGAAAACCTTTCCCTGACTTGCGATGGAGTGCTGGTTCACGTGGTGACCAGTTGGAGATCGATCGACGGTATTGTGGTGGACCAAGTGCCTTGTGGTGGCGGTTTTACGGCTCGTTTAACGGATTGGCAGTGAGGAGAGGCCAAATGGCTGAGAAAGGCAGGGCAAGCAACGACCGACAACAGTGAGGCTGAGAAGGAAAGTGAAACATTCATAATAGATTTAGTCGTTTTGTTGCACTTCCATCCCCAATAGGCCAATATTGTATAGTAATTAGGTTAACCACATAGAAATATACAGAATTAAAATAATATACAGAATTAAAATTAGAAAGTTTAAGAGAGGGGAAAAATTTTTCATCCAACAAAAATTTTTAAGTGGCTTTTCCCTCCTAATTAGCGCCACTTGTGGCAATTTTCAATAATTGCTACTATAGACAACTATTTTGTGGCAATTTTTACATTGCCACAATTAATTCACTAAGGTGAGCTTTTTGTGGCAATTTTAGTTATGCCACAAAAGAATTGCTACAAAACGCCAAGCTTGTTGTAGTGTCCTTTGATGCCCCATCCTCATGTTGATTCTTCCTACTTAAAGCATCGGCCACTGAATTTGCCTTTCCGGGGTGATATTGGATATCCAAATCATAATCTTTGAGGAGCTCCAGCCATCTACGCTGCCTCAAGTTCAACTCTTTCTGAGTGAAAATGTACTTAAGACTTTGGTGATCGGTGAATATCTTTGGTATGAGCGCCATACAAGTAGTGCCTCCATATCTTTAAGGCAAAGACTACTGCCGCCAATTCTAGGTCGTGGGTCGGGTAATTCGATTCATATGGCTTTAGTTGCCTTGAGGCGTAGGGTACAACTTTATTATTATGCATCAAAACACAACCCAATCCTTATTTGGAGGCATCACTATATATAACATACTCCTCTCCTTCAACCGGCAAGGTTAAGATAGGCGCTGGATGAGCCTCTTCTTGAGTTCTTGAAATGCCTTTTCGCACTTTTCTGACCATTCGAACTTATTTGTCTTCTTTAGCAGGCTTGTTAAAGGTAGAGCGATCTTCGAAAAATCTTGTATGAAGCGCCGATAATACCCGGCCATCCCCAAAAAGCTTCTTACCTCCGTGACGGTTGTGGGCCTGTTCCAATTCGTGACTGCTTCAACCTTCTGCGGGTCCACTTTGATCCCGTCCTTGGTCATTATGTGCTTTAAAAATGCCACCTCCTCAAGCCAAAACTCGCACTTTTTGAATTTGGCATATAAGTGCTGGTCCCTTAAGGTTTGCAGTACCGTTCTGAGGTGCTACTCATGCTCTTCCCGGGTTTTCGAATAGATTAATATGTCGTCAATAAAAACCACCACAAACTTATCCAACTATGGCCGGAAAACCCGATTTATGAGATCCATGAAGACTGCTGGGGCATTGGTAAGACCAAAAGGCATTACTATGAACTCTAAATGCCCATAACGGGTCCTAAAGGCTGTCTTGGGAATATCTTCAGGCTTGAATCTCAACTAGTGATAACCTGACCTCAAATCGATTTTGGAGAAGATGTCGGCTCCTTGCAATTGATCGAACAAGTCATTGATTCGCGGTAACAGATACTTATTCTTGATGGCGACCTTGTTCAATTCGTGATAATCGATACACAGCCTTAAGCTTCCATATTTCTTTTCAACAAACAAAACCGGGGCTCCCCATGGCGACACACTCGGTCGAATAAAGCCTAACTGGAGTAACTTATCCAGTTGGGTTCTAAGCTCCTTCAACTCTGCAGGGGCCATGCGGTAGGGCGCTTTGGAAATCGGTTGTGTCCCCGGGACCAACTCTATCTCAAAATCAATCTCCCTCCTCGGGGGTAATTCGGTTAATTCCTCAGGAAAAACATCCGGAAATTCCCGTACTACCTGTATGTCCTCCATCTTCAGTTCCTTCAGTGGATCTTCTGATACGTAGCATAGATAAGCCTCCGCGCCTCGGCGTATGAGCTTTTTCGCTTTCATCAAAGATGTAGTCCTACAGCTAGTCCTTCCCGACTCTCCCGTAAAATGAATCTTGCCTCCCAACCTGCTTTTCAAAACCACTACCCCCTCATCACACTTGATCTTCGCCCCGTGCTTAGCTAACCAATCCATGCCCAAGATGACCTCAAAATCATCTATATTTATAACAATAAGATCGACGGGAAAACACTCATTTGAAATCTTAAGCGGAACTTGTTCAAATGCCTTATCACATATCATGATTTGACTGTTTGGTAATCTTATTTGATAAGCTACCGCAGTCTCATAACTTTGTAAGCCTAGCTTAGGACTAGCATGCATAGAAATAAATGAATGCGAAGCACCCGAATCGAATAAAACATATACAGGCTTGGAATTGATGAAAAGAGTTCCGGTAACCACTATACCCGAAGTAGTTGCTTCCTTCCTTCCCATCGAATATGCTCTCCCAACATTGGCTTGAGTTGGTGGAGAAGGCGCTGGCCGTGGGCCTTGCATCGGTCGGGGATTAGCCGCGATCGGGTTTGCTTGTCGCTTTGGGCATGCCACTGCTCGGTGTTCACTGCTCCCATACCATAAGCACTTGTCTGTCTCTACCGGACATTGGTTCGTGGAATGGTTGGTTCTTCTACATTTCCAGCAAGGTTCAGAGATGATGCGATTACGGGTGGGGGTGGATTGGCCCTTCGTGCCGGAATCACCTCGTTCGAAGTCCTGTTGTCGCTCCATTTCCTTTTAGGTCTAGCTTGGATTTCCCTTTCCTGATATGCACCCCGTAAGTCCTTTTTCACCGTTTCCACTTCCGCAGCACGTTCATAGAGTTCCTGCATGGTCTTGAAGTGCTGTCCTGCTAAATGACTTCGCAAATACGGCACCAAACCTCCTTCAAACCTAGAGATCTTCATAGATTTCGTGGTCATGTGATCAGGTGCAAAGCGTGCCAACTCGTTGAACTTGGCCGCATACTGCATTACAGTCATATCCAGCCCAGTCATCTTCAAATATCAACCCACTTCTTCTTAGGCACTTCGAGTACTTCAAATATCTTTTCCATTCCTCTTATCGAATCCTCCAGTTCTACGGGGTTGAAACCTCCTGCATAAGTCCGAGGATTCCTCCTAGCTACTTTACCAGCATAATCCTCCTCCTTCACCCCATTACTTCCTTCAGTATTCGTGTTAGGAATTCTACGAAGGAGTTCTTAGATAACTTGTCCTAAAACCTCGGGGTTATAATCATTAGGTGAGAGGGTTCGGTTAACCGAGGATGCCAACTCAACGTGAGAGGCCCCTTGATATCCTTGAAGTTGCAGATTACCTCACGATTATCGGCCGAGTCTTCTCCATGTTCATTTCGAGGTCGCCCGTTGTTAGAAGCATTTGACATTCTACATAATACACATCAAAAATTTAGGTCTTGTGCCCATATTAGCCAAGTTGCCGTGCTTTCCGAAATAAACAAAGCCATCACAATGCATATATATATATATATATATATATATATATATATATATATATATATATATATTTCATCCCCCATCCACACAACTATGTGTATATCACAGAATGACAAGCGCCTTAGCCCCCTGCGAATGAGTCACATTCTATAAAGCAAAATAGTTTAACCCTTCATGAAAATCCACATCAATAGTTCAAAACCACAATACGTTCATACTACAAAGAAATCTCCCAAACCATCAATGGCATAGCATAAAGATGTTTTGTTTGCAATCCAACCTACATCAATGTTCCACAAAACATAACAATGTTCAATCATCCACAAAATATCCATAAGTCCCATTCTTGGTTCCAGCTGAACCTGAGCTCCCTAAGAGGGATGGTAGTCTGAGTCATCAGCATCGTCATTGTCTTTGGTGTCATCGCTCTTCTCAGCCTTGGGATTGACCGGGGGTTGGCTTGCCTCCCTACTATGATCCGATCTAATCTCCACGACCATGGGCTCGGGTGCCGGGGGAACGGGAAGGACCTCCACCTCGTTGGAGGCATGGGACAGGTTGTGGGAAGGTTGCGCTTCCTCCTCCTCTTCATCCTCCATGGGCTCCTCCTCCTCTTCTCCTTCCTCTTCCGGAATCGACTGAGGTGCGAGGTTGGCAGGTGAGGAGGTGTCGCCGCTTCTGCTTGGATGTGATGCGGCCCAAACATGTCCACGAAGTAATACGGGATTTCCTAAGGCTCCATATCCCAATGGATCACCCGGTCTTGTATTCTCAGCTCAAAGGTCACCACGGACCAAGCTCCTGAGATGCCGAAACGCTCAGCATGCGCTCCCTGATCGTAATAGTTGATAAACGAATGGTACCTCTCTCGAAACCTCCTCCATGGGGGAACATAGGGGAGGGTGCTTAGAAGACGGTGCGTCCTTCGTACCGGGTCATGGTAGATGGAATCCGGATTCTCCCACGGATGTCTAACTGAGCCACCAGCTCGTTATTGTGGTCAATCACACTACCCCGGGGGGCATGAAAGTCGCGTAGGGGTTAGGAAATTTGTTGGCCATCTACATATTGCACAAGATAATTAGAAAGAAAGAAATTAGAAATAGTTGCTAAACGAAACCAAAGACCTTATTTCACTACTCTTTTAATCCGGGCGGACCCTCTTTTCTTAGGAACTACAATACCCCAACTCACCTAACCTCAGGATAATATGTACTAGGCTAAGACTCCAACGCACCACACCAAAAGACTTCACCAACCACATATTTAGACCAGCATGGCAAGACATCGCGATGATCAAGATAGAAGACTCTTAAATTATACAATCCAAGGAGGTAAGAAACTTAACATACAAACCATTCTTAAAAACAGACCCACCACACGAGCAAAGGCAACAACAAGCCCATAATTTCATCACAACCCTAACCCTTTTACTACAAGACTTCCAAAAAAAACTCCATGATCACCTGATTTCCACTTAGGTTGCCTTTGGGTTCTGCCCGTCGGAGACTTTTCCTTTCCCTTTTCCTTGCGGCCCTAAAAAGTGACAAACAACTTAAAAGTGAGATTTACTTAGTACGAATACTACCGAAAATAAATAAGTAAGAAGAAAGTAAGACTTAAACTTTATTACTCCTAAGCGCGCGGCTCCATTTAATAATCTATACGAGTAAAACTTGGAAGAAGTGAACACAGTAAGACATACTTATGGGGAGTCCAATATTTGGTACTTTCTTAAAAGGGTAACCATCCACAAGGTGGTTAGAAGTATAGACAAAATAAACTTTCAACAGAAAAACTTGCAAAACTAGAAAATACAACCACAACCTGCTAAAGAGTGTGTACCATACGAAGCTACATTTGTACAGGGTTAAAACAACTACGTGGTAAAAAGTTCAATAAGGGAAAGATAACATGGTAAGGTAAAACTTAAACATGGGTGCCCCTACTTGCGATCATCGGCTTAGCCTCTGTATGCGCATACTCGGACCGATCGGGAGGTCCGGATGGTGGATATCTATCCTACTGGCCAGATTTCATGGGGTGCATCTAAGGCACAAACATAATTTTCATGAGGTGCTCATGGCACGTGAACATGGTGTGTACTAAGACACTATCTCCTTGGTGTGCTTCTACACACATAAATCATGGGCGGGGCTTTAATAAACTTAAAAGAACTTTTTGGAAGACTTTAACGTAAGGATATCCTTCAAGTCTAACTTAACACTAAGCATTGAAAGAATCTTTCCTTATGTAAAATTAACTTTTTTAAAAGCTCCTTAGAAAGTAGGCCCTTGCCTTTCCGTACTTACACTTGGTGTTTACAACATAATAAGAAACTTTCTCAAATTTATACAATCAACACTTGGTCTAAAAGCATGAAAACCCATTGTTAATAAGAATTCTACTCTTAAAAGGAGCATCAATCACATATACTTAATAAGCAAAAGCTTTGGTATGTAAGTCTATATGTGAGAACCATTTTAGCACACCTTCAAGGTAATACAAGAGTAACTAATTTAAATACATGTTCGACATACAAGCTAAGTAGTACACGTACCTGAAAACGATAACCCACCAAAAGAGCAAGGACTTGAACAGTGCACAGGCAACGATCACTTTAGAGAAAGCTTAGAAAAAGAAAGGAATTTAGAGTTAGACTTTCTCATCTAGCTAGGAGAAAGGTGAGAAATTCTTAAAGAACATCTCCGGTTCGTAAAACTAAAAGAATTTTCCTACATTTACAAAAAGAAGGTAACTGTTGCTATAGATATCAGATTGCCTCATAAAACTACTTTTCGGAAAGCTTAGGACGCGCCCCACAACTTTACAGTTAACCTCGGAGGCTAAAAACATGATTATAAGAGCCAAAACACTTAATCAAGCAATCTGCCCAGAATTTGTACAAGCCGATTATTGTTTTTCAGAAAGCGATATCTTGAGTTATACTACTCGGTTTTGGGCCTATAAGCTGTCTAAGGAAAGCTCAAGACTCATACTCTATATTTTCTTTTTACCACCAATTGATTCAAGCTTGGGAAAAGGCCTAATTGTAACCCAATATAGGGGCAGCCACTAAATTCTCTATGCTGGAAAAATTCCAGAATTTTTGTCCTTCAATCAAACATTTATAACTTGCTCATCCGACGTCATATGGATGCATACCATACCATTTCGAAAATCTTACAAAGTCCCCTAAAACATTCATGTTTAGACCCAACGCTAGATCAGTCTTTAACTAGACGAAAAATAGTCATTTTCATTCTGCCGTCACTGATTATCCAGATTAGCGCGGTTTACAGTTTTGGTCATAACTTCTAAAATACACAACGAAAAGTCGATCCGCAAAATCCGGGTGTTAGCTAACACATTTATCTACCTAATTAAGCCCTAATATTTCCAAAAATCCTTTCCTTTACTTTCTGGAGAAACGAAAATCAACCAGATTATACCCCATGGTCAAAGACTCACATGCATGCTTAAGTCTTTGTGATTTAGCCAATAATTCTTCATGAAACATCATAATACCCTTATACACACAGAAACGAAGCCTTGAGAAATCAAGAGATCACTAAATACAACTATTTCAAGTTCATGCATGATGCATCCTCCTAACAACATCTACATTCACAATCTAGCATCAATTTCCACATGCATCACCACAATACTCTTTTTCATCCCAATTTATACATAACCTATAAACATGCATCTTGAATCAACTAATTTTTCTACACTATCACAGAGAATTAAGCACCTAAGATTACATGCATGCTCATTTTTCACAAGAACACTACTTAAAACAACCAAGACAATAAGGATTTATCAAAATCTCACCCACTCCCTTTCTTCAAACTTGAGAACCTTCCCTCTTTCCTTGATGAACTCAAGAACACCACTCTAAATTCTGAAAATAACATCATTTATAAAGAAATCTCAAATTATATCTTAGATGTAACTAGAAAATGGAAAGAGAGAACCAAGAGGAAGATGATTACACTTGACAATGGGAAAGGAGAGAGAAGATGATGATGACGGTCGTACCGGTGGCCGGCGGCGGCGACAACTGGCCGGAGCAACTCACCGGCGGCAGCAGGCGGCAGGGAGGGTTGGCGAGGGAGAGAGGGGGAGCCAAAGGGTCACACACACAAGGAGTGTTCGGCCTCGTTCCGAGCCGAAATTCTTCTCTTTTATAGGGTATATTTGCTTGTTTTAACCCCATATTTTATTCGAGTTATGAGATTTTTGTAGTTTTGTAGGAAAATAAGAGAGTGACCTAAAATGGAGCAAAAACGGAGCAAAAACTCACCAAATAAGGGGTGGAGGCAGAAGGGTTGCTCGCCCGAGCAACATTTTGGCTCGCCTGAGCAACATCTCTGGAAGGACAGCAAGATCTGCCGACTGATTTTGAGCCAAGAAGAGGAGAGACAGAAAGCTGGCTCGCCCGAGCAATATACTGGCTCGGCCGAGCCATGCTTCTGCACAACAACCATGGAAGGTTTGAAAAATATGGCTAAAGCAATGAAGAAAGCAGCCGCTCGCTCGAGCAAGGGCCCTCGCCGACCGAGCCGAGCTTAAGCCGAGGATAAGTTGCCGAGGAAAAAGAAACACGCCGACTGCATGCTTGCGCCGAGCATTCCGCTCGCCGAGCCAATTCGGTTTTCTGCGTATAGACTGGAAATGAGATGCTGCGTTTTGTGCAACTAACTTGGGTCATTATAAAAGCCTTAGCTGCGATTCCATTTGAGATAATTAGAATTAGCTTAGGTAATTTAGGAGTAGAATTAGATTTATTGCTTTCCTTTATTTGCTTTAATCTCTTTTAATTGTTCTTCAAGTTTTCAATTGTTCTTCATTGTTCTTCAAGCTTTCATTGATTTCTAGCATTTGTATTCAACTTTCTCAAGCTTTCTCAATTCAAGCAAGTTTCCATTGAAGTTTTACAAGCTTTCTCTCTCTCTCTCTCTCTCTCTCTCTCTCTCTCCTCTCTAATCTCCATTGTTGACTTGTTTTCCAAGCTTTATAGTGTTTGCCACAATCAACTCCATTTTTAGTGGGGAGGAGGGTCAAGGAACTCCAATTCTACTTACTAGTGAGAATTTGGGGGATTCTTGGTAATCCAAACCACAATTTCTTGTTTGTTCGGGGGAAATTCAAGTGTAGATTGAAGGCTTATTGAAGATTAGTCATCAAAGGTATAATTTCTCGTTCCCAATTTCATTGTTCATTCATTGTCTTCATTCATGCCTTTTAACTGCTTTCATCTTTAAGTGCTTTCTTTATTGCTTTCTTTTAATTGCTTTCTTTATTAGTATCATGTCTAGGTTAGATTTAAATGTTTTCTTTACATAATTTATCGCTTTCCGCATTGAGAAAAACCCCTTTACACAAACCGATTTACCTTAATCAAGCCTAACACCCATCCCTGAGACCGACAACCTTAACTTAAAACCACAAAAATTACAACCGAACAAGGAGCTTGGATGATATTTGAGTTTGAAAATTCTAAGATGATACTCCCTCCTATATATATACAACTCACCAAATAAAATAAATCCAATTCCCTCCTCCTCTCTTTCTCTCGGCTGGCCCAAGGTCTCCAAGGACCAAATTTTTTTTATCAATTTATTCTCCCATAGCTTATATATATAATCCCCAATTCAATTATCCAAACATAATATCCATAAAATTATCCAAAATATAATACTCACAAAATTATCCATGGTGACCAATAGCACTCCTAGCTCTCGTGTTACTTTTCAAAGCCACCTCCTAAGGTATCTAATAGAACCACCTTAAAAACAAAAGGGATTTAGCCCGATGAAAGTATATTTAAACTGACCGAGAAGAGAGACGATTAACGGAAAGAGATTCGTAAAAGATCTTAAGAGGGAAAAGAGCGTTGCGCTGTTCAAGCCCTGCAAAGATGTACATTGGTTATATATAAAAAGAAAATAAAAAAAAGAAATAAAGAGCACGCGCTTTATTTTGTCTACGCATTATCTTTTAATCTTGATTAACTACGTTAATCACACGTATTAAGAGGGGGTTTTTCTTGGGTTGTTAGATAAGGTGACAGGTGTTAAACGAAAAAAAAAAGTTAGTTAAAGTGACAGATAATATGGTAAGGAGGAAGTAAGGCTTAAAAATTCGATGCATACGTCCAATTAACTTAAAAATCCATTAACTATTACCGAATAACGTAACAATATTTAAGAATTTAAAAATAGAGTACTTAAATAATTTTTAAGACTTAACAATATTTATTAGCTAACTTATTTTCTTAGAGTAATTTTGAAGTAAATGAAGTAAAAGGACATTGCATTGAAAAGATAAGCAATTTAAAATAACATATTTAAAAAGGGAAAATTTTAAATTACCATGACATATATTCCCTAAAACTATGATATAACATATTATACCTTTTTTCGTACTAAATCAGAATCATTAAGACAAATAAATATTCACTCTATACTTTACAAACAATAATAGTTTGGAAGCACGTCCTACAAACGAGTTAAGACCATGTTTCTTATGTGATATATGATAAATTTATGTCATCTATCTTATTATTAAGTATTTTATCCAACTTTTTTTCAGATTCTTAATACTTTCTTACCTACATTACATAATATATATTTAAAAATTAATATATTTAATAAATAATGTGATTGATGTGATTTATCTTACTCACAATACCTTAGTAAACATTATAAAACTATATATTTAAAAATTCATATACTGTACTTAAATGATATGGCTGATGTGACTTAGATTCTCAATCTTATCTTATTTATCCACTCTATCCCACCTTTTTCACCTTCCAAGTATCCTACATTCTAAAAAAACAGGGGCCCAAGTTTTCAAATTATTGAATTCATAAGCGTTTATCCGAATCTAGATACAACCGACTTGTATTTTTAATGTCAAGATAGCACAAACCTGAAATCCACATGACCTGTCTTGGCCTTAACGAGATATGGACAAAATATATTCAACCTGTAAATTCAAATGTGAATGTAAGTTACAAAGCTACAAGGCAAACTATTTTTTGTTAGTATATTATATCCAAGGGTAAAATAGTGAATTCGTGTGTGAACACAAGTTACAAGACAGGTAGGTAGGTAATTGTTTGTTATTATATTTCAGGGACAAAAGAGTAAATTCATATGCGAACATAAGCTAGCAGGCAGACAAGCAACCATGCTGCTCAAACAAATTTTTCATCCCCGACCAAACAAGCCTCTTCATGTATATAATATTAAGGATTGGACAAAAAATAATACTAACTTTGGGGGTATTGGCCGATAATAATACAAACAATTTTGTTGGACACTAGCAGTACCAACTATGGACCTATTTTCCAGCAATACACGACCGAGCGAGCTGGTTGGTTTCTTACTACGTAGAAAGATTATGTATCGCCTAATTGTCTGAGCTAAAGACCAGAGTAAGGCCCTGTTCTTTTCTGCGTTATTTTGCGGTATGGTGTGGTGAGATGTAATGGAATTGTGGTGGGTGTGGTGGAATTGTGGTAGGTTATTGGTATGTGGGGTAGGTAAGGAGAGAGAATGTAAAAAGTGAGGAGATAGAAAAGTGAGGAGAGAGAAAAGTAATGATTTGTGGTAAAGTGTGGTGAATTGTGGCAAACTGCGGTATGCCGTGGTACCGCAGTTTGCCAACCGCAGAAAAGAACAGGGCCTTAAGCTACATTAACAAACTTTGCTATACATTAATTTAAAAATGTTAATCGTCACTTTTTTTACCAATTAAGCAACATTAACAAACTTTGCTATATAATAATTTAAAAACAACAATTTGATTGTTTTCTAGATAAATTGATCAATGTTGCTTAGATGGCAAAAAAAATTGGCGTCGACATTTTGTCCACTTGCTCCAGCTTGAAGCTCAAACAATTAGGCGACTAGTCGTCTTTTCATCTAGTTAAACACCTATCAACTTGGCAGCGTACTACTGCTGATAAATAGGTTCATAGTTGGTACCACTAGTTTCCAACAAAATTGTTGGTATTATTACCGGCCAATACCCCCAAAATTCGTATTATGGTTGTCCAATAACCCTAATATTAGTAGTAAAGTTTGTGGATCCCGTTGAACGGAGAAAGAAGATTAATTGTAGGGATTTCGACCAATCAAAAAATAAATAAATGTTGAATTAAATTATTTTGGTGCAACTATCAGTAATTATAATTATTTTCAAATAATAGTAATAATAATAATAATAATAATAATCTATATTTATTAATATATCAAAGCTACATATTTGAATTTTAAAATATTGAGAAAATAACAAGTTTAGGTGCATTTTAGGAACAATTTTTTATTTCATCAGACACGAATACATGTTTTGTTTGAACAATTTATTGTGATGTTTTCCATTTAATAATTTCATCAATGTTTTGTACTGTTTACTATATATATCGACGATTATTTATTTATGATTTTCCCCCTTTTAAAACAACCATTTTGTTACACTTCGTGCATCGCACAGGTTTAGAACCATATTATATAGAGGTATAGAAAAATCTACTTGAAAGGATACGATCCAAGGAAAATATATATATTCACAAATTCTCGAAATTGAACAAAGTTAAAATTTTGAATCTAGTTGCTCAAAGTAGAAAAAATTAGAGTCTTTGGTTCATCTCTTTCAACTAATACATCTGTCCCAAAATATTTGTCCATTTGTCTAAGCTTTAACTGTTGATTACTCACAAACTACAATGACTTACAACACGAAATTACAGTCATTAGAAATATATCTTACTAAAAAGTACAATGATGTTATTCTTATAGTATAATTTATTGTAATTTGTAAGCATTAAACAATCAAAGTTTAGTCAAATAGACAAACATTTTAGGACGGACCTAGTAATATATATATATATATATATATATATATATATATATATATATTTATATATATATATATATATATATATATATATATATATATAGGGAATGGATCTAGTGAGAAGTAAATTAAGGTGAGAAGATGAGAAGGTAACATCCTGGCCATCCATATTAACCCAACGTCCAAGATTAAAACCATTCTTCCTTTATTGAATTCTCCACACGTGTGCCATTTTAAAAAAAAAAGAAAAAAAAAAGAAAATATGCGTGTTTAACGGTATTATGGAGGCGCCAGTTTTCAATTGTTTCCAAAAAAACACTCGATTGTTGTTGCAGAGCATCAAAGACAAACGATATGGAGAGAGAAAAAGGAGTTGAGTGGAGTTACTGAATTTAGCCAACAAATTTTTAGGGTTACACTTTGAAGCCGTTCTTCAACCTTGCTTCGACACACGAACTGGGAATTTTGAAGCAGGAATTCGACAATGATTCTCGCATAATCTTCAACTACGGCTACATAGATGAGTGATGTAAGTGGGAAAAAATAAATTTTTGGTTAAATACTCATGCAATTCTTTGTCGACATTCGAAAACTTGATGAATGTGGGTTTAATTTCTTGTCTTCTGCTATGGTTAGTGTCAGGTGAAAAGTACAGAGGATGAGAATGTTGGCAATGTGGTCGATGAATGTTCACACACCAAGTAAGTACTTAGACAAATATATAATTCATAATCTTTTTGTGTGTTTGTGTGAGGTCTAATTGTTTGTTAGCTCCTTCTATGTGTTGGATGTGTGTGTATGACACACTAAGAAGTGCACTTGTCATCTGATGACATGATTTTGAGTGCGAGGGTGGTGATGGTTAGAGTTGGGATTTGACTGCTAATGTCGTATATCCATATGTTGTGGGGGGGTGGGAGGGGGAGGCGTATCGTTTAAATGTATGTGTATGTGCTTGTCCCACACATGATCATGAGTGTGATTGTGTCGCAAATGATTGTGGTCATTTGGTGTCTTGACCACAGTATAATATTAGTATGATTGAATGGTATGATATTATATGGTACTGTGATCATAAGTGTGATTGTATTGCAAATGCCTGTGGTCATTTAATGGCTTGACCACAGTAGAATATATGTGGTTATTTGATTTGTTGGACATAAGGGCATTAAAGTTTGGTCTTATTTTTTATATTTATTTGTAACAGCCACCCCGCTTCGACTACCGATGTGTGTAATAAGATGGTTGCAGATGTGTTGAGGTCATTGAATGACAGTCATGATATTGATACGTAAGCCTCGATGCACAATTCATGTGATATGGGACCCAAATCCGAGTGAATTACTGACTTGTTTTTTATTTTTTTATTTTTGCAAGTGAACATGTAAAAGAGGATGACGTCAAGGATGTTCGCAAAAAGAGACGGACAAAAATGGTTGCACGCAAACGGTCAAGTTCTGCCAACCCGGATGACTTATCTGATGACGAACAAAACATATGGGAAATGATGCACAATGCCAAAATTGAGTCAATGGTTAAGGTAGAGCAAACAAAGGGGGTTAGTTTGGTTACACGAACATACCAGCGGAGGCGTCATGGTGATGGGGGGAGAACCCGAGAAGCCCGTGCGGTAGTGGCAGATGTCACATCAGATAAAACACAACCAAAAGAAAAGCCGAAAACCGGGGGGGGGGGGGGAAACTGACGCGAACGTTACCAATGCCGGAGGTATCAATGAGGCAGTGTCAGGTGGTGAAACAATTTGCACAAGTTCAGTGGTGGGGGTTGCAGTATCACCTTCAGGTGTTCTTGGCGCGACCGACATGATTGACAACAATACAAAAACTATGGACAAATTAGCAGTGGGCACTGCGTGCTGCGAGCGGAAGAAGAAGGATGGTACTCAACGTGTAGACGACGTAAGTGTGGAAGTGGAGAAGACGACCGCAGTAGATAATAATGCAGCACGCCAATATGTTGGGCCGACTGCAATTGGGAGTAAGTCAAGCACCGTCAATGCCGGAGTTGTTCATGGTGTCGGAACCAGGACTCGAAGCAAGATCAGTGGAGTCATACCAGTTAACACAGTTCAGGCTGCTAATGCGATCGGCAGCCATAAAGGCAAAGCGATATTGATAGAGGACTCACCAGGTAACAACACTAGGGCGAAAGTACGCATGCGATATGTTCACATTGCTGACAACGACGAGGTTGAAGTTGTAACGAAGCCAATGGTAGGGACAAGAAAGACGGGAGCGACAGTTACGGAGTCGTTGAATGAGACAACCAAAAAGGTTTGTCTAACGTTATATTCCATATTTCGTATTAATTCTACATGTATTGTGCGTGTCAACCACATCAATCAGAATGTGATCATGCTCGACTTCATGAATATATATTTGGTAATATGTACATCTTTGTCTGCCATGATAAGCATTGTACCATAATTATGTATAGACTGACAGTACGTACTTTGATTTATCCAATATACCCGAGGATAACTAATAACAATATATCTTTTTAACACGTATGTGCAATAATTGTTTATGGTATAGGCCAAGACTGATGATGACCACGATGAACAAGCTGAGCAGGATGTTGACCGTGTGTTCCCCACGAGGATGACACCAAAGCCATTGATATACCTTCTCGATCACATTGGCCCCGAGCACGTGTCCGTCATAAAGGATTTGGGGTTTGGTGGGTTCTTGAAATTGCGGGTGAAGTTGCTTCCAAGTGATTTGTGCAAGTGGCTCGTTAATCAATTCGATACAGAAAGCATGAAGCTTCATTTAGGCAATGGTAGATACATTGAGGTAACTGATGAGGACATTTTTTTTACTACGGGCTTACCCCGTGGAACGATTCCAATTGACGGAGATGGAGTTGTTGTTCCAGATGAAAAGGAAGTGGCCGCATTACTTGCAAAGTGGCGTGGCGAGTACAACATCAAAAGCGGCACGCCGAATGTTGCGAAGATGCCAGCTCATATTGCGTCATTGCGGCCAGATAGTAAGGAGTTCAAGAGAAACTTTGTGCTATTCATGGTTGCTTCGTTCATACACCGAAACACATAACGCTATTGCACCGTTGATTTCTTACCGTATGTTGTTGACGTTGATAACATACCGAACCTAAAATGGTGTAAGTATGTTTTGAACGAGCTGAAATCGGCTGTTGAGGCCAAGCAAGCAAACCCAGCTAGTTACTTCACGGGACCCATCGTACCCCTCCTGGTATGCTTGACAAAAAAATGCATTTATTTTTATTGTCTTATTTTGGACAAGTGCACTTATATCATCTCCCTTGTTGTGTTAGATGTTATACTTTGACCGTCTGGTACGTGAGGAACGCCCAGCAAACAGAGGATGGCCAACAATGTATGCATGGACCCGTGATAATGTTGAGAAGCAGATGGTACATGAGACAGGGCCAGGGGCGTTTGGTGTCGGTGACCTTCTGCCACGACCAGTAGCTGCCGAAATGCGACCTCTTATTCAAGGGGTTGCATTGAAAAGTCAATTGGACACGTTGTTGTAGGTGCATAATGTTTAAAATGTAATTTATTATTTTTTTAGCTTTATCATTGGCACACAAGTTAACATATATTAACTCACAGGATGATGTCCGCTTATTGGGCAAATACCTACAAGATTGGACAACTGCGAAGTTTAATGTCGAGCGATAGGTTCAACACATTTCGGGTTTTTACCGTGACCATGCCGACATTACCGAAGTAAGAAGTCAGGTGGAGTCACTTGTGTCTCGTGTGTTTGAGAGGGGTGCATCGCATAATGAAAATCGCACGGAGGGTAATACACGTTTTGCGGCTGACACAGCACATGACGTAACTGCTCAAGATGAAGATCCGCAACATGACACAACTGTACAGACAAATCAAAACGAGAAAGGTGATGCCACATCCAATTTGAATTACATGTTAACCTATTGTATGACAGCAGTAGAAAATAGAATGTTTGACCACAATGTAATACAGTGTGATTGACGTGTCAATGTTTTTTTATTAAATGGACTACAGTTTGTTAAAACATAATATGACCATTTCTTTGTTTTTTGTATTATCAGAGAAGAACGATGGCCATTGTGATAACATCGACCCTTGTAGCAGCCGATTCTAGTTGTCGTCGCAAGTGGGCGATATACTGCAGGTTGTGGAGGCGGTCGAGGCCAACGTGCGTGCACAATCAATCACCATGCCATCTTTCAGGTTGTTGAGTGAATCAGATGACAACCCAGCACATACAGATGATGATGCTGTGGAGGGAGAGGTCGAGTTGCGGCCACGTCGACTTTTTCGAGGCAAGGATGCCAAGGCGACAACGGCCAAAACACCACATAAGCTAAGTTGCGAAGCTGGGTCGTTTATGCCATCCACCCCCAGTTGCAAAACCCGACCCACGTTGGGTGGTGAAGTACTATCAGCGGGGGCAGGGGGAGATAATGTAACTCGTTGTGCAGAGCCGCAAAAGGTTGTTGGCTCGTCCCGCCAAACAAGATCAAATGGGCAATCCCACAGTACACCGACACGCATGGTCGGACATACAGATAAAACGGATGATCCTACATCGCGGTCAGAGGGGGCACGGGGTGTTGCCAATAAGCGATGCCAAACATCATGGAGCGGCAGAACAGCAGGGTCTGCTGATGATGGATCCGCATCGCGTCATGTTGGTAACCCAGCATCTATCATTGGGGTTCAAACAAATCCAATGCGAACACAAGGGGACGTAATGAGCGGACAAATCGGTCATAAAGCAACCAGTGCTCAGTCTGCCCATCGTTTCGGTGGGGAACGAGAAGTTGCAACCCCTCATTGCCAATTTGCAAGGAGCAGCGGACGTGTACGATCTGACGATGGTCCCGATTTCACAATTCAACCCGAGCTCCCTCCTCACACATACACCGTCCCAAATTAACCTCAACGCTCAATGTTCAATCCAAATATCATCCAACTTCAAACTCGGTTATATAATTCAACCTAACCATTCTAACACAATTAACATTCAGGCATAAATTTCAGATTCAAAATGTACTAATTAAACCTGAAACTCAATAGTTATTAAGAGGGGACAGAAATTACCAACTTTGATTCCCGATTTGCAACTTAGGGTTTCCAATTTGGGTCTGTAATAGGCTCAAGGAGCAAACAATTCAAAGAAGGGCAAATAAGTTGGCATTACACAACCATTCAAATGTTTGAAACTGGGGAACTCTCAAGCATAGGGGAATCACTTGGTGCTCACCTGACAAAAACAAAGCAGTCTAGCTGGTCTTATATACTTATCACAGATTGGATGTGAACTACTTGCTAAATTCGAGTCTGTTTCCACCAATGTTGGGTTACTACTCGTCTCCAATTCATATATCCAGACGTTTAAAGCTTAGCAATAGGTAGCTGATTGGAGACAACAATGGAAGGTAGATGGCGGAAAGAAAGCAATTGATGGAAGAGGGATTTCAGAGGATTGATGTTGAAAAATCCTAGCTTGCATCGTTGACAATTAAAATTGAGAAATAATTGGGAATCACCAATAGAAACCCTAGATTTTGGAGAATTAGAGTACTTATGAGGAAGGAAGTAATTGAGGTAGAAGTATAAAGATAACCATAGAATTAAAAGAAGCTCTTGAAAATATGGAATCCAAGAGAAACCTCAGTGCTCATCTTCTCTTTGTCACTTCCTCGAACCTCAACTGTTGGAATGAGAAAACCCCGAATGTTCCGGCTTCTAAACTTGGCAACTAGGGGGTGTTTATATAATCGATATACATCCAATGGTAGGGCGTCTCAACGTCAATCAACACGTCAATTTGGGAAGAACTAAAGCTTGCACCCTAATCACGATTCCAACTACCACCCGATTAAGCAAGATCCTTATGCGCTGCTCGGGCTGCAAGGTGTCTAATGATTACTTCAAAACGCCATCTATCTTGCATGATTCATCAGTGAAGGGTAGCCACCTCCAATAGAATATTCGGCTGCTATCTTATAGATTGCTGTAGTATACTTAGAGGTATTGCAACACCAAAATTTCACATTGTCATGCTCGCTTAGTACTCCTTCTAGTAATACACACCTCGAATCCTAGTTTCTAAGAGTACTTCTCAGCTTATTCTAGTGATACGATCCATAGTATAACTCACACTACTTCTCATTTCAACCTTCACTTAGCCGCCGAGAGACGAACCTTAAATGTTCCAACTCAATGCAACAATACACTACATTAAAGTATTTGTCCCCCTTTATCTTTCCAATCCATGAGTAGAGGGGTTTATCTCCTTTTTGGGCATATAAACCCAAGAGCAACATGGGAATGTAACTGCAAGCCCCCTAATTTAGACTTTAAGCAACATGTGTTTGTATCGAATTCTATATTGAGGAAATAACCCAAAGTCTCAATAGCAATACAATGAGTTAGCTTGTACTTAAAACCTGAGGACCAGGAAAAATCCACCAAACCAAATGGAAGGCCTACACTTCCTAAAGCCTGATTTACTAAATCAAATAATCGACTAGAGATTTAGTTAGGGGAAAGTAGTCAAGCTCGGGTACTTCCTAGCTAAGACATTACGAAGCTACTCTTAAATTAAAGGTTGTAAGAACCTATAACTCACGTAATACACACCTCTGGTTCTTTGACCTCAAATACTGCTAAAATTTCCTTATGGATCATATCATTTCACACATGTCCATTCGATTTAGGCCTCAAATTAACCACTCAAGATATTGATTTAAGCCGTGAGATTTCCAGGCTACTGTTCTAAACAAGCATATTGTATGAAACAGTGCTCCTTTAACTTAAATATCTCCAAATGTTGTTGACTCTCATAGTACTTCACTTTAAACAGTCCTTGTCTCCCACCTCTTCCACACATAAGTAGAGGCGCTTATCCCCTTCCTAAATGCATGAACCAAGGGAAAATCAAGGGCAATGTAACTATTTTCCACCAATATTGGACATTAGGCAAAACAAGCTCTTATTTCACCTTCCTAATTGAAGGACTAGCCCAACAACCTCAAGACCAACGCCATACTATAATTCACGCACATTACTTACGAGATAAGGTGAACTCACGTCACCTAAGTGAAAACCAAAGTAAAATTTCTAAAATCCAACTTCCTTAACCGCACAACTAACAAAAGATCTAGTAAGAGAAAAGAAGCGAAACTTAAGCACTTTCAACACAAACACTGTCGTAGGCTTGCAATTCTATCTAGCTTTAACACATTGAGAACATAAGGCACATAAAGATCACATAAGTCAAATATTTCCAAGCAAGCAAGCATGCAATGAATGAATGCAGCACCTAAGGTCACAGAATCCTTGCTCAGATACCATCTGTAACAGCCCGCTCCCTAATAGGGCTGTTAAGGTCAATCTCAACCTAATTAAGGTTGGGAAAGGAAAAAAAAAGAGAACTTAGAAACTAATTCCAAAATTTCCTAAGGAAAATCCGGCAGAGTTCCTTCTGTAATATTGACGTTTCCCAGGCTTAAGGCCTTATAACCCTGAAATAAACAAACTAAACCAAAATAGAACTCAACGGCCACACGCCAGAGCATATCACGAGCCACACGCTCGGATTACAATCTAAATGCATCAAAGATCCCAAACATTCCAAATATATTTACAGAACAATTCAATTACAAAATAATTACTTCCTATACATAAACAACTAGATATACTAAATCTCCAAACAAGCAGTCAGCTATGGATCTTCATATTTACCTGTAAGGGGGAGGGAGAGAGGGGTATGAGCAAACCATAGCTCAGTGGATAACATGTACCCTGGAACAACCATTAAGATTCAAGCCAACTAATATAGGAAGTTAGCTTAATTCCGTATTCACCCAAGTACAATCAGAATATAATTGCATCTTTTGGTCACTTCATAACTTATCAAGTAGGAGACTAGGCATAAGGTTTCTATTCAAGAATTTATATGTCTCCTGTGAGGTAATTAAACAATCTCATATCATCCAAGTCAACTACAGGGGAAAATGGGATAATCTTTCAGTCATGAAAACTGTCAGGAAGCCATCAGAGAAGAATCTCAAGTACTCTAGTGTTCTAGTAGATTGCAACCAACACAGTACACATCCTCTCCCAACATAGGGGTCGCCCGAGTGACTCGTACATTCCATATAGCCTCCAAAGTAAACAGCTAAGACAGGATTCACATGCAATGCATCAATATAAACAAAATACACACTCAAAGAGCTTTAGATATCATACATACAAACCATTACTAACAAAATAAGTTATTTATGTAAATCACAAGACCTTTTGAAACTTAGTTTGGACATAGTCAAGCATAATTCATAAACTTAGTAATTCTCAAGTAACATATAATTCATATTTCAAGCCATCCTAAATAAAAACATAACCCTTTTAACATATAAAGAATAACTCACGCACTTTGAAACATGTATTAAAAATTATTCAAATTTCATTTTCTAACTTTCCATAACCATAGTGTATACCGTTTAAATAAACCACGATTTCAAATACTCTTTCCCTTTTTCCATTGTACGAAAATATTAATACCATGGGCGTAGGGTACTTTCATCACTCTCTAGTCGGGGCCGGTTCCCCCTTAAGACAGTTAGTTTAACTTCCCGGGAGTTCTAACGTCAATGGACTTTATATACTTAGCCGATTCAGTTCCCCTTTACAGGTGTAAATCCGGCTTTCCAATAGCCGAATCAGTTCCCTTTACGGGTGTAACTCCGGCTTTCCAATTAGTCCACAGTACCTAGTGCAATACACCTAGCCCGAAAACTATTTCAAACTCATAAATCGCATAACAATTCCATACCATATACTTCTCATCCAAATAGCTTTCCAAATCGTATATAAATGTATATAAAGTAGGAGTATACCTTCCATTCAAATTAAAATAGCTCAACTGGCCAATTTTCCAACCTTTTTCCATTTAAGAAATCTAAAAGCTCGAATAACTCAAATAAATTTTCTTTAATTACGGTAAATCCATTTAACAAGTACTAACGACTTGGAAATGCAAATACTTTTCAACACGCCCTAAAACATTTACTTGAGATCCTTCCTTTCGAACCAAAAATCCCACAACCGCCTTTCAATCACACAAACCCAGAATAAAAGGAAATATAAATATGTACATAGAGACTTTAATTCACACATAACGATTAACAAGCAATTTAATTCCATTCATACTAGATTAGAGCATAACTACAACATACTAAATACCCAACCATCGAGCCATAAGCTGCAAATTTCATTCTTTATGTATATATAACTCATCCATAATTTATGTATGCATAGTACACTAATAAATAACTAAATTAACACACATATAACCCGTAGGACACTTATCCACGCACATTATACTTAGAATCCACCAATCTATATCATTCGAGCCTTAAATCAAACCTTTGAGTATACTAACCATATATTTGCTTACCTAAGACTCATTTAGCTCATAATTGATTCAATTCCCACACAAATAACACAACAAGATTAATACTTAACATAATCAATCAATACTTCGTTCTTTTCATTAATCAACCCAAAGCATCCCGGTTTCACAATTCAACCCGAGCTCCCTCCTCACCTACACCGTCCCAAATTAACCTCAACGCTCAATGTTCAATCCAAATATCATCCAACTTCAAACTCGGTTACATAATTCAACCTAATCATTCTAACACAATTAACATTCAGGCATAAATTCCAGTATTCAAAATCTACTAATTAAACCTGAAACTTAATAGTTATTAAGAGGGGACAGAAAATACCCACTTTGATTCCCAATTTGCAACTTAGGGTTTCCAGTTTGGGTATGTAATAGGCTCAAAATGCAACAAAATTATCTTGAATCAACCCCGCAAGCTATCGAACAAACTCGGTTCGAACCCCCCCGTACGCTACCTCTGTCTCGATCCCCCGACCATTGCGACCTCCGTCGCGGCCTCCAGCCCTTGCTGCCCGAGGTCCATGGTCATCGCGCGCCTCTCCGGTACCCAACGGACACCACCACCTCCTTCAACTGAACACCATCGCGCCACCATCGAGCAACCCCCTTTTTCTCTCTGTGCGTTGCTCGAAGAGAAATAAAGAACGTAGGAACCGCCAAACCACCCTCTCCATTTTCTTCTTTCCTGCGCATCGACGGCCGGCGACTAGGCAGTGTCGCCGCCACCGCTTCCACCGCTTCCTCTCTCTCTCTCTCTCTCTGCTCTGTGCATGCCTTTTATTTTGAATACAGTAAGGGGGGCTTGGCCCCTTTTCCCTTTTGGCCGTCAAATACCAAGAGAGAGAGGGGGAAAATAGTCCCTTTTTTCCTTATCAATTTTATTCTACTCCTAATAATTGTTAATTCTCAATCCCCCTTTTTTCTCCTTAATTCCTTTGATTATAAAAATCTCTCATAAAATACGCTAAAAATTTTCTACTTTCTCTTATTCTCTCCCTTTCTAAATCTATAACCCAACTACCAATAATATAACAAGTCGAACCTTCTAATAAAGTTCTAATTCTGATAAATAAATAAATAAAATAATATCCACGTAACATAGAAATATAACAATTAATCCCATAAATAAATAACTAAACCCAAATTAGACCCTTAGCCAAAGTAATTACCCTTAATAAAACTCCCGGATCTTACACTCTTCCCCCCTAAAAAAAAGGCTCGTCCTCGAAACTTCAGGGTCGAAGGGTCTAGTACCGAAATGTCCAAATCACATTGATAATCATATAGCATATATCACGCACTAGAAGGGAAATGAGTATGGACTTGAGTTTCAAATTCTTTTTATGGCATGTAGCCTCCATCTCACCAACATTCTTTAAATGTCTACTCACTCTATTTAGGCGCCAAGGAGCAAACAATTAAAAGAAGGGCAAATAAGTTGGCATTACACAACCATTCAAATGTTTGAAACTCGGGAACTCTCAAGCATAGGGGAATCACTTGGTGCTCACCTGACAAAAACAAAGCAGTCTAGCTGGTTTTATATACTTATCACAGATTGGATGTGAACTACTTGCTAAATTCGAGTCTGTTTCCACCAATGTTGGGTTACTACTCGTCTCCAATTCATATATCTAGACGTTTAAAGCTTAGCAATAGGTAGCTGACTGGAGACAACAATGGAAGGTAGATAGCGGAAAGAAAGCAATTGATGGAAGAGGGATTTCAGAGGATTGATGTTGGAAAATCCTAGCTTGCATCGTTGACAATCAAAATTGAGAAATAATTGGGAATCACCAATAGAAACCCTAGATTTTGGAGAATTAGAGCACTTATGAGGAAGGAAGTAACTGAGGTAGAAGTATAAAGATAACCATAGAATTAAAAGAAGCTCTTGAAAATATGGAATCCAAGAGAAACCTCAGTGCTCATCTTCTCTCTGTCACTTCCTCGAACCTCAACTGTTGGAATGAGAAAACCCCGAATGTTCCGACTTTTAAACTTGGCAACTAGGGGGTGCTTATATAATCGATATATATATCCAATGGTAGGGCGTCTCAACGTCAATCAACACGTCAATTTGGGAATAACTAAAGCTTGCACCCTAATCACGATTCCAACTACCACCCGATTAAGCAAGATCCTTATGCGCTGCTCAAGCTGGAAGGTGTCTAATGATTACTTCAAAACGCCATCTATCTTGCATGATTCATCAGTGAAGGGTAGCCAACTCCAATAGAATATTCGGCTGCTATCTTATAAATTGCTGTAGTATACTTAGAGGTATAGCAACACCAAAATTTCACATTGTCATGCTCGCTTAGTACTTCTTCTAGTAATACACACCTCGAATCCTAGTTTTTAAGAGTACCTCTCAGCTTATTCTAGTGATACGATCCATAGTATAACTCACACTACTTCTCATTTCAACCTTCACTTAGCCGCCGAGAGACGAACCTTAAATGTTCCAACTCAATGCAACAATACACTACATTAAAGTATTTGTCCCCCTTTATCTTTCCAATCCATGAGTAGAGGGGTTTATCTCCTTTTTGGGCATATAAACCCAAGAGCAACATGGGAATGTAACTGCAAGCCCCCTAATTTAGACTTTAAGCAACATGTGTTTGTATCGAATTCTATATTGAGGAAATAACCCAAAGTCTCAATAGCAATACAATGAGTTAGCTTGTACTTAAAACCTGAGGACCAGGAAAAATCCACCAAACCAAATGGAAGGCCTACACTTCCTAAAGCCTGATTTACTAAATCAAATAATCGACTAGAGATTTAGTTAGGGGAAAGTAGTCAAGCTCGGGTACTTCCTAGCTAAGACATTACGAAGCTACTCTTAAATTAAAGGTTGTAAGAACCTATAACTCACGTAATACACACCTCTGGTTCTTTGACCTCAAATACTGCTAAAATTTCCTTATGGATCATATCATTTCACACATGTCCATTCGATTTAGGCCTCAAATTAACCACTCAAGATATTGATTTAAGCCGTGAGATTTCCAGGCTACTGTTCTAAACAAGCATATTGTATGAAACAGTGCTCCTTTAACTTAAATATCTCCAAATGTTGTTGACTCTCATAGTACTTCACTTTAAACAGTCCTTGTCTCCCACCTCTTCCACACATAAGTAGAGGCGCTTATCCCCTTCCTAAATGCATGAACCAAGGGAAAATCAAGGGCAATGTAACTATTTTCCACCAATATTGGACATTAGGCAAAACAAGCTCTTATTTCACCTTCCTAATTGAAGGACTAGCCCAACAACCTCAAGACCAACGCCATACTATAATTCACGCACATTACTTACGAGATAAGGTGAACTCACGTCACCTAAGTGAAAACCAAAGTAAAATTTCTAAAATCCAACTTCCTTAACCGCACAACTAACAAAAGATCTAGTAAGAGAAAAGAAGCGAAACTTAAGCACTTTCAACACAAACACTGTCGTAGGCTTGCAATTCTATCTAGCTTTAACACATTGAGAACATAAGGCACATAAAGATCACATAAGTCAAATATTTCCAAGCAAGCAAGCATGCAATGAATGAATGCAGCACCTAAGGTCACAGAATCCTTGCTCAGATACCATCTGTAACAGCCCGCTCCCTAATAGGGCTGTTAAGGTCAATCTCAACCTAATTAAGGTTGGGAAAGGAAAAAAAAAGAGAACTTAGAAACTAATTCCAAAATTTCCTAAGGAAAATCCGGCAGAGTTCCTTCTGTAATATTGACGTTTCCCAGGCTTAAGGCCTTATAACCCTGAAATAAACAAACTAAACCAAAATAGAACTCAACGGCCACACGCCAGAGCATATCACGAGCCACACGCTCGGATTACAATCTAAATGCATCAACGATCCCAAACATTCCAAATATATTTACAGAACAATTCAATTACAAAATAGTTACTTTCTATACATAAACAACTAGATATACTAAATCTCCAAACAAGCAGTCAGCTCCGGATCTTCATATTTACCTGTAAGGGGGAGGGAGAGAGGGGTATGAGCAAACCATAGCTCAGTGGATAACCTGTACCCTGGAACAACCCTTAAGATTCAAGCCAACTAATATAGGGAGTCAGCTTAATTCCGTATTCACCCAAGTACAATCAGAATATAATTGCATCTCTTGGTCACTTCATAACTTAACAAGTAGGAGACTAGGCATAAGGTTTCTATTCAAGCATTTATATGTCTCCTGTGAGGTAATTAAACAATCTCATATCTTCCAAGTCAACTACGGGGGAAGATGGGATAACCTTTCAGTCATGAAAACAGTCAGGAAGCCATCAGAGAAGCATCTCAAGTACTCTAGTGTTCTAGTAGATTGCAACCAACACAGTACACATCCTCTCCCAACATAGGGGTCTCCCGAGTGACTCGTACATTCCATATAGCCTCCAAAGTAAACAGCTAAGACATGATTCACATGCAATGCATCAATAGAAACAAAATACACACTCAAAGAGCTTTAGATATCATACATACAAACCATTACTAACAACATAAGTTATTTATGTAAATCACAAGACCTTTTGAAACTTAGTTTGGACATAGCCAAGCATAATTCATAAACTTAGTAATTCTCAAGTAACATATAATTCATATTTCAAGCCATCCTAAAAAAACATAACCCTTTTAACATATAAAGAATAACTCACGCACTTTGAAACATGTATTAAAAATTATTCGAATTTCATTTTCCAACTTTCCATAACCATAGCGTATACCGTTGCAATAAACCACGATTTCAAATACTCTTTTCCTTTTTCCATTGTATGAAAATATTAATACCATGGGCGTAGGATCCTTTCAGCACTCTCCAGTGGGGGCCGAATCCCCCTTAAGACAGTTAGTTTAACTTCCCGGGAGTTCTAACGTCAATGGACTTTATATACTTAGCCGATTCAGTTCCCCTTTACAGGTGTAACTCCGGCTTTCCAGTAGCCGATTCAGTTCCTTTTACGGGTGTAACTCCGGCTTTCCAATTAGTCCACAGTACCTAGTGCAATACACCTAGCCCGAAAACTATTTCAAACTCATAAATCGCATAACAATTCCATACCATATACTTCTCATCCAAATAGCTTTCCAAATCGTATATAAATGTATATAAAGTAGGAGTATACCTTCCATTCAAATTAAAATAGCTCAACTGGCCAATTTTCCAACCTTTTTCCATTTAAGAAATCTAAAAGCTCGAATAAGTCAAATAAGTTTTCTTTATTTACGGTAAATCCCTTTAACAAGTATTAACGACTTGGAAATGCAAATACTTTTCAGCACGCCCTAAAACATTTACTTGAGATCCTTCCTTTCGAACCAAAAATCCCACAACCGCCTTTCAATCAGACAAATCCAGAATAAAAGGAAATATAAATATGTACGTAGAGAATTTAATTCACACATAACGATTAACAAGCAATTTAATTCCATTCATACTAGATTAGAGCATAACTACAACATACTAAATACCCAACCATCGAGCCATAAGCTCCATATTTCATTTTTTAAGTATATATAACTCATCCATAATTCATGTATGCATAGTACACTAATAAATAACTAAATTAACACACATATAACCCGTAGGACACTTATCTACGCACATTATACTTAGAATCCACCAATCTATATCATTTGAGCCTTAAATCAAACCTTTGAGTATACTAACCATATATTTGCTTACCTAAGACTCATTTAGCTCATAATTGATTCAATTCCCACGCAAATAACACAACAAGATTAATACTTATCATAATCAATCAATACTTCGTTCTTTTCATTAATCAACCCAAAGCATCCCGGTTTCACAATTCCACCCGAGCTCCCGCCTCACATACACCGTCCCAAATTAACCTCAACGCTCAATGTTCAATCCAAATATCATCCAACTTCAAACTCGGTTACATAATTCAACCTAACCATTCTAACACAATTAACATTCAGGCATAAATTCCAGTATTCAAAATCTACTCATTAAACCTGAAACTTAATAGTTATTAAGAGGGGAAAGAAATTACCCACTTTGATACCCAATTTGCAACTTAGGGTTTCCAATTTGGGTATGTAATAGGCTCAAAGTGCAACAAAACTATCTGGAATCAACCCCGAAGGCCACCGAATGAACTCGGTTCGGACCCCCCTGTACGCCACCTCTATCTCGATCCCCCGACCATTGCGACCTCCGTCGCGGCCTCCAGCCCTTGCTGCCCGAGGTCCATGGTCATCGCGCGCCTCTCCGGTACCCAATGGACACCACCACCTCCTTCAATTGAACACCATCGCGCCACCATCGAGAAACCCCCTTTTTCTCTCTGTGCGTTGCTCGAAGAGAAACAAAGAACGTAGGAACCGCCCAACCACCCTCTCCATTTTCTTCTTTCCTGCGCATCGACGGCCGGCGACTAGACAGTGTCGCCGCCACCGCTTCCGCCGCTTCCTCTCTCTCTCTCTCTCTGCTCTGTGCATGCCTTTTGTTTTGAATACAGTAAGGGGGGCTTGGCCCCTTTTCCCTTTTGGCCATCAAATACCAAGAGAGGGAAGGGGAAATTAGTCCCTTTTTGCCTTATCAATTTTATTCTACTCCTAATATTTGTTAATTCCCAATCCCCCTTTTTTCTTCCTTAATTCCTTTGATTATAAAAATCTGCCATAAAAGACGCTAACAATCTCCTACTTTCTCTTATTCTCTCCCTTTCAAAATCTATAACCCAATTACCAATAATATAACAAGTCGAACCTTCGAATAAAGTTCTAATTCTGATAAATAAATAAATAAAATAATATCCACGTAACATAGAAATATAACAATTAATCCCATAAATAAATAACTAAACCCAAATTAGACCCTTAGCCAAAGTAATTACCCTTAATAAAACTCCCGGATCTTACACTCTTCCCCCCTAAAAAAAAGGCTCGTCCTCGAAACTTCAGGGTCGAAGGGTCTAGTACAGAAATGTCCAAATCACATTGATAATCATATAGCATATATCATGCACTAGAAGGGAAAGGAGTATCGACTTGAGTTTCAAATTCTTTTTATGGCATGTAGCCTCCATCTCACCAACATTCTTTAAATGTCTACTCACTCTATTTAGGCGCCAAGGAGCAAACAATTAAAAGAAGGGCAAATAAGTTGGCATTACACAACCATTCAAATGTTTGAAACTCGGGAACTCTCAAGCATAGGGGAATCACTTGGTGCTCACCTGACAAAAACAAAGCAGTCTAGCTGGTTTTATATACTTATCACAGATTGGATGTGAACTACTTGCTAAATTCGAGTCTGTTTCCACCAATGTTGGGTTACTACTCGTCTCCAATTCATATATCTAGACGTTTAAAGCTTAGCAATAGGTAGCTGACTGGAGACAACAATGGAAGGTAGATGGCGGAAAGAAAGCAATTGATGGAAGAGGGATTTCAGAGGATTGATGTTGGAAAATCCTAGCTTGCATCGTTGACAATCAAAATTGAGAAATAATTGGGAATCACCAATAGAAACCCTAGATTTTGGAGAATTTGAGTACTTATGAGGAAGGAAAGAACTGAGGTAGAAGTATAAAGATAACCATAGAATTAAAAGAAGCTCTTGAAAATATGGAATCCAAGAGAAACCTCAGTGCTCATCTTCTCTTTATCACTTCCTCGAACCTCAACTGTTTGAATGAGAAAACGCCGAATGTTCCAGCTTCAAAACTAGTCACCTCCAATAGAATATTCAGCTGCTATCTTATACATTGCTGTAGTATACTTACAGGTATTGCAACACCAAAATTTCACATTGTCATGCTCACTTAGTACTTCTTCTAGTAATACACACCTCGAATCCTTGTTTCTAAGAGTACTTCTCAGCTTATTCTAGTGATACGATTCATAGTATAACTCACACTACTTCTCATTTCAATCTTCACTTAGCCGCCGAGAGACGAACCTTTAATCTTCCAACTCAATGCAACAATACACTACATTAAAGTATTTGTCCCCCTTTATCTTTCCAATCCATGAGTAGAGGGGTTTATCTCCTTTTTGGGCATATAAACCCAAGAGCAATATGGGAATGTAACTACAAGCCCCCTAATTTAGACTTTAAGCAACATGGGTTTGTATTGAATTCTACATTGAGGAAATAACCCAAAGTCTCAATAGCAACATAATGAGTTAGCTTGTACTTGAAACTTGAGGACTATGACAAATCCACCAAACCAAATGGAAGGCCTACACTTCCTAAAGCCCGATTTACTAAATCAAATAATCGACTAGAGATTTAGTTAGGGGAAAGTAGGAAAGCTCGGGTACTTCCTAGCTAAGACATTACGAAGCTACACCTAAATGAAAGGTTGCAAGAACCTATAACTCACGTAATACACACCTCTGGTTCTAGTTCCTCAAATACTTCTAAAATTTCCGTATGGACCATATCATTTCACACATGTTCATTCGATTTAGGCCTCAAATTAACCACTCAAGATATTGATTTAAGCCGTGAGAATTCCAGACTACTGTTGTAAACAAGCATATTGTATGAAACAATACTCCTTTAACTTAAATATCTCTAAATGTTGTTGACTCTCATAGTACTTCACTTTAAACAGTCCTTGTCCCCCACCTCTTCGACACATAAGTAGAGGCGTTTATCTCCTTCCTAAATGCATGAACCAAGGGAAAATCATGGGCAATGTAACTATTTTCCACCAATATTGGACATTAGGCAAAACAAGCTCTTATTTCACCTTCCTAATTGAAGGACTAGCCCAACAACCTCAAGACCAACGCCATACTATAATTCACGCACATTACTTACGAGATAAGGTGAACTCACGTCACCTAAGTGAAAACCAAGGTATAGTTTCTAAAATCCAACTTCCTTAACCACACAACTAACAAAAGATCTAGTAAGAGAAAAGAAGCGAAACTTAGGCACTTTCAACACAAATACTGTCGTAGGCTTGCAATTCTATCTAGCTTTATCACATTGAGAACATAAGGCACATAAAGTTCACATAAGTCAAATATTTCCAAGCAAGCAAGCATCCAATGAATGAATGAACTACCTAAGGTCGCAGAATCCTTGCTCTGATACCATCTGTAACAGCCCGCTCCCTAATAGGGCTGTTAAGGTCAATATCAACCTAATTAAGGTTGAGAAAGGTAAAAAAAAAAAAGAACTTAGAAACTAATTCCAAAATTTCCTAAGGAAAATCCGGCAGAGTTCTTTCTGTAATATAGACGTTTCCTAGGCTTAAGGCCTTATAACCCTGAAATAAACAAACTAAACCAAAATAGAACTCAACGGCCACACGCCGGAGCATATCACAAGCCACACGCTCGGATTACAATCTAAATGCATCAACGATCCCAAACATTCCAAATATATTTACAGAACAATTCAATTACAAAATAATTACTTCCTATAACTAAACAACTAGATATACTAAATCTCCAAACAAGCAGTCAGCTATGGATCTTCATATTTACCAGTAAGGGGGAGGGAGAGAGGGGTATGAGCAAACCATAGCTCAGTGGATAACCTGTACCCTGGAACAACCATTAAGATTCAAGCCAACTAATATAGGGAGTCAGCTTAATTCCGTATTCACCCAAGTACAATCAGAATATAATTGCATCTCTTGGTCACTTCATAACTTTTCAAGTAGGAGACTAGGCATAAGGTTTCTATTCAAGCATTTATATGTCTCCTGTGAGGTAATTAAACAATCTCATATCTTCCAAGTCAACTACGGGGGAAAATTTTTATAACCTTTCAGTCATGAAAACAGTCAGGAAGCCATCAGAGAAGCATCTCAAGTACTCTAGTGTTCTAGTAGATTGCAACCAACACAGTACACAGCCTCTCTCAACATAGGGGTCTCCCGAGTGACTCGTACATTCCATATAGCCTCCAAAGTAAACAGCTAAGACAGGATTCACATGCAATGCGTCAATATAAACAAAATACACACTCAAAGAGCTTTAGATATCATACATACAAACCATTACTAACAACATAATTTATTTATGTAAATCTCAAGACCTTTTGAAACTTAGTTTGGACATAGCCAAGCATAATTCATAAACTTAGTAATTCTCAAGTAACATATAATTCATATTTCAAGCCATCCTAAATAAAAACAAAACCCTTTTAACATATAAAGAATAACTCACGCACTTTGAAACATGTATTAAAAATTATTCAAATTTCATTTTCCAACTTTCCATAACCATAGTGTATACAGTTTCAATAAACCATGATTTCAAATACTCCTTCCCTTTTTCCATTGTACGAAAATATTAATACCATGGGCGTAGGGTACTTTCAGCACTCTCCAGTCGGGGCTGGTTCCCCCTTAAGATAGTTAGTTTAACTTCCCGGGAGTTCTAACGTCAATGGACTTTATATACTTAGCCGATTCAGTTCCCCTTTACAGGTGTAACTCCGGCTTTCCAATAGCCGATTCAGTTCCCTTTACGGGTGTAACTCCGGCTTTCCACTTAGTCCACAGTACCTAGTGCAATACACCTAGCCCGAAAACCATTTCAAACTCGTAAATCGCATAACAATTCCATACCATATACTTCTCATCCAAATAGCTTTCCAAATCGTATATAAATGTATATAAAGTAGGAGTATACCTTCCATTCAAATTAAAATAGCTCAACTGGCCAATTTTCCAACCTTTTTCCATTTAAGAAATCTAAAAGCTCGAATAAGTCAAATAAGTTTTCTTTATTTACGGTAAATCCCTTTAACAAGTATTAACGACTTGGAAATGCAAATACTTTTCAGCACGCCCTAAAACATTTACTTGAGATCCTTCCTTTCGAACCAAAAATCCCACAACCGCCTTTCAATCACACAAACCCAGAATAAAAGGAAATATAAATATGTACGTTGAGACTTAAATTCACACATAACGATTAACAAGCAATTTAATTCCATTCATACTAGATTAGAGCATAACTACAACATACTAAATACCCAACCATAAGCTCCATATTTCATTCTTTAAGTATATATAACTCATCCATAATTCATGTATGCATAGTACACTAATAAATAACTAAATTAACACACATATAACCCGTAGGATACTTATCCACGTACATTATACTTAGAATCCACCAATCTATATCATTCGAGCCTTAAATCAAACCTTTGAGCATACTAACCATATATTTGCTTACCTAAGACTCATTTAGCTCATAATTGATTCAATTCCCACGCAAATAACACAACAAGATTAATACTTAACATAATCAATCAATACTTCGTTCTTTTCATTAATCAACCCAAAGCATCACGGTTTCACAATTCAACCCAACCTCCCTCCTCACATACACCGTCCCAAATTAACCTCAACGCTCAATGTTCAATCCAAATATCATCCAACTTCAAATTCGGTTACATAATTCAACCTAACCATTCTAACACAATTAACATTCAGGCATAAATTCCAGTATTCAAAATCTACTAATTAAACCTGAAACTTAATAGTTATTAAGACGGGAAAAAAATTACCCACTTTGATTCCCAATTTGCAACTTAGGGTTTCCAATTTGGGTATGTAATAGGCTCAAAGTGCAACAAAACTATCTGGAATCAACCCCGCAGGCCACCGAATGAACTCGGTTCGGACCCCCCTGTACGCCACCTCTATCTCGATCCCCCGACCATTGCGACCTCCGTCGCGGCCTCCAGCCCTTGCTGCCCGAGGTCCATGGTCATCGCGCGCCTCTCCGGTACCCAATGGACACCACCACCTCCTTCAATTGAACACCATCGCGCCACCATCGAGAAACCCCCTTTTTCTCTCTGTGCGTTGCTCGAAGAGAAACAAAGAACGTAGGAACCGCCCAACCACCCTCTCCATTTTCTTCTTTCCTGCGCATCGACGGCCGGCGACTAGGCAGTGTCGCCACCACCGCTTCCGCTGCTTCCTCTCTCTCTCTCTCTGCTCTGTGCATGCCTTTTGTTTTGAATACAGTAAGGGGGGCTTAGCCCCTTTTCCCTTTTGGCCGTCAAATACCAAGAGAGAGAAGGGGAAATTAGTTCTTTTTTTCCTTATCAATGTTATTCTACTCCTAATATTTGTTAATTCCCAATCTCCCTTTTTTCTTCCTTAATTCCTTTGGTTATAAAAATCTCCCATAAAAAACGCTAAAAATCTCCTACTTTCTCTTATTCTCTCCTTTTCTAAATCTATAACCCAATTACCAATAATATAACAAGTCGAATCTTCTAATAAAGTTCCAATTCTGATAAATAAATAAATAAAATAATATCCACGTAACATACAAATAAAACAATTAAACCCATAAATAAATAACTAAACCCAAATTAGACCCTTAGCCAAAGTAATTACCCTTAATAAAACTCCCGGATCTTACACTCTTCCCCCCCTAAAAAAAAGTTTCGTCCTCGAAACTTCAGGGTCGAAGGGTCTAGTACAGAAATGTCCAAATCACATTGATAATCATATAGCATATATCATGCACTAGAAGGGAAAGGAGTATCGACTTGAGTTTCAAATTCTTTTTATGGCATGTAGCCTCCATCTCACCAACATTCTTTAAATGTCTACTCACTCTATTTAGGCGCCAAGGAGCAAACAATTCAAAGAAGGGCAAATAAGTTGGCATTACACAACCATTCAAATGTTTGAAACTCGGGAACTCTCAAGCATAGGGGAATCACTTGGTGCTCACCTGACAAAAACAAAGAAGTCTAGCTGGTTTTATATACTTATCACAGATTGGATATAAACTACTTGCTAAATTCGAGTCTGTTTCCACCAATGTTGGGTTACTACTCGTCTCCAATTCATATATCTAGACGTTTAAAGCTTAGCAATAGGTAGCTGACTGGAGACAACAATGGAAGGTAGATGGCGGAAAGAAAACAATTGATGGAAGAGGGATTTCAGAGGATTGATGTTGGAAAATCCTAGCTTGCATCGTTGACAATCAAAATTGAGAAATAATTGGGAATCACCAATAGAAACCCTAGATTTTGGAGAATTTGAGTACTTATGAGGAAGGAAATAACTGAGGTAGAAGTATAAAGATAACCATAGAATTAAAAGAAGCTCTTGAAAATATGGAATCCAAGAGAAACCTCAGTGCTCATCTTCTCTTTATCACTTCCTCGAACCTCAACTGTTGGAATGAGAAAACGCCGAATGTTCCGGCTTCTAAACTAGGCAACTAGGGTGTGCTTATATAATCGATATATATATCCAATGGTAGGGCGTCTCAACGTCAATCAACACGTCAATTTGGGAAGAACTAAACCTTGCACCCTAATCACGATTCAACCTACCACCCGATTAAGCAAGATCCTTATGCGCTGCTCGGGCTGGAAGGTGTCTATTGGTTACTTCAAAACACAATCTATCTTGCATGATTCATCAGTGAAGGGTAGTCACCTCCAATAGAATATTTAGCTGCTATCTTATACATTGTTGTAGTATACTTACAGGTATTGCAACATCAAAATTTCACATTCTCATGCTCACTTAGTACTTCTTCTAGTAATACACACCTCGAATCCTAGTTTCTAAGAGTACTTCTCAGCTTATTCTAGTGATACGATCCATAGTATAACTCACACTACTTCTCATTTCAACCTTCACTTAGCCGCCGAGAGACGAGCCTTTAATGTTCCAACTCAATCCAACAATACACTACATTAAAGTATTTGTCCCCTTTTATCTTACCAATCCATGAGTAGAGGGGTTTATCTTCTTTTTGGGCATATAAACCCAAGAGCAACATGGGAATGTAACTGCAAGCCCCCTAATTTAGACTTTAAGCAACATGGGTTTGTAATGAATTCTATATTGAGGAAATAACCCAAAGTCTCAATAGCAATATAATAAGTTAGCTTGTACTTGAAACCTGAGGACTATGATAAATCCACCAAACCAAATGGAAGGCCTACACTTCCTAAAGCCCGATTTACTAAATCAAATAATCGGCTAGAGATTTAGTTAGGGGAAAGTAGGCAAGCTCGGGTACTTCCTAGCTAAGACATTACGAAGCTAAATCTAAATGAAAGGTTGTAAGAACCTATAACTCACGTAATACACACCTCTGTTTCTAGTTCCTCAAATACTGCTAAAATTTCCGTATGGACCATATTATTTCACACATGTTCATTCGATTTAGGCCTCAAATTAACCACTCAAGATATTGATTTAAGCCGTGAGAATTCCAGACTACTGTTGTAAACAAGCATATTGTATGAAACAGTGCTCCTTTAACTTAAATATCTCTAAATGTTGTTGACTCTCATAGTACTTCACTTTAAACAGTCCTTGTCTCCCACCTCTTCGACACATAAGTAGAGGCGTTTATCTCCTTCCTAAATGCATGAACCAAGGGAAAATCAAGGGCAATGTAACTATTTTCCACCAATATTGGACATTAGGCACATTACTTACGAGATAAGGTGAACTCACGTCACCTAAGTGAAAACCAAGGTACAGTTTCTAAAATCCAACTTCCTTAACCACACAACTAACAAAAGATCTAGTTAGAGAAAAGAAGCGAAACTTAGGCACTTTCAACACAAATACTGTCGTAGGCTTGCAATTCTATCTAGCTTTATCACATTGAGAACATAAGTCAAATATTTCCAAGCAAGCAAGCATCCAATGAATGAATGCACCACCTAAGACCAACGCCATACTATAATGCACGCACATTACTTACGAGATAAGGTGAACTCACGTCACCTAAGTGAAAACCAAGGTACAGTTTCTAAAATCCAACTTCCTTAACCGCACAGCTAACAAAAGATCTAGTAAGAGAAAAAAAGCAAAACTTAGGCACTTTCAACACAAATACTGTCGTAGGCTTGCAATTTTATCTGGCTTTATCACATTGAGAACATAAGGCACATAAAGTTCACATAAGTCAAATATTTCCAAGCAAGCAAGCATGCAATGAATGAATGTACCACATAAGGTCGCAGAATCCTTGCTCTGACACCATCTGTAACAGCCCGCTCCCTAATAGGGCTGTTAAGGTCAATCTCAACCTAATTAAGGTTGAGAAAGGTAAAAAAAAAGAACTTAGAAACTAATTCCAAAATTTCCTAAGGAAAATCCGGCAGAGTTCCTTCTGTAATATAGACGTTTCTTAGGCTTAAGGCCTTATAACCCTGAAATAAACAAACTAAACCAAAATAGAAGTCAACGGCCGCACGCCGGAGCATATCACGAGCCACACGCTCGGATTACAATCTAAATGCATCAACGATCCCAAACATTCCAAATATATTTACAGAACAATTCAATTACAAAATAATTACTTCCTATGCATAAACAACTAGATATACTAAATCTCCAAACAAGCAGTCAGCTATGGATCTTCATATTTACCTGTAAGGGGGAGGGAGAGAGGGGTATGAGCAAACCATAGCTCAGTGGATAACCTGTACCCTGGAACAACCATTAAGATTCAAGCCAACTAATATTGGGAGTCAGCTTAATTCCGTATTCACCCAAGTACAATCAGAATATAATTGCATCTCTTGGTCACTTCATAACTTATCAAGTAGGAGACTAGGCATAAGGTTTCAATTCAAGCATTTATATGTCTCCTGTGAGGTAATTAAACAATCTCATATCTTCCAAGTCAACTACGGGGGAAAATGGGATAACCTTTCAGTCATGAAAACAGTCAGGAAGCCATCAGAGAAGCATCTCAAGTACTCTAGTGTTCTAGTAGATTGCAACCAACACAGTACACATCCTCTCTCAACATAGGGGTCTCCCGAGTGACTCGTACATTCGATATAGCCTCCAATGTAAACAGCTAAGCCAGGATTCACATGCAATGCGTCAATATAAACAAAATACACACTCAAAGAGCTTTAGATATCATACATACAAACCATTACTAACAACATAATTTATTTATGTAAATCTCAAGACCTTTTGAAACTTAGTTTGGACATAGTCAAGCATAATTCATAAACTTAGTAGTTCTCAAGTAACATATAATTCAAATTTCAAGCCATCTAAATAAAAACAAAACCCTTTTAACATATAAAGAATAACTCACGCACTTTGAAACATGTATTAAAAATTATTCAAATTTCGTTTTCCAACTTTCCATAACCATAGTGTATACCGTTTCAATAAACCATGATTTCAAATACTCCTTCCCTTTTTCCATTGTACGAAAATATTAATACCATGGGCGTAGGGTACTTTCAGCACTCTCCAGTCGGGGCTGGTTCCCCCTTAAGATAGTTAGTTTAACTTCCCGGGAGTTCTAACGTCAATGGACTTTATATACTTAGCCGATTCAGTTCCCCTTTGCAGGTGTAACTCCGGCTTTCCAATAGCCGATTGAGTTCCCTTTATGGGTGCAACTCCGGCTTTCCAATTAGTCCACAGTACCTAGTGCAATACACCTAGCCCGAAAACCATTTCAAACTCGTAAATCGCATAACAATTCCATACCATATACTTCTCATCCAAATAGCTTTCCAAATCGTATATAAATGTATATAAAGTAGGAGTATACCTTCCATTCAAATTAAAATAGCTCAACTGGCCAATTTGCCAACCTTTTTCCATTTAAGAAATCTAAAAGCTCGAATAACTCAAATAAGTTTTCTTTATTTACGGTAAATCCATTTAACAAGTATTAACGACTTGGAAATGTGAATACTTTTCAACACGCCCTAAAACATTTACTTGAGATCCTTCCTTTCGAACCAAAAATCCCACAACCGCCTTTCAATCACACAAACCCAGAATAAAAGGAAATATAAATATGTACGTAGAGACTTTAATTCACACATAATGATTAACAAGCAATTTAATTCCATTCATACTAGATTAGAGCATAACTACAACATACTAAATACCCAACCATCGAGCCATAATCTCCAAATTTCATTCTTTAAGTATATATAACTCATCCATAATTCATGTATGCATAGTACACTAATGAATAACTAAATTAACAGACATATAACCCGTAGGACACTTATCTACGTACATTATACTTAGAATCCACCAATCTATATCATTCGAGCCTTAAATCAAACCTTTGAGTATACTAACCATATATTCGCTTACCGAAGACTCATTTAGCTCATAATTGATTCAATTCCCATGCAAATAACACAACAAGAATAGTAATTAACATAATCAATCAATACTTCGTTCTTTTCATTAATCAACCCAAAGCATCCCGGTTTCACAATTCAACTAGAGCTCCTTCCTCACATACACCGTCCCAAATCAACCTCAACGCTCAATGTTCAATCCAAATATCATCCAACTTCAAACTCGGTTACATAATTCAACCTAACCATTCTAACACAATTAACATTCAGGCATAAATTCCAATATTCAAAATCTACTAATTAAACTTGAAACTTAATAGTTATTATAAGGGGACAGAAATTACCCACTTTGATTCCCAATTTGCAACTTACGGATTCCAATTTGGGTCTGTAATAGGCTCAAAGTGCAACAAAACTATCTGGAATCAACCCCGCATGCCACCGAATGAACTCGGTTCGAACCCTCCGTACGCCACCTCTGTCTCGATCCCCCGACCATTGCGACCTCCGTCGCGGCCTCCAGCCCTTGCTGCCCGAGGTCCATGGTCATCACGCGCCTCTCCGGTACCCAACGGACACCACCACCTCCTTCAATTGAACACCATCGCGCTACCATTGAGCAACCCCCTTTTTCTCTCTGTGCGTTGCTCGAAGAGAACAAAGAACGTAGGAACCGCAAAAGCACCCTCTCCATTTTCTTCTTTCCTGCGCATCGACGGCCAGCGACTAGGCAGTGTCGCCGCCACCGCTTCCGCCGCTTCCTCTCTCTCTCTCTGCTCTTTGCATGCCTTTTGTTTTGAATACAGTAAGGGGGGCTTGGCCGCTTTTCCCTGTTGGCCGTCAAATACCAAGAGAGAGAGGGGGAAATTAGTCCCTTTTTCCCTTATCAATTTTATTCTACTCCTAATAATTGTTAATTCCCAATCCCCCTTTTTTCTTCCTTAATTCCTTTTATTAAAGAAACTCCCATGAAAGACGCTAAAAATCTCCTACTTTCTCTTATTCTCTCCCTTTCTATATCTATAACCCAATTACCAATAATATAACAAGTCGAACGTTAAAATAAAGTTATAATTCTGATAAATAAATAAATAAAATAATATCCACGTAACATAGAAATATAACAATTAAACCCATAAATAAATAACTAAACCCAAATTAGACCCTTAACCAAAGTAATTACCCTTAATAAAACTCCCGGATCTTACACTCTTCCCCCCTAAACAAAAGTTTCGTCCTCAAAACTTCAGGGTCGAAGGGTCTAGTACAGAAATGTCCAAATCACATTGATAATCATATAGCATATATCACGCACTAGAAGGGAAAGGAGTATCGACTTGAGTTTCAAATTGTTTTTATGGCATGTAGCCTCCATCTCACCAACATTCTTTAAATGTCTACTCACTGTATTTAGGCGCCAAGGAGCAAACAATTCAAAGAAGGGCAAATAAGTTGGCATTACACAACCATTCAAATGTTTGAAACTCGGGAACTCTCAAGCATAGGGGAATCACTTGGTGCTCACCTGACAAAAACAAAGAAGTCTAGCTGGTTTTATATACTTATCACAGATTGGATATAAACTACTTGCTAAATTCGAGTCTGTTTCCACCAATGTTGGGTTACTACTCGTCTCCAATTCATATATCTAGACGTTTAAAGCTTAGCAATAGGTAGCTGACTGGAGACAACAATGGAAGGTAGATGGCGGAAAGAAAGCAATTGATGGAAGAGGGATTTCAGAGGATTGATGTTGGAAAATCCTAGCTTTGATCGTTGACAATCAAAATTGAGAAATAATTGGGAATCACCAATAGAAACCCTAGATTTTGGAGAATTAGAGTACTTATGAGGAAGCAAGTAACTGAGGTAGAAGTATAAAGATAACCATAGAATTAAAAGAAGCTCTTGAAAATATGGAATCCAAGAGAAACCTCAGTGCTCATCTTCTCTTTGTCACTTCCTCGAACCTCAACTGTTGGAATGAGGAAACCCCGAATGTTCTGGCTTCTAAACTTGGCAACTAGGGGGTGCTTATATAATCGATATATATATCCAATGGTAGGGCTTCTCAACGTCAATCAACACGTCAATTTGGGAAGAACTAAACCTTGCACCCTAATTGCGATTCCAACTACCACCCGAATAAGCAAGATCCTTATGCGCTGCTCGGGCTGGAAGGTGTCTAATGATTACTTCAAAACGCCATCTATCTTGCGTGATTCATCAGTGTAGGGTAGCCACCTCCAATAGAATATTCGGCTGCTATCTTATACATTGCTGCAGTATACTTACAGGTATTGCAACACCAAAATTTCACATTGTCATGCTCGCTTAGTACTTTTTCTAGTAATACACACCTCGAATCCTAGTTTATAAGAGTACTTCTCAGCTTATTCTAGTGATACGATCCATAGTATAACTCACACTACTTCTCATTTCAGCCTTCACTTAGCCGCCGAGAGACGAGCCTTTAATGTTCCAACTCAATCCAACAATACACTACATTAAAGTATTTGTCCCCTTTTATCTTACCAATCCATGAGTAGAGGGGTTTATCTTCTTTTTGGGCATATAAACCCAAGAGCAACATGGGAATGTAACTGCAAGCCCCCTAATTTAGACTTTAAGCAACATGGGTTTGTAATGAATTCTATATTGAGGAAATAACCCAAAGTCTCAATAGCAATATAATAAGTTACCTTGTACTTGAAACCTGAGGACTATGATAAATCCACCAAACCAAATGGAAGGCCTACACTTCCTAAAGCCCGATTTACTAAATCAAATAATCGGCTAGAGATTTAGTTAGGGGAAAGTAGGCAAGCTCGGGTACTTCCTAGCTAAGACATTACGAAGCTAAACCTAAATGAAAGGTTGTAAGAACCTATAACTCACGTAATACACACCTCTGGTTCTAGTTCCTCAAATACTGCTAAAATTTCCGTATGGACCATATTATTTCACACATGTTCATTCGATTTAGGCCTCAAATTAACCACTCAAGATATTGATTTAAGCCGTGAGAATTCCAGACTACTGTTGTAAACAAGCATATTGTATGAAACATTGCTCATTTAACTTAAATATCTCCAAATGTTGTTGACTCTCATAGTACTTCACTTTAAACAGTCCTTGTCTCCCACCTCTTCCACACATAAGTAGAGGCGCTTATCCCCTTCCTAAATGCATGAACAAGGGAAAATCAAGGGCAATGTAACTATTTTCCACCAATATTGGACATTAGGAAAAAAAACTATTATTTCACCTTCCTAATTGAAGGACTAGCCCAAAAACCTCAAGACCAACGCCATACTATAATGCACGCACATTACTTACGAGATAAGGTGAACTCACGTCACCTAAGTGAAAACCAAGGTACAGTTTCTAAAATCCAACTTCCTTAACCGCACAGCTAACAAAAGATCTAGTAAGAGAAAAAAAGCAAAACTTAGGCACTTTCAACACAAATACTGTCGTAGGCTTGCAATTTTATCTGGCTTTATCACATTGAGAACATAAGGCACATAAAGTTCACATAAGTCAAATATTTCCAAGCAAGCAAGCATGCAATGAATGAATGTACCACATAAGGTCGCAGAATCCTTGCTCTGACACCATCTGTAACAGCCCGCTCCCTAATAGGGCTGTTAAGGTCAATCTCAACCTAATTAAGGTTGAGAAATGTAAAAAAAGAGAACTAAGAAACTAATTCATAAATTTCCTAAGGAAAATCCGGCAGAGTTCCTTCTGTAATATGGACGTTTCCCAGGCTTAAGGCTTTATAATCCTGAAATAAACGAACTAAACTAAAATAGAACTCAACGGCCAAACGCCGAAGCATATCACGAGCCACACGCTCGGATTACAATCTAAATGCATCAACGATCCCAAGCATTCCAAATATATTTACAGAACAATTTAATTACAAAATAATTACTTCCTATACATAAACAACTAGATATACTAAATCTCCAAACAAGCAGTCAGCTATGGATCTTCATATTTACCTGTAAGGGGGAGGGAGAGAGGGGTATGAGCAAACCATAGCTCAGTGGATAACATGTACCCTGGAACAACCATTAAGATTCAAGCCAACTAATATAGGAAGTTAGCTTAATTCCGTATTCACCCAAGTACAATCAGAATATAATTGCATCTCTTGGTCACTTCATAACTTATCAAGTAGGAGACTAGGCATAAGGTTTCTATTCAAGAATTTATATGTCTCCTGTGAGGTAATTAAACAATCTCATATCTTCCAAGTCAACTACGGGGGATAATGGGATAACCTTTCAGTCATGAAAACAGTCAGGAAGCCATCAGAGAAGCATCTCAAGTACTCTAGTGTTCTAGTAGATTGCAACCAACACAGTACACATCCTCTCCCAACATAGGGGTCTCCCGAGTGACTCGTACATTCCATATAGCCTCCAAAGTAAACAGCTAAGACAGGATTCACATGCAATACATCAATATAAACAAAATATAAACTCAAAGAGCTTTAAATATCATACATACAAACCATTACTAACAACATAAGTTATTTATGTAAATCACAAGACCTTTTGAAACTTAGTTTGGACATAGTCAAGCATAATTCATAAACTTAGTAATTCTCAAGTAACATATAATTCATATTTCAAGCCATCCTAAATAAAAACATAACCCTTTTAACATATAAAGAATAACTCACGCACTTTGAAACATGTATTAAAAATTATTCAAATCTCATTT